>CM033031.1:10690228-11224302 GCA_019207045.1 Branchiostoma floridae x Branchiostoma belcheri
AATGTACTGTAAAAAGTGTTGTTCAGATTCGCCAAAGAGCAGTTGCTCAAGCAACTGGAAATGATTTTGTCGTTTTAGGTAGAATACACAACATAAATTGCGTCAGTGCCAGAATTCTTCAGATTGTATTCCACAGTAATGTTATAGCTTTGAAAACCTGATTGACGGTGACATGCATGGCAGTACGTTTTTTCTTCATCTTTTCCAGGTTGTGATGACGTATTCGGAAGAGTATGACGTAATATTACGATTGATTCCGGACATTCACGAGAAGACGTTCGAGTGCCTCCGCCTGGCGAGGAGGTGGAAAACGGCTTTCAAGGCGGGGAGTGCAGAGGAGCAGCGAGTCGCTAGAGGGAGTCCCTACGAAGGCCGCTTGTTGAAACGCGAATCCGAACCAGTCAACAGACTGTCAAGGTACACTTGACGTTCTTTTGTTCGTCCAGACTCTTGCTGAGTGCCTAGTGACATAGAGTAGCAAGCTTGACAAGGTAAATGTTTAAAGAAGTAAGAAATTTTACCTACAATTTACCTACAAGATACGCAAGCAAAGGTGGTCATTGCATAGATGGAAATTTGCCAAGTTGCTGTCCTGAAAAGTCTTACTTTTCATTCACTGCGTTTTTATATTACATTGTAGCTCACACGAACTTGCACTTTTGTGAATTCCTTGGTGACAGAATATCAATATCACCTTTTATTCTTCTTAGAATCAATATTACGTTACAACATTTATTTCTTTGTTTTTGATAGTTTTGCTCTTCATTAAATCACCAGGGAAATAAGCCAAGGAGACATGCACGTATCTTCAGGCTGTCGTCGGGAGTTAGTTCAGCCTACCAACAGTCGTCGCAGCTCTGAATCCAGCGGCAGCGTTCACAAAAACCCCGGTAGAATGCGGGAAAAATACGTCGAAGACGAGTACGAGGAATTCATCGAAGAGCTATCCCGTTCCCGCTCTTCAAGCATAGCGCTACCGCAACAGAAGCTAGTCGAAGACGAGTACGAAGAATTCCTCTTAGAACAAGAGGGGCGACAGAAACGGTCACAGACGACAAGCAGTCTACCGGACGTACTAGTAAACCTGAACGCCAAGAAGATTCAACAGCTCAACAGCGCTTCAACAACCAAAAGCAACCCTTCAAGCAGAGATGGTTCGAGGATGGAGCGACAGAGTCTACCGAACATTCTGTCACGGACAGAAAAGGAAGACGAAATCACTAAGGCAGAAAGAGACGCCGTCTTGCGAAAAATGTGCAGAGAGAAGCGCATATGTGACCAGATTGCCTCCCAGATGACCGAAGTTAAACTGAAGTACGATAAACTGAAGGAAAACTCATTGGCATTGGAGAAACAGACAAAACAGTACAAGACAGATTTTGAGTTTATCGACGCACACGAGAGCTTGACTAAGATTCAGGAACAGATGAACAGAGCGATCAAAATTTACAACAGGAAGAAGGAAGTTTACGATCAGGCGAGGAGACGGTGGGAGGAGTGTAGGAAGTGCATGGACGAGTTAGAAAAGGCGGACAGACTGGAAAAGGAACTAGAGAAAATGGCAAATGAGGGGCAAGTTCATAGAAAGGTCACAAATGCAAGAACATGAGTGAAGTGTGGACAAAAAACAGTACATTTAATGCCACGCTTTCCCTAAATATCTTTCACACAACAAAACAGTGACTGTTGGAAGAGTTGAGTTTATTCAGTTGTTTGACTTTTCAAGTGAAACAGAGTATGATAAATATCCATTGTCCTGTACAATCTGTAAAGAGCTATGGAATACACATAAGCTAGTTCAACGTTTGACCTGCACATGTGCAAGGTCAAAGGTGAAGGCCCCTAACTTGCAAAACAGTTATTGTCTAGACTGTGCATAATAAATGTGTTTTGTTGATATATCTGTGGTCTTCAATTGACATATTACCCACAATGCACCACACTGTGCATGCTGGTTTAAACCATGAAGCAGCTTATTTTCAGTGATTCTCTTACTGAAACTTGTCAGTGGAGCTGAAAAAAAGGTGCATTGAGGGCCTGAATAAATATACATGTACATTTAACAAATAATATATATGTATGTATGTATGTATGTATGTATGTACGTACTTACGTACGTACGTACGCACGTACATACATACATACATACATACATATATATGTTTAATAAGAAATTTGTACTGCTCGACATTTAATATATTCAACACAACCAAAAACAAAATGTTCCCAACCTCTTTTTGGTTGTTTAAATGTATGTTTAACTTAACACTTGCCTTCTCAATCCCAAAGTTGCCCTTGTTCTTGCACTTCCACATAAGGATTTCAAATTGATTGATTTGGAATACCAAACAATGTTCTGATTGATATCTATTTTTGGATCCGTGGTTTATGTTCATGTTTTGTTTCAGTTATTGTCTCCATCTCTATTGTCATTTATCTAATCATCTCTGTTTTGAGTTATTTCTGTTTATTCAAAATGCAATAAATATCTTTAAAAAATGATGTTCTGCAATACTGTAAGTCCTGAAATCTTTGCAGCAGTCTAATTTTCCAGGTGACCTCTTTAAACCACCAATTCCATACTATTGTACTAACAGTTTTAACTGCAAAAAACACTTAAACACAGCAAAATCCTCCTTTGTCAAACTATACTGAAAGTAAGTCCCCATGAAAAATTAAATGAACCAGCAAGATATTTTCAAAGAACAATGTAAAATAATGATTATTAAACACATCCGTCCTCCAAAATAAGAATATCAATATAAACAGTATATATAAATATTCATGACTTTGTATATAATACATGTATGTACAGAAAGGAGTGTGATACAAATAACTGTATACAGATGTAATATAAATGATATTTATTTCTAAGAAGTGTGCATTAGGTGAAAATCAAAGGTTTGCAATTGATGTAAAAGTTGAATAAAAGTTGAAATTGTTCTTGAGTTGTAAGATTGTTTTTATGTTGTTATAGAGACTGGAACATTCCTCAGTTTTAAAAACCCAACCTGCAAGAAAAAAAAAAACATCAGTGAATATATTAATGGGAATACTTTATATAAAAATACATAAAGCAATGAAAAGTTAAGGCTTTATGTAAGATCATGGCGGCAAAACTGAAAATATTCCCAGCATATTTGCATTATTTTGCATTATTTAGAATTTTGAAACAGTGAAACTTAACCAGATTCTGACTTTTTGCTACCACCCCAAAAGATAGAAACACTAGCCAGTAAACAACAACGTTTTCAGAATAAAGATATGAAGAGCTTGGTGTGTACTACCTTACTACTTTGCTGTCATTTCGTTTGACTAATTGTAGTATACTAGACTAAGTATTACTACAGTATAGAAGCAAACATCAGTATTTGGGTGTCATTTTGTTTGATTAAATGTAGTACACACTATCTGAGCAAAAGTGACAAAACTTTGCATTGTCTTTATGCCAAAAAGCATTTAGTCATTAGCAACTGGATATGAGTTGGAAACGGTCAGACACATCAAACGGTCAAATAGTAGCCACTGTCTTTTTAAAATTGTGTGTGACTGAAGAAAGATGGTCAGTCACACATATACTATCTGGAATGTCTGACTGTTTCTAAAATCATATCCAGTTGCTTGAGTAACCGCTTTGGGAATATCTTATTAACTGGATTGTCTGGACCTTCACAGATGCATAGCCTTTATTTATGCATTGTATGCATGTGATATAGTACAAGCATAATGTAACGTTTGTGATTGACATTAGACCCTTACCATAAAGTTGTTCATGCTGCGTAGTGACACAGGTAGGCTGTGGGTGTGGCTGGCCAGGTTAGACACCAGGTGTAGGCAGGTGTGTCTGGGGTAGGACAACAGGCCTACATTCTCATCCTTCTTCCAACTCTCCAATAACAACCTTCATCATGTAGATAAGACAGAAAAGGATAAATCACAAAATACTGTACAGTAGCATAAGCTTGCTGGGATTTAATTTCAGGTTACAGAGAAAATGGAATTAATGTTCTTGGCGGTTGAAAGTTTGTAATAGCGATGGCACTTTTACAGACAGCCAGTAGGAAACCTCTTACTAGCGACTTGGCAAGGGTGCTACAGATGGACAGAACAGATGCTTTCTTCATGAAAATACAGACTGAGGAATTTTCATTGACAATGTAAGATTCTATAGCACAAACATGTACATTAAACATTAAACATTATTCCCTCAAAATTCGGATAATACAATTTCGCCTTAGTTGGTAAGCAGTTTACTTTGTGCATGGATACAAAGTCTTAAAAATTTTAATATTTCGTCTTATTTTCTATTGGCTAAATGTCTTACTAGACTAAATAAGATCAGTAATGAAGAACTGTATAGAAAAACGAACACAAGACAGTTGTCTACTGAAATTGCCATCAGAAGACTGAAATGGTTGGGCCATGTTCTGCGGATGTCGGATGACCGTATCCCCAAAGTTGCTCTACATTGGGCCCCTGAGGGAAAGAGAAAACGGGGACGTCCCAAAACCACATGGAGACGTACTGTGGCTAAAGATCTAGCGGCCATTGGGATCCCCTGGGATGCTGCTCAGCCCCTAGCACAGAACAGACCCCAGTGGAGGAAACTTATCACAGCCTTATGTCCCACACGGGATGAAGAGGATTAAGTAAGTTAAGTTAAATGTCTTACTTGTTGACACCGTTCCTTGGGAATGGCAGGTAGAGGATCTTGAGCACATCATGACAGGAGACAGTACCATGGGGGGAGATGGTCATCAGTCTGGTCTCAGACTTCAACAGCCACATCTGCACATAGAACAACACACACAGTCACAATCAGTTACATCAGTCTGGTCTCAGACTTCAACAGCCACATCTGCACATGGAACAACACACACAGTCACAATCAGTTACATCAGTCTGGTCTCAGACTTCAACAGTCACATCTGCACATGGAACAACACACACAGTCACAATCAGTTACATCAGTCTGGTCTCAGACTTCAACAGTCACATCTGCACATGGAACAACACACACAGTCACAATCAGTTACATCAGTCTGGTCTCAGACTTCAACAGTCACATCTGCACATGGAACAACACACACAGTCACAATCAGTTACATCAGTCTGGTCTCAGACTTCAACAGCCACATCTGCTCATGGAACAACACACACAGTCACAATCAGTTATATCAGTCTGGTCTCAGACTTCAACAGCCACATCTGCACATGGAACAACACACACAGTCACAATCAGTTTTATCAGTCTGGTCTCAGACTTCAACAGCCACATCTGCACATGGAACAACACACACAGTTTAACTATTAGTTAATACAAATAAATGTATTTCAATATAACAATAATGAGATTTCATTTACAATGTACAGTCAAACCTGTATTAGGGGCCACCTCTACAGAGGGGCCACCTGTCCATAGTGGCCACTTTTTGTCGGTCCCTTGGGTATTTTATCTACAAGTTGCCACCTCTATATAGAGGCCACCTGTCTATAGTGGCCAAATTTGTCCGGTCCCTTGAGTGGCCGCTATAGACAGGTTTGACTGTAATCTCAACCATAAAACACAATGAAAATAAAGATGTAAATGACATTTTTAATCATCTTTAAATTTTCAACAATTCATGTCTTTAGAATCTCCCCCCCCCCCCAAAAGATATGTCGTGTAAAAACATACATGTATTCTGAGGAATGACTACGAGAAGGTTAAAAGTCATGAACAGCACATCTTGCCTGTTTAAGACAGCTTATAGTTTATCACGATATCAGGATTAATGACATATAAAAGTATTGAAAAATTCACTGGCCCCTTTAGCAAGTATCCAAGAAAAAAAATCTACTGGCCCAATCTAACTTTTCCCTGGCAATCAAAGGTCAAAAGACCATGAGAGAGTCTTGTCACCTGATCCCCCTTTTCAATTATAATGAAGAGTTATAAACAAAGATGGTGAATGGATAGATTAAGTCATGCTAGGTGTTAGAATTGGGTAAGAAAAACAAAGATATAATATTATGTATACCTACTGCTTTATACCTAGATATAGGCATGGAGGGAGACGAAATACGTCTTCAGACAAACGGGTAACGGTTATCGATATGATATTTTTACAAGAAATTGGTCAGTAGATTTGCCCCAAACAATTGAATGGGGGGTTGTATTTTTTTTGCTGCGACAGTGCAGGGCATACAAAAATATTTTCATTGGCCCAATCAGACAAGCACAAGAGGACATCCAAAATGGACTTGTCCGACCCTGGCTTATACAAAAGCTGCACCAACAGAGTTACAATGTACACAATGTAATACGAGAACTAGCTGTCACAGAGCCAAGTGAGTAAAGGTGTAAACATGAGGTAATAAGTGACCTATTGTACCACGTCTTGGTTCACTGCTGCTAAGGTATACACAGTCACTGTGTTAGTACTGTTACAGGAAAAACGGAGGAAAAACCCAGAACTTTTGCCAGTAAAGGGGGATTAGAGAGTCTCTACCCAGTTAGGTTCACAGTCATGGCATCTCAGACATCTACATGTAGGTGAGATTTATACAGGTTTGTATAATATATCCTGACAGAATACTGGAGCTATACATGGATGTCTACAAAGACTTGAATGTGTACTGTGGACTCTGAACTGCTAAGGCATATTAAGGCCTAGAAAAATATTATGTTTCCTCAAACTTTCCTGTTTCCTCACCCTAGAAAAACCTGTCAACCCTAAGCCTTTTTTTGCCTGGGCAGTGGAGTCACATAGCTTTCAGTTAGAATTTGTATTCAGCCTGCTTTCCTATATACAGTACTTAACATATATTCGAGTAAAAAACTGCTTGTCGTATCTAATGAAGGATAAATCTATCCACAGACTCGTAACCATTATGTGCAAGACTATAAGTATCTTCATGCACTTCTGAATTTTTACTTTGTTAAACTGTATTGTATCACTAGAATTTTGTTAGACCCTAAAGTCTAAACTAGAAAGGCCTACATTTGCTTGAGAGCAAATACAGCATATTTCAGCCATCTCCCTCCCCATGCAACAATAGACTATTCCAAAATCACTCATGTGCAAAAATGGAACACTTTTGTTTAAAAGTCACTTCTACTAATGACACTTTAGCCCAGAAATGAATCTTGCAAAATTCCCAGTGCAAGAATGGACTCTTCCAGTGCACCCCATGTGAATTTGCACAATAGACCAGTCCAGAAATACTCCCACTGAAAAATGGCCTTTTGATTAAGCAACCCAGTCCAAAGTTAAACTAAGCAAAAAAGGCATGAAAGGGTAAAATAGACTAGTCCAGAAACACTTCCGCTAAAAATGGCATATTGAATCATCACCCGTCTGAAACTAAATTTGAAAACACCCCCCTCCGTGCAAGAATGGACTCTTCTTGTGATGCCCCTATGTAAAGTAGTAGAGTCCAAAAATACATCCGCTTAAATTGGACTGAGACGTAATCACCAAAGTCCCAAAACATGGATTTTAAAAATTCCCCCCTCCATGTAAGAATGGACTCTTCCAGTACACCCCATGTAAAATTACAAAATAGACCAGTTCAAAAATACTCCCACTGAGAGACTTTACATAATCAACAGTCCAAAGATGATTTTTAAAAAAATGTACCCCTCTGTGCCAGAATGGACTCTTCCAGATAACACCAGGCTCACTGATTGGCTGCCAAATCCCCTTCGGGATGTTGATTCAGGCTACGTGATTGGTTACCTCTTTAATCAAGTTACTAGTATATAGACGTGTGCACATGCTGTCTTCAGGTGGGAGTTCAACGACCTCAACTCTGGCCAGTGTAAAATGACCCAAAAAATCCCCAAATATATCATTTTGAAGTGGTTTATGCCAGAAATTTTACATGGGTCATTTGAATTAATAGCTAGTGCACCTATTTACCAAAATTTACGTCATTTGGTTGTAAGACCAGGGAACAGGAGTCAAAAGCGTACGTTTTTGGTCAAACAATGGCCCCAAAAAAACAAAATTAAGCATTTTGTTGTACTGTATGCCAAAAGTGTTATTGAATCCATGTGCGCATATGTAGATGGCACTCCTATACCAATTTCAGGTCATTTGGTTGTAAAATGAGGGTACAGGAGCCAAAAATGTCCTTTTTGGGGCAAAAAATGGCAAAATTAAGCATTTTGTTGTACCGTATGCAAAAACTGTTAATGGATCTTTGTGGGCATATGATCAAGGCACCTCAGAGTCTGTACCAACTTTCAGGTCATTTGGCTGTAATACCAGGATACAGGGGGCCAAAATGTACATAAAAATTGCAAAAAAAATGAATAAAATCATTTTAAAGGGAGATATGAAAAAAATGAAAAAAAAAATCTGGGGGTATTGGCCCACTCTATACCCCTGTGCCAAATTTCAAGTCATTTGGTTCAGGAACGACGGAGTTGATTCGATTTGAAGATTTGGCAGGAGAAGAAACATTACGAATACAATATATTTCACCATACCTATGGTATGGCTGAATATAAAAAGAAGATAATCCCTACCTACACTACCAAAAATGATTTTTGCTCATTTTGCTTACCCCATGGAGAATTCTTATATGAAGAAAAATATTCTTGCGAGAAGAAAATGTAGAATAAAATTCTAAGCAAACGGCTATTTCACAATCAGGTGTACCCAAAGGGGGTCACTTGGGGTGAAAATTCAACTTCATTTTATTCTTTTTGTTGTTGTTTGCAGTTGAAAGGTACATAACTTGGGCATACTATCCTAAAGGATCTCCGCACAACAGGCTTTTATAACTTCGGTACATGTGCTTTTATAAAGGGATCACTAGGGGGGTACGGACGCTACAAGTGTTGAATAGCTGGAACTGCAGCATCCAGCCCACTGAAACATGTGTATTCTCTAATGATTGTTAACTATTTATTAATTGAAGCATCCATTACTGGCAGTAAAAATATACCAGTCAGGATTCCTCCTGGTTGGATCTATAGTTTTTCTGTTTTTTTAAGGATAGGCCTAATGGCAGATTTTACAGAATCTGATAAAGAAGTGATGGTCTACATAAAAGAATATAACACAATGCTTCCCATGTCATCAAACCAGCAATATATAGTGCAACTTTCTTCCATATATGCTACATAGTTAGTTTGGTCAAGAGAAACAATAGTGTAGGGGGTACGGATGCTACACATTACTTATTATGTAATACTATGTTTACTTTATGCCTTGTATAATGTAAGCTCTACCAAACTGGTGTTCTTATATCAGCTAAACTCTTAGGGGAACATCAAATATTATCTCACATCCATCTCTGGCTGCTTTGGAATGGACCATTTATGAAGTCTGGAAGGGTGTACCAAAAGTGGATTTGTGGAGGAAATCTCAGAAAAATGCAACTCAAATTCATTGAAAAGTCACATTTTTAGAGAGAAAAAGTAACCATTCATATCTGTGAAAATTGTAATTAATGTATAGACTCAAATTTGTAGCAGTTGGAGAGCAATTTTTACAGTATTTTGCTAAAAACCTTAAATGGGGGTACGGACGCTACAGGTGGGGGTACGGACGCTACATTTTGATGTTCACGGTGCTATGCTAGGCAGAGTTTTCAGGACAGCAATGGTTTAAAGGGTGTTCTAGTATGTGGTAATAGAGACCTCCAAACTGTCATAATCATAAGCTTGTGGGATTTACTTAATACAGAAATTAAGGGGGGGTACGGACGCTACAGATTTTTTCGGAAAATGACATCCTGGACTTTGCTTGTAAATAATATGTCATAACAGTGTGCTACTGATCTTATTCTACTTCTGAACTTATATACACATAATACCTTACTTTTACATGCAAAGACAATACCAATATTAGCAAACAATTAGCTGCTACAGACTCACATATATCCAGTTAAAATAACATTGGAAACTGTCAACATGTGGGTAAAATGGGGAAATAGTCCATATGGAACCAAAAAATGGTCTTATCCTTCAAAAAAAGCATAAAATCACTAGTAGACACATGACTGCATATTAAAAACAAGTGATTTCTAACTACCAACTACAATTTTTATATTAGATCAAAGGTTTAAGAATTAGTAAAAACTGAATGGTCCCCGATAACGCGAAAAAATAGGCATTTTTACGTCATATTTTGGTCAATATTTTCGCCAAACATTGACTGATTTACAAAATTCTTTTTGTGACATGTTCCTTGTTATGTAAGGTGTTGGGAAATAAATATCTAACATAGCTATAGGCTGTGTACCTCTTGCCATCAACTGATAACATGTCCAAAAAAATGGGTACACCTGATTGTGAAATAGCCGAGTGTTTCCCTGTCCCTTGTGCTGACTGTGTTTCCCTGTCCCTTGTGCTGAACATGTTTCCCTGTCCCTGGTGCTGACTGTGTTTCCCTGTCCCTGGTGCTGACTGTGTTTCCCTGTCCCTGGTGCTGACTGTGTTTCCCTGTCCCTGGTGCTGACTGTGTTTCCCTGTCCCTGGTGCTGACTAAATTTTGCTGTCCCTGGTGCTGACTGTGTTTCGCTGTCCCTGGTGCTGACTGTGTTTCCCTGTCCCTGGTGCTGACTGTGTTTCCCTGTCCCTGGTGCTGACTGTGTTTCCCTGTCCCTTGTGCTGAACGTGTTTCCCTGTCCCTGGTGCTGACTGTGTTTCCCTGTCCCTGGTACGGACTGTGTTTCCCTGTAACTGGTGCTGACTGTGTTTCCCTGTCCCTGGTGCTGACTGTGTTTCCCTGTCCCTGGTGCTGACTGTGTTTCCCTGTCCCTGGTGCTGACTGTGTTTCCCTGTCCCTTGTGCTGACTGTGTTTCCCTGTCCCTGGTGCTGACTGTGTTTCTCTGTCCCTGGTGCTGACTGTGTTTCCCTGTCCCTGGTGCTGACCGTGTTTCCCTGTCCATGGTTCTGACTGTTTCCCTGTCCCTGGTGCTGACAGTGTTTCGCTGTCCCTGGTGCTGACAGTCGGCTATTTCACAATCAGGTGTACCCAAAGGGGGTCACTTGGGGTGAAAATTCAACTTCATTTTATTCTTTTTTTGTTGTTTGCAGTTGAAAGGTACATAACTTGGGCATACTATCCTAAAGGATCTCCGCACAACAGGCTTTTATAACTTCGGTACATGTGCATTTATAAAGGGATCACTAGGGGGGTACGGACGCTACAAGTGTAGAATAGCTGGAACTGCAGCATACTGTATGTTCAACTTTAGAACATAAAATAGTTGTTTTATCCTTATAATTTTGTATAACTAGCATTTGTTATGCTAGAAAATCAACCTAAGTTGCAGTATGACTATGCTAGGTCATTTTCTGGTCATCTGTTACCAAAGCAGGTATAATGACATGCGGGTATTTTGGCATGAAGCAAAGATCAAATACTATAATTCTTAATCTAGGCACCACAGCAGCTAAATTTTGGTGGTTATCTATCCTTATTGGGTTTCTACCTAAAATTACAGCAGATATAGTGTATAACATAACATAGAATCTTTCATATGCCCATTTATGAACATCTCAAGGGGGGTACGGACGCTACACAATTACAGAAAAGACTGGTGGTGAACAATAGGATTAGCCCACTGAAACATGTGTATTCTCTAATGATTGTTAACTATTTATTAATTGAAGCATCCATTACTGCTACTGCACCATTTTAACAAAGAAAATGGCAGTAAAAATATACCAGTCAGGATTCCTCCTGGTTGGATCTATAGTTTTTCTGTTTTTTTAAGGATAGGCCTAATGGCAGATTTTACAGAATCTGATAAAGAAGTGATGGTCTACATAAAAGAATATAACACAATGCTTCCCATGTCATCAAACCAGCAATATATAGTGCAACTTTCTTCCATATATGCTACATAGTTAGTTTGGTCAAGAGAAACAATAGTGTAGGGGGTACGGATGCTACACATTACTTATTATGTAATACTATGTTTACTTTATGCCTTGTATAATGTAAGCTCTACCAAACTGGTGTTCTTATATCAGCTAAACTCTTAGGGGAACATCAAATATTATCTCACATCCATCTCTGGCTGCTTTGGAATGGACCATTTATGAAGTCTGGAAGGGTGTACCAAAAGTGGATTTGTGGAGGAAATCTCAGAAAAATGCAACTCAAATTCATTGAAAAGTCACATTTTTAGAGAAAAAAAGGTAACCATTCATATCTGTGAAAACTGTAATTAATGTATAGACTCAAATTTGTAGCAGTTGGAGAGCAATTTTTACAGTATTTTGCTAAAAACCTTAAATGGGGGTACGGACGCTACAGGTGGGGGTACGGACGCTACAGGGGGTACGGACGCTACATTTTTATGTTCACGGTGCTATGCTAGGCAGAGTTTTCAGGACAGCAATGGTTTAAAGGGTGTTCTAGTATGTGGTAATAGAGACCTCTAAACTGTCATAATCATAAGCTTGTGGGATTTACTTAATACAGAAATTAAGGGGGGGTACGGACGCTACAGATTTTTTCGGAAAATGACATCCTGGACTTTGCTTGTAAATAATATGTCATAAGAGTGTGCTACTGATCTTATTCTACTTCTGAACTTATACACACATAATACCTTACTTTTACATGTTCCTTGTTATGCAAGGTGTTGGGAAATAAATGTCTAACATAGCTATAGGCTGTGTACCTCTTGCTATCAACTGATAACATGTCAAAAAAAATGGGTACACCTGATTGTGAAATAGCCGAGTGTTTCCCTGTCCCTGGTGCTGACTGTGTTTCCCTGTCCCTGGTGCTGACTGTGTTTCCCTGTCCCTTGTGCTGAACATGTTTCCCTGTCCCTGGTGCTGACTGTGTTTCCCTGTCCCTGGTGCTGACTGTGTTTCCCTGTCCCTGGTGCTGACTGTGTTTCCCTGTCCCTGGTGCTGACTGTGTTTCCCTGTCCCTGGTGCTGACTGTATTTCCCTGTCCCTGGTGCTGACTATATTTCCCTGTCCCTGACAGTGTTTCGCTGTCCCTGGTGCTGACTGTGTTTCCCTGTCCCTGGTGCTGACTGTGTTTCCCTGTCCCTGGTGCTGACTGTGTTTCCCTGTCCCTTGTGCTGAACGTGTTTCCCTGTCCCTGGTGCTGACTGTGTTTCCCTGTCCCTGGTGCTGACTGTGTTTCCCTGTCCCTGGTGCTGACTGTGTTTCCCTGTCCCTGGTACGGACTGTGTTTCCCTGTAACTGGTGCTGACTGTGTTTCCCTGTCCCTGGTGCTGACTGTGTTTCCCTGTCCCTGGTGCTGACTGTGTTTCCCTGTCCCTTGTGCTGACTGTGTTTCCCTGTCCCTGGTGCTGACTGTGTTTCTCTGTCCCTGGTGCCGACTGTGTTTCCCTGTCCCTGGTGCTGACTGTGTTTCCCTGTCCATGGTTCTGACTGTTTCCCTGTCCCTGGTGCTGACAGAGTTTCGCTGTCCCTGGTGCTAACAAGCAAAACAGGAAACTACCCAAAAATCTTAATTCTCACACAAAGAACAATTTTCTTATTCTTCTTTGGTGAAGAAATTTTTTCTCACACCTAAGAATTTTCTAGAACTTTGCTTGTAAATAATATGTCATAAGAGTGTGCTACTGATCTTATTCTACTTCTGAACTTATACACACATAATACCTTACTTTTACATGTTCCTTGTTATGCAAGGTGTTGGGAAATAAATGTCTAACATAGCTATAGGCTGTGTACCTCTTGCTATCAACTGATAACATGTCAAAAAAAATGGGTACACCTGATTGTGAAATAGCCGAGTGTTTCCCTGTCCCTGGTGCTGACTGTGTTTCCCTGTCCCTGGTGCTGACTGTGTTTCCCTGTCCCTTGTGCTGAACATGTTTCCCTGTCCCTGGTGCTGACTGTGTTTCCCTGTCCCTGGTGCTGACTGTGTTTCCCTGTCCCTGGTGCTGACTGTGTTTCCCTGTCCCTGGTGCTGACTGTGTTTCCCTGTCCCTGGTGCTGACTGTGTTTCCCTGTCCCTGGTGCTGACTATATTTCCCTGTCCCTGGTGCTGACAGTGTTTTGCTGTCCCTGGTGCTGACTGTGTTTCCCTGTCCCTGGTGCTGACTGTGTTTCCCTGTCCCTGGTGCTGACTGTGTTTCCCTGTCCCTTGTGCTGACTGTGTTTCCCTGTCCCTTGTGCTGAACGTGTTTCCCTGTCCCTGGTGCTGACTGTGTTTCCCTGTCCCTGGTGCTGACTGTGTTTCCCTGTCCCTGGTGCTGACTGTGTTTCCCTGTCCCTGGTACGGACTGTGTTTCCCTGTAACTGGTGCTGACTGTGTTTCCCTGTCCCTGGTGCTGACTGTGTTTCCCTGTCCCTGGTGCTGACTGTGTTTCCCTGTCCCTTGTGCTGACTGTGTTTCCCTGTCCCTGGTGCTGACTGTGTTTCTCTGTCCCTGGTGCTGACTGTGTTTCCCTGTCCCTGGTGCTGACTGTGTTTCCCTGTCCATGGTTCTGACTGTTTCCCTGTCCCTGGTGCTAACAAGCAAAACAAGAAACTACCCAAAAATCTTAATTCTCACACAAAGAACAATTTTCTTATTCTTCTTTGGTGAAGAAATTTTTTCTCACACCTAAGAATTTTCTAGAACTTTAAGCAAAATCTTCGTTTTTTTCTTATGATGCAAGAAAAAAATTCTAGAAATGCTTGCTTTTTTATAACTCTTAAGAAATATATTAAGAATTTTTGCTCTTGATGGAAGAAAAGTATTCTTCGTGTAAGAATATTAATCTCAAAAATGTGTCAAAAATTCAAGCAAAAATTTGCTTGCCCCCATGGACAAGCACGTTTTTCTAAGATTTCTTGGGGACAGAATAATTTTCTTCCTGGAAGATAAATTTTCTGTGAGGAAGAAAAACAAGATACAAAAAATCATTTTTGGTAGTGTACCTACCCTTATTTTTTCAGGACTGAAACAGGACACACAATTTTTTTTCCAAGTTAGGCCTAACAAGGGCACAGACATCTTGTAGTATTTCAAGCTAATTGCCAGTGTTGCAAAGACCCTAATTATTCCTGCAAATACATGTACATGCGTTCACTTGAGAGAAGGTTTCTCAATATCTAGGCCAAAAGCTATATAAATGAATAAACTATCATTTACCTGTACTACATAGATCAGAAAACAAGGGTCTCAATTATTTATAATTTTTATTTTCATGTTCCTGCCCATGTGGGCTATATGCAGCAGATCCCATGATGGGATACTAAAGACTAAGTACTATAACATGTAGTATTACAATTGAATAAACAATACATCCGGAGCTATTCTATCACTATATCTAACGTTTACATGTCTCTTCCCTTTTCTTAAAACATGTGTATACGAACTCACAGAGTTTTTGTTGTACAATGTTGTCTCTGGTTGTCATTAAACGTACAAACAGGTTGTCGTTGGTTAACTGTTTACATTGTGTATCTATATTGAGAGCACTAGTAAAAGAGTTGCGCATATCATTGTATAAAGGTTACACTCTAATATAAAATGGACTTCATTTTCTATACGGTTGGAGTTACAAAGTGTGCAGAGTCTATTATTCGGAGGAGTCTGGTTGTCAGGAATCTTCCCATTTCAATTTGTAGGGGATGATCGCTGATTCTTAATCTAGCCATGGCTCGGCGATGGTTGAAATAATATCAAAAGTTCTTAGATTGATTTGAATAGAAATGGCTTCACAAGCCTTTACTTCCTAATTCGTATCAACATTATACTTAATGGACAAGAAATGATCCAAAAGCTTAAACAAAGTTAATATGTGCATATCAAATCAAGATTACAAAATTAAAAAAACCTAACCAACAAATTCTCCTCTCCTTTCTTTAAAGGTTGGGTTTGGAGTTACCGTAAAATAAGAATATGTCTGACAACAACATGACCAGCCTGGCAGACAAGTTACAGGACCTGGAGTTGCGCCTAAAAAGTCAGCATGACCAACAAGTAGTCAGTTATGGGCAGGCACTGAGGGAAGCTATTGTTTGCATGGACCTCTTAATTGAGGTAGAAGTCTTGAAATGTCTTGGAGACCTGCATCTTCAAAAAGGCAATCTCAGCAAAGATTCGGCAGAGTTTGACAAGGCTGCTGCCCTGTATGCCGCTGCCCTACTGCGCTGCACAGATCCAGACATGGGACAAACACTGGAACATCGTATCGGCTACATGGAGAAACTCTCCAGACAACTGCTGCAGGGGTACACGCCACATTTTCGGTGGTTGTTACTAGACTACTGGGGTACTGCTGGCGGTAATGTCTTAAGGGTGGCAGAAACTTGTGACAAAGTAGACAGAAGTAACAAAAAATCTCAACATTCCACTGAGGAGACTTATACAGAAACATTAGTGACCGCAATTGAAAATAGCGACATGTTCTTGGAAGTTGAGGTTTTGAAATCTCTTGGAGATTTTTATCTTGAGAAAGGCAAGAAAACCTCTGATGTATCCCAGTTGTCCAAGGCAGCTGCCATGTACAAGAAAGCCCTGACAAGATGTGAGGATCCCGGGACAAAACCGACTCTGCACCATCGCATACGTTATGCAGAAAAGATCAGGGAAGCAGTAAGAATGGTAAGAAGTTACAATATACCATGCAGTTACATGTAAGTCCCCGTCATAGTCACATAGTCAGAATCACAAGTGTATGATCATATGCTCGCATATTTTTTACCTGAAAAGTTTCCATCTCATTGCACAAGACTTGGTGTCTTGTAAACATCAGCCAATCTCTAAAAGTTTCTGGAGAAGACCAGGTGTATACTAATAACTGCCAAAAATGCCATTTAGACTCATCACCCCCATGAAACTCCTTTAATTTCCACCGTACCCGTAAATGGCCGCCGTACTTGATACTTGAGAGATGTCGGAAAAGAATAGGGTAGGGCAGAAACTCACGGGTACGGTAACATTTTTTAGTGGCTACGGCGGAAACTAACGGGTACCGCAAGATTTTCTAGCGATTAGACGAAATTTATGGGTACGGCGAAAAAGGAGTTTCATGGGGGTGATCATCAGCCAATAGATTTTTCCTGGTGTGTGAAGGTTATTCTGCATGTGCCTCACAAGTATGATCAAGCCTGTAAAGACCTGGTATACATCATACAATAAGTACAGAATTATTGCAAAAAGGAGTATGTCTTGCTCTGGGTTAATATATTGTCAAGGGTACGATGAGTATCAAAGTGTTCGGATTTCAGAGGGGTGCAAAGCTAACAATCATATATAAAATGATTATTTTGCAGCAGCCAATATCAAATGAATCTAAACGCAGAGAAAGAAGATCATCCACAGGACAGCAGTGTGGGGACAGAAAACCTCATGTATCAAAGGACAATAACCTCCATCACAACATACCAAGGTGGGGATACCTGAATTAGACAATTGGAATCCTCAATTTCAATTACCTTTCTCTTTCTATTGCCATTGTCTGTCCATGCATGTCCAGATATGGGTGATAGGTATGAAGTTAAGATCAGCCTACGTCACACGTAATTTCCGACAACTTCTAGCTTCTGACAACATCCGACAACCTTTGTCAGCAAAGTTCGGGGAACATTGACAATTATCTGTAACATAGCTAGGTACACACTGTACATATGGGCTGAACGAAGACATAACTTCGTACATGGAGGGGGGCGATCTGTACGAAGTACAATGTACGAAGTTATGATGTTTCGACTACGGCTAACTTCGTACATTGGGGCAGACCTAATGTACAAAGTACGATGTACGAAGTTAAGATATTTTGACTATTTTGTGGGTTATGCTAACTTTGTACATGGGGCGGGCCTGGTGTACAAAGTACGATGTGCGAGCTCGAGGTTAAGATGTTTTGACTATGTTGTGGGTTATGCTAACTTTGTACATGGGGCGGGATAGAAGTTTCAAGGACGTGCGACAAGTTTCAAGGTGTCATCACAAAGACGATGTTGGGGATATGTTGTAAGTGCATTTCATTTAGTAATTCTTTTACTTTCACATTACAGATACAGATCATACATCAAAGATACATGTGACAACTTAATATATACAGTTAAATAATTATTGCGCTTGGTGTAATAAACTGTTGAAGATATGGGATTATAACTGTTACAATACTACTAAAAAATTAAAAACATGTTCTTGTTTCTTTACAGTACTAGTGATGCTGCAGGAGAGAGTGATTCAGAAGTCAAAGACATCAGCACCACAACACTGGAGGAGGATGACTTGTGAGTTTATGTACATTAAATACAGTTATTTATATCATAGGCATACAACTATAAGCACATAATTAATAAGTTGAAATCTGAAACTTACATTAAACATTATTTGCATTTAGTTTGTAGCATTTTTCTACTTAATTCTGTTCTATTGTAATATTGATAGCTGATTTTAAGTGTCACCAATACATTTTGTAATAGATATTCATTTTGCCTATCATGACATATTCTTCTTATAAACATAGAACATATGAAGACCATCTGCAGGAAGGTTCCATTGCACTGCAGACAGGGGACCTGGACAAGGCAGAAAAAAGCTTTGCAGCTGCACTCAAGTCTGTTCATGTCAAAGGTAAGTCTTTGTATAAAGTTTAAGTCCAAAGACTGTAATAATTCTTAGAAATTGTGTGATCTATGATAATCATTGTAGTTGAAGAACAGCACTTTGTTTACAGAAGTGGTAGCTATCTTTTCCTTGCCTCTATATCACTATCAAGGTGTTTGAAAGAAAAGGTGTAAATGCAACAAATAGTGCTACTCCAAAACTTCCATCTTTGTTCCTCTGTTTCAAGTATCTGGGGTTTAGAAGCAAAGGTATACGTACCAATGCCTCAATAGCATGTAAAGGGACATATAGAATATTACATTGTATCTAAAATTGTATATGAGATTTTTGACGTTTGCCGACAAGACAGTACAGTTGACAAAATATCTTTTGTTTAGGTCAATACAGGCCTGGGGAAGAGGCAGAGCCCCTGTACAGGTTGGGTGAAGTCTACTTGAAGAGAGGAATCCAGTCAAAAGATGGAGGTGATTTCACCAAGGCTGCAGCACTCTGTAATGCAGCACTGGTGAGATCTAAAAGAGAGGACATAGAGGAAACAATCCAGGAAATAACCAAATCATTTGTTGAGCATGTGCTGAATATTGAACAAACTGTAGATATTGAAGATACAGAGAAACACAAGTTGATGTTAAAGAAGGACAGAGATTATGCTGAAGGAGAAATCAAAAGGATTGATGACAACACAGACCCTTATAGCCTTGATAATGATGACCCAACTTTAAGAGAAGTGGAGAAGGAGAGAGTAAAAGCAATTAAGACATTGTTTGATACTATTGTTCATCAGCGAAAAACATTTATAGCCAGGCTTGTAGATGAATGCATAGAGGTAATGGGCCGCCCTCCCTGTAAGTACGCCATGGTAGGCCTGGGTTCACTAGCCACAGGGTTGGTAACACCGTACTCTGATCTGGAATTCGCCATTTTGATAGAGGCGGAAACCGAGCACAATGCAGAGTATTTCCGTAACCTCACACATTATCTACATCTCAAAGTTATCAACCTGGGAGAAACCATTCTCCCGGCCATGGGGATTAAGTCTCTAAATAATTTCTTCTCAGGGGACCCACTAGATGACTGGTACTATGACTCTGTAACACCACGTGGGTTTTCGTTTGATGGAGCCATGCCACATGCATGTAAGACTCCACTGGGCAGAGGTAGGAACAACACGGAGACAAATGAACTTATCCTCACACCAAGCAATATGACCAGCATTCTGAAAGATGACTTTCGGTTCCATTTGAAGAAAGGCTACCACCTTGCTAGTATTCTGGGAAATGTGTCGTTGATCACAGGAGAACAGGGCTTGGTGGATGAGTACATGTCTCTATGTGCCCAGCAACTTCAAGAAAATAGCGGAACAATACCTTGGGTGATGGCAAATGCCGATCTGAGTGAGCATGCACAGATGTTTCAAATTAAACACCTAACTGACAGTCTGTTAAACGTAAAGAAAGAAATGTATCGATTTTCTAGCCTTGCAGTGTCCTGTTGGGCGCTACGTAATAACATACAACTGACCACAATCTGGGAGACTATTCAGGAGATGAAAAACGGTGAGGTCATCAATAGTGAGAATGCACATCACTTGATGGTGATGGTCAGTATCTCAGCAGAACTCAGGCTGCGGACATACATGAACAATCATGGCCAAGTGGAAAAGATGTCGGCCTTATCATCAATGTCCACCGATACGGGAATTGAGGAAAAACTAAAGAACGTGTTTCACATCTCAAACACAAACCAGCTCATGAGATACTATTACACAGAAAGACCTTTGAAGCAATTTATTTCACAGTTGATCAACAGTCAACCACCGAAAGAACCATCAACACTTTTCAACAATTCTTTTAAACTGAAAGCAGAGGTATACGAAAGTCTGTGTGATTACCAAAATTCTAAGGCATGCAGGGAACAAATACTACAAATTAATCTATCAGAATATGGCAAAGACACTGCACATCTTGACATTGCCTCCTCGCTTTCCAACTTGGGTAATGCCTGGAATCGCCTTGGTGATTACAGAAAGGCATTCAGCTATCATGAGCAGTCATTACAGATGAAGAGAAGTATCTATGGTGAAGACACTGCACATCCTGACATTGCCGCATCATTTAGAAACTTGGGCACTGACTGGAGTGCTCTTGGTAATTACAGAAAGGCAATCAGTTATCATGAAAAGTCACTGCAGATGGAGAGGGATATCTACGGTGAAGAAACTGCAGATCCTAACATTGCCGGCTTACTTTACAATTTGGGTAATGGGTGGGGAAACCTTGGTGATCACAGAAAGGCCATCAACTATTATGAACAGTCACTACAGATGAGGAGGAGTATCTATGGTGAGGACAATGCTCATCCTGTCATTGCCGCCTCACTTAACAACTTGGGTACTATCTGGGGTGACGTTGGTGATTACAAAAAGGCAATCAGTTATTATGAGAAGTCACTGAAGATGGAGTGGAGTATCTATGGTGAGGACAGTGCACATCCCATCATTGCCGCCACACTTAACAGTTTGGCTGATGATTGGAGGAACCTTGGAGATCACAGAAAGGCCATCAGCTACTACGAACAGTCACTACAGATGCAGAGGATTATCTATGGCAAGGACACTGCACATCCTGACATTGCAGACTCCATTAACAACTTGGGTGCTGCATGGATCATCCTTTGTGATTACAAAAAGGCAATTGATTACCTTGAAGAGTCACTACAGATGAAGCAGGATATCTATGGTAAGGGCACTGTACATCCTGACATTGCCACCTCACTCAATGACTTGCGTGCCGCATGCAGTGACCTTGGTGATCACAGAAAGGCGATCAATTACTTTGAACAGTCACTACAGATGAGGCAGAGTATCTATGGTGAGGACACTGCACATCCTGACACTGCCGCCTCACTGAACAACTTGGGTATGAGCTGGAGCGATCTTGGTGATCACAGGAAGGCAATCAGCTATTATGAACAGTCACTAAAAATGGAGCAGACTATCTATGGTAAGGACACTGCACATCCTGGCATTGCCAATACACTTAACAACTTGGGTACCCTCTGTAGCATCCTTGGTGATCACAGGACAACCATCAACTATTGTGAACAGGCTCTACGAATGATGCTGTCCATCTATGGTGAGGACACTGCACATCCTGACATAGCAGATGTACTTAACAATCTGTGTGTTGCCTGGAGAGACCTTGGCGACTTCTCAAAAGCCAATTTCTATTTTGAGCTTGAGGAACAGATGAATCAGAGGTTGAGCAATTAGACCCGAAATTCCCCATCTTTAGAATCAACTGAATATTACAGATGAGTGTCTCTCTTACACCCACAATGTGCAGTGGTTTGTGCTTTCTGCCTCTCACCATATCTGGTTCAATTCTGTGGCCCAAGTTTGCGCCCAGGTCTGGACACGACATAGTTGCATCTTTCTTTCGGAGGGGTACTTCAAGCCAACGGCCTCGTGTATGAGCGAGCTTTAGAGCACCAAACCTCCGCATGTGAAAGAACCTAAGATACTTATTGAGAAGAGTAGGGGTGCCCTGGTGTGCTTTGCCAAAAATACATATCCTTAGCAAAGACGCATTGCACAAATAGCTCAGTCTGCGGTTTGACGACTTGATCTTTATCTCTATCATAGTGACTATAGAGTAATCTATTTTGCTTAACAATAATCATTTGTAAAGGTATCAAATGGTATGCCCTGTAAAGGTATCAAATGGTATGCCTGAAAAATCAGCTTCTTTGATAATAGTGTCACTGTTTAAGATTACAGAATATAGTGTTGTTAGCTATTAGCTATATTTCACAGTGATCTGTAAATTAAACCTTTTACTGTAACAACACTGAAACAACATGTCTGTTTCAATAAAAGATTCTCATTCTTGAGAATCTAAAACTTATTTAGTACATGTAAGCAGTACTTCTCACCTTAGCCTTTTTGTCACCACTTACAAAATTCTCACACATGAAAAGAGCTGGGACAGCAACAATAATGTGCTTCCTAAATGCAAATGTTCCCAAATTCTCTCCCACACACAAATTTTATTCTCCAAACAGGTTGGGTCATAAAGATAGTAGTTGGAATTCTTATCAGCTCACTCGCCCCACCTCTGCCTCAAATTGGAACAGATCAAGCATTTTAAGTGTAAAAACATTACCACAGAGTTGTAGCTAGGTGCAATGTCTGTGGTGGGATCCGGAGTTTGGAGTTTCTACCTGCGCGACCATGTGCCACGGGAGTTTCGGTCTGACAACGTGTGTATAGAATTGCCAATGTATGTAGAATTGCCAACGTGTGTATAGAATTGCCATTGCGTGTATAGAATTGCCAACGTGTGTATAGAATTGCATGCCTGTTTTCTACTCAATTTTTCCCATACATAGCTGACAGAGTAATTCTGGAGCACCGTTCAATGTTCTGATGTCTCTAAAAATATCTATCATCATGTGTAGAAAGTCATTACAATGTTATCAAACTTGTGGTAAAGCAGTGACGGTGCAATAAAATGATTTGCCAAATAATTTTTTACTCTACACAGGGAGCGTACTAACACAATATTTTGAAAGGAAAGCCCCGCCCTGGTGTTTTGAGGCAGAGGTGAGGGTAGTGACTAAGTGAGCCTGTAAAAATTTTGACTACTACTATCTCCGTGACCCAAACTCTGCTTGGAGAAAACACAAAGTTTCCTTTTTTTTACCATAACCTGCAACTACCTGATAGATGCACCATATTGTTTAACAAAACAGTGCTTGTTTTAAGACTTAATATTGAAACCCACCATGGAATGTTTGTTTAAGAGATGCAGGAATTGGCACTGAATTTGAGACCATATCCAAACATAGCCTTTAACTGTGAATTAAAACTAAAAACAGAATGGCTGCTTCTGTTATGTACACATTGTATATAATAGAAGCAGCAGACAGTTTGGAGGCAGACTGAAGTTAGAAAGCCCAAAGGTGGGTACATTAAATGCCTCTAATATGATGACTACACCACAGTATACATGTATGTGGTGGACAACTTGTACTTCTAGAGACATTCGCAGTACATGTTTTAAATTTTGTAGTGTGCATCTAAAGAATCTGAAATTCTGAATCTGAAAAAAAGACATATTGTGTAAAAACATAACAAGGCAGTTGCATTTTAAGGAAGATGGGACAGAAGTCCTGAACAGTATTTGTCTGTTCAAGAGTACTAAGAGATTATCAGGGTTTGAGAAGCTTTGAAAAATTCAATGGCCCTAGTAATAAACAGGGAAAGTATATAAATATGAATGCAGTGGGGTTTGGAGTTTGGAGGCAGACTGAAGTGAGAAGGCTCAGAGGTGGGTACAAACTCCTCTAGTATGACAACTACACCACAGTATACATCACAAGTAGATAACTTCCGCGGGATCTACTATAAATTCAACTAAGTTTGAGATACATTTGCTGTGTTTTAGCTTTGTGGTGTGCTTTGTGGTGAATCAGATGGAAAATATTTTGTTTTTTCTGCTATATAATATCTATTTGATATTTTAGAACAACATAATAAACACAAGGTTTAACATGAATACAAATTCACTCATTCAACAATTGCAAGTAGCAAGTTATAAATTGTTTGGGCTTGAGAAATCACTGCAAAACTGTGAACAAACAATACACAGAAAGTATTAATAAAAGCTTTACAGTACAAGTATTACAGTAACTACTAGTAGCACAGTGCTCAAAATACCCACTTGCTAATGCAGCCACAATATGCTTGGCACAGCTTAATTTTAAACCCAGCCGGCTACACACTGCGCAACCTGAAATTTTGCAGTTGGAACACCGCTTTTCTCCACCTACATGCAGGTGTATAAGTTTTACAGTAGCCAGTTGGGAAGACCTTTACTGGAAGAAAAAATAATGGACAAGTGGCTGATTTGAAGAAAGTAATAACTTGGAAGTGGGGAAACCTGAAATGTTGATGGGGCAACCTAGCTTTTCACTTAGGTTGCCACCTGGGCAACCTGACTGAAAAAAGTATTTCGAGCACTGTAGTAGTATTACTGACAGTACTCACCAGAAGATAGATGTCTGCCCTAAGGTCCTGTACAACAAACCTCAGGCAGTATTGTGACTCCGACTCCTTCAGAAGCTGTTGTGCCAAGATGCCATCCTGTCCAGGTGAGACAGGTGTTACAGGTGAGCATGTGGAACCTTCAGCATGTACTGTGATGTCAGACAGGTACAGTTTGATGGCACCTGGAGGCTCTGGTGTCTCTTGTGCTGAGGTGTTCTTTTTCCCTGCAAGGTGAAAATTATTGATATAGAACAAGTTTCAAGGGACAGGACAGGGCTCGAAATACAGTAGTCGTTGCATTATGCATTGATGTGCACCTAATTTTTGACTGAGGGTGCACAGGTGCACCTATATATTTGTGTAAGGATTTTTTGTAAAGATACTATTGTTCACTGGTGTTCAGCATATTTATGACATTAACATGTGTCAGACAAAATAATAAAACCAATTCGTTTTACTTGCCTTATAATGTTATATTTGAATCTACCTAAAAATCAACAAATCTAAACCAATCGGTTAACCCAGTACAAAGGTCACTGACCTGTAGTGACCCCTACCCCCACCTGACTTCTACATCGTTTGCATCTGACCAGTGGGACCACTACCTGTGGGGCAAAAAACAAGAGAGGTCTATTAATAGTCAAGTATTTTATTCACTGACTCACACTCACTATCCGTTGTTTGATTATACTGCTGCTGGGATCCTTGACGCAGGGGTAGGCAGCAGTCAGCTAGTGCATGATTTTTTGCCATGAACTTTTCAACAATGATACAAATTTAAAATCTCACCAGAATTTCTTTGTCCATAACAAAAGAACAAAAACAACAAAAGTTTACAAAACAAAACAGAATGACAAACAAATACAAAGCAACATGTTTTTTCAAGGAAGACATATTCAGGACATTATACTAGCAGTGTAGGTACAATGTACAATCGTTGTGGTAAAATACTCATTTGAAAACAAAATATCATTAATAAATAGCTGTAAAAATGTACATATATGGCCCTTTTTCCTAAGTATCCGCAAAGCAGGATTTCCAGTCATGCAACAACAGCATGCGCAAGATGATAGAAGTTAAAAAATAAAAATAAACTGAATCAGATGAGAATGGGTAGAAAGAATTTTAGAACATACCATGGCCAGCATTGAATTCAAGGCCAACAATGTTCCAAAAAAAAGATGGCAATGCCCCTGAGGTGTTACCAAAAATGATTGTATACAAACCATTTTGTCCTCTGAAACAACAGTGTCCACGTTGTCACTATGAATGGCCTTCGAGTGTACGAGAACGTGTCCGGTGCCAGTAAGGATGTCTGCTTGTCTGGGTGCGAGAGTCTGGGCCGCCATGTTTTGCGTGTCCTGACTCTTGTGACAGAAGCTGTGTGCGACCGCCTCCTGCCAGCCGTCCGAGGGGAGGGGAAGCACACGCTTGGCACAGCTGGGGGGAGGGGAGAAAATAAGGCCACAAATTATTTACTTAGTTTTAAGGTGGTTTGTCTTCAACACACCATACAATACAATGGACACAACAAGGGTACAAACTGCACGGGTACAGACTGCAGGGGTACGGACACTACAGGGGTACAGACTGCAGGGTTACGGACACTACAGGGGTACTGACACTACAGGGATACGTATTACGGACACTACAGGGGTACAGACTGCAGGGATACGGACACTACAGGGGTACAGACTGCAGGGATACGGACACTACAGGGGTACAGACTGCAGGGGTACGGACACTACAGGGGTACTGACACTACAGGGGTATGGACACTACAGGGATATGGACACTTCTGGTGTACGGATACTTCAGGCGTACGGACACTACAGGGGTACGGATAATACAGGGGTACGAATAGTACAGGAGTATGGAAATTACAGGGGTACGGACACTTCAGCCAGGGGTACTAGTACAGATGTTACACGGGGTACGGACACTACAGGGGTACAGACACTATAGAGGTATGGACACTGCTCTTGAGATACTGTTCATAATGACGAAAGGAGTATCCTATTACAATGACGGTTTCAGCAGTTGTTGTCCACATATGGCACAGCACATTGTGGTTCGTCCAGGTTTGATGTCCGATCCATCCTCCTCTTCTCTTCTGTCCTCCTCCTCTTTTTGCTCCTCTTCCTCCTCCACAGATAGCCTCAGGTGTAGTCCATCTCCATCAAGCCACTTCAGTCCACTACACGACTTGGGACGGACGCGAAAGCCATCCGGAAAGCGATAAATGGATTCGCCATCTCCAGATTTGACCGCGATTTTTTCGGGGTGAACAAGGACTGGTACACTGGATGAGACAAGAATATGAATATTGAATTAGTTCCTGGAAGAAGCTCAGGTCTAAAGTAAAATCTTCTTGCTTCCTTAACTTACATGAATAGAAAATAATTTTCATGGTGCTACTTACCTAATTTCTCTTATGAAAAATCTGATTGCATGGGAACTGGCATAATCAATGTCATATATCTTTAAAAAACAATGAGGTTCATACACATATGGTGAGCCACTATAACCTACTTTTTTTAATTAGAAGCTTGGTCTTACTGTAACACACAGGGGTTCAAGTACTGCTAAATGGACCATACCAAGGAGCTGTCATAGTGGTTTAGCGTCTTGGTTTATGATCTGGCGGCAACAGAAGGGTTGAAGGACTGCTAAACTGACCATACCAAGGGGCTGTCAGCCTTTTAGCATGGTGGTTTAGCATCTTGGTTTATGATCTGGTGGCCCGGGTTCGAATCCCAGCAGACGAATAATAACCGGTATTACACCTCCATGACCTTACCTTAGACCTTAGGTCTTCCCGTGCCGTAAGGAACATAAGGCAGCAAGCTTTCTTCGTTCTCTGTCATATTTCGCAACCTCCGTTAAATATGCAATTTTACACGGTCGATGATATGCCCACATCCCACCCCGAACACGAACATAATATACTACAGAAAAAAGCTATGATAATCAGACAAATTGAGAACACACCTTTTGTCCTCTTTTGCAGCTTCCACAGGCAATACAAAATGCGCCGCTCCAACTTGCTTCTGGATTTCAACAAATAGCGTTTTCCCTTCCATACCGCTAACACCATGTGGCCACCTCTACATCGAAACACAATTAAGCTGCCTAATGTATGTATACAAATACGCCTGTAAATTTACTCTTCAAATATTCAACATACACGCCATTCAAGAACTCACAAATAATGTATGATATTTTTATATTGATTTTTATAAATATAAAATCACTCTAGCTGAAGATAGTCTCTCAAAGTCATATAATTAAAGATTTAAATGAACATAGATTAGCTGGCATAAAAAACTTTACAATGACCACCTTTTTATGGCAAGGGCAAAGGTCATCTACAACATGGCGGCCGTTGACCGATTTTCTTTCCTTGCAGCCGAAATTTCCAAGACTATCAACTATTACAATGATATTCTGGCGATTTTAGGTGCTGTGTATGTCGGAAAGAAGGTTCTTGACTTGATCCTAGGTTTTCTCGGCGGGACACGCGTGCATTTTGTCTCAAGGATCGGAAAACCGGACTTGAGGAAGAGGTATGGGCCTTGGGCTGTGGTAACAGGTGGGTTGGTTATTTCAGCCAAAGGGAGTATTGTCGAGATTAAAAACTCTTCTAAAATCATTTCTGCCATGTCTGCAATAAATCTATTTCTGGCTGCTATATGTTTCACCAGTGCAGTTTCTGTATGTTCTGTCAGAGGGCGCTTACTTTCAAGTGGCTGTGTTCAGTTCAGGCTGTGTGCCTTGCTTCTTCTGTGGCTAAATCCCATGTTCAAAGAATAGACTTCTAGTAGTAAAGTCATTTATCATAGGTATTAGGCACAATTTTGTTCCAGAGAATATTTCCAGTTTTTGTGACAATATATCTAAGTATATTGTATAGTATATATGTATTTTGCAACGAAAAAAAAATTGTAGATTTATGATCATTGTAATCTTAATGTGTCGTTTTAAATACCTTTGCACAGTGTCATCACTGGCGGATCCAGAAATTCGCTAAGGGGGGGGCGCGCACCATGCGCAAGCTGCGCGGGGGGAGAGCACGAGAGGGGGGTACCCCCCTCTCGTTGGGGGGGGTATGGGGGGCCTCCCCCAGAAAATTTTAAGAAATAGAGGCTCTCTGGTGCATTTTAGAGCCATCTCTGAGCAAATTTGAGGAGCAAACTAACACTAACTTTTTGTCATGTCTGTGGCTGTCTAGTTCACGTTAGGGACATTTTTTAACTACTTTTAGCAACTACCACTGAGGACAAACCTAACAAACCTAACGAAGGCTAGTTCCTCCTTGTTAATATTCATAAATGACGCCACGCTACACAAACAATATCGCAAAATTATTTGTACCTGGCTGACGATTTGCCTTTCACCGCGAAGCGGCTCGCACTCCTATGAAATTGCATAGAAATCTCGTGGGATCTGAGTGGCTTGCCGGAGACGATTTTGAAAGTGTCTTACGCATTTCAAATTGCATATATTTCGGACTCCTTTTGCTTCTGCGGTGGCAATTGATGACGATTAATCGGGGGAAAATGACAACAAAAACGTCAGCACGGTCATTGCGGCGACTGATCAGAACTGGAGTGGGGAGGGGGGTGTCGGCGCACGACGCCGATTTTCCCAAGGCGGGGTCGACCGGTTGCGTCTCTCTGATGACGGACGATAGAAATCCCCAGTTTATAAAAAATAATTAAATTCCGCTGATTTTCTGGAGATCTTACAAAATTTTCACGCTCTTTCTATATCTTTGAGCGCCGATTTTGGCTTACAGCGACCCACCAGTTTCATGGGGAGAAATTGATGCGGCCGCGCCCTGGGCCTTTACCGTAAGTTTACGTGACTCGAAAGACCCAATATTAATTGCAAACTGCAAGTTTCTCTAAATAATTACCAGAAAATCTCCTTTCAAATAAGCGAATTAGTTTTATAACGTTGTCAATATTCTTGGCATAACTTCCGAAGACTAGGTTTATCTTGCTATTTTTTTTTTTTTGCCAGCTGAAGGGGGAGGCGTGCGCCTGGCGCGCCTCCCCCTGGATCCGCGCATGGTCATAGTCTGGATAAACTGACTGACAAAGTATATCTAAGTGGCTTTAAAAACATTGCTACTTGAGCATTTCTGTCCAAACAAAATACTATCACATGTAAAAATGGTTTTCATTCTGCAGGTTGCACAGATGGCATTGGGAAGGCGTATGCTCAGGAACTGGCCAGCCGTGGTGTCAACATTGTTCTCATCAGCAGAAACCAGACCAAACTGGAGAACACTGCACGCACCATCGAGTCTCTGTTTGGTGTGGAAACTGCCGTCATTCAGGCATGTCATCTTTGTTGTTATTCTTGTACTTGTCTGCTTTAGCAAACTTTTAGCTCTTAGGCAATTGTCTTTTGCAGAACTCATAACACTTTTCCCCTTATAATTACCTGCAGCAGCAAGTTGCAAGTTGTCAGAAATTTTACGTGCAGTTCAGGAAAATGTCCTCCTCACTATCCCAACTCTCCTACATGTATGGCAACAACCCTCTTAAACAAATCTATTACTTTGTATTAGGCCTTTTCTAATAATTGCATAACTCTGTGGTAGCTGCTAGCAATCTAGGTTTTTAAAAGCTGCTGCACATCTGGTTTATCTTTCATTATCCCAAGCCTGTTTACATTTTTACCTGCAATCTAAAATGTATTCTGCAAATTGCATGTTGCAGGTGTGTATTGAACCCTATGTTGTTTTCTTTCCCGTAAAACGGGAAGTATTGTTTCTGGTGTGTCTGTTTGTTTGTCTATGTGTGTCTCCCAAGTCTTATTTCCACATGTTAGGAATGCCGTGGACACTGACAGGAAATTAGGTCAAAGGTCCCAGAATAGGTTATCAAAGGTTATCTCATTTCCTGTCTTCAATTTCCTTCTGTATGCATGTCTGTTGTCTTATAGGAGGTTGTGGCAAGATGTCAGCAAGAAACACACAAAAACAATTTCATAGAGTTATGAGATCTTCAATTTCTTCTTTTATTTAATTTTTTGTTTGTTTCTTTCTTTCTTTCTACATATTTGTACATTTACCTCACCAGGCTGACTTCAGTAAAGGCAGGGAAATCTATGTGGGCATTGCGGAGACCCTTCGCGGGAAAGACGTTGGTATCCTGGTCAACAATGTTGGGCTGATGTACGACCATCCGCAGTTCTTCCTGGAGGTCCCCGAGAAGAAACTGTGGGACATCGTTAATGTCAACGTGGCAACGGTAGCTATAGCAATATATGTACTAAACAACCATGGTATAGGATGAACATACATTACCTGTACTCTGTTTAAGAAGATGTATCTTGTTACAACATGTGCAAAAAGCTGTGTCACTTGTCAGTAGGCAAGAAGGAAAAGATACAACTGTAAATTGTCCTCTACTTGCTGTAGATTTTGTGCTGAACTCTTACAGTAACCCATTACACTATGAATATGTACTCTGGATTACTTCTGGGTTACTTTATTGTTTCAATGTTAACAGCAAATGATAACAATACCTGAAAACAAATAATATGTCAAAATCTTGCAAGTATTCATATTTACCTATGTACATATAGCTAGCCAAAGGCTGCCTACCCCTGTGTCAGGGATCCCAGCAGCAGTACAATGAAATACTGAATACTAGTACATGTACGTTGTATTTTTCAGGTGACAATGATGACACACTTGGTGTTACCAGGGATGGTAGAACGTCAGCGTGGAGCTGTTGTGAACATTGCTTCTGCTTCCAGCTTAAGGCCGACACCTCTGATGACAGCTTACTCTGCTACTAAGGTATTATCATATTTTATATTGTTATCATTGTTTCCACAGACCTAAAAAATGGGCCAGAATTTTGTTTTTTGTATCTACAAGTCTGCACTTAACATTTTCTCTTTTAGTACGATTTTGCCTACATTTTCTAAGAAAAATTATAGGGCTTGTCCAAGTCTTAAAGAGGTTAGAATATTCCAGGAAGTCTGTATACAGACTCAAAGTAGACCCTGAGCGCATGAGTATAATAATGGTGTTTGTCCTGTCCATCCCTCCAGGCATATGTTAATCACTTCAGCCAGGCCCTACAGTACGAGTACAAAGACTCTGGCATCACGGTGCAGTGTCTCACACCGTACTACGTCGCCACCAACATGACGGCATACAGTGACATCATCCACAATCCCAGTATCGTCATTCCGTCGGCGACCGGTTATGCCAGGGCCGCGCTGTCTACGCTGGGAGTCTCCACTAGAACTACAGGGTACTGGCCGCACACTATAGCACAGGTCAGTCATATATACTGTCAGTCATAAATATCTTGAGATGTTCGCAGTGATTTTAAATTCACGATTTTCATCATGACCTCTCTACCACAAATACATGACACACATTGCAAATATGTGTTTCCAATGCATTTCTACTGTTACAGTATTACAGTACATGTATTATTTCAAGCGTGAATTTTAAAACATTGCATGAATCTTTCCTCTTCTATTGGTAAATGAAACCACCACAAATAAAGTAAATGAGTTTACAGTTTCCTTTTCAAAATGTAACCTCTAGGTTGCCGTTACAAATGTTTTTGTATACAGAAACTTTATTTTAAATTTATAGGCTACTTTTGATGTCTTGCTGTGTAAAATGACACATCTTCAAAGGACGAAAAATGAAAAAAAAATCCTTTAAACACCATATACAGTGTATAGATAGCAGTGCTGAAACTCTAACAATGTAAACATTGAAATTTTCACAGGGACCTTTCCATTGCAAAATTATGACTCCTTGAACATGCATGCATGCCCATTGTATTGCAGAATTGTCCCAGTTGCCAATGTAAAACAATACAAAAATCTCCTTTCCTGCTGAAAATTAAGTCCCGCAAAAATTTACCGTAATTTTTACATCTTTTTCCCTCTCCTCCAGTGGTTTGCCACCAGACTGTTCTCAGAGGACCTGTACATTTGGGTGGCTTACCGGTTCAACAGTGCCCTCCGCAGACAAGTCATGGAAAAGAAACAAAGAAAATTAAAGTCCAAGTGATGACCATTTTGTTAACATCAAAAGATATGGTTGTACCTGCAAGATAGACCTCAACTTCTGTAAAAGAGTAAACTGGTCTATTCAGTAACAAAATCTGCAGTGGTTAGGCCTATAGGAAAAAAATGTATATAATTATAGTATAATTGGACTAGTCCCAAGGGACCCATTAACGCTTTCCGCATATTCACTATACTTTAGTATGTACTCAATAAAAGTATAAAGTTGATTGGGTAAAGCATTTTGAAGTTATGGACTGGAGTCCAAAATTAGAGTGTTTTTCTATAATTAAAAAGACGCCTGTTTGTCGTGTTTGCTTTTTCAGTCCTCAAGAAATAGGGTAGGTAGGTAGGGATTATCTTTCTTTTTTTTGTTATGTTTTTTAGGCAGGCCCAAACTCCAGTGAGACATATTACAATACAGTTGAACAAAGTAAACTGAAATGTATGAGGACACTAAGTGTCTTTCAATGTCAAACTTTAATATTGTGCATAATAGATACATTTATCCTTCATTAGATAGGACAAGCTAGCAGTGTTTTTACTTCAATACGCAACAGGCTAAATAAAAATTCTAACTGGAAACTTTGTGACTTCAGTGCCAACCAACCAACTTTACATACATAGTGGTAACAAGTTGCAATAGAATCCAAAATCAGATGATAGCTTTAAGCCAATTAAGGTTTAGGATTGCTGTGAGGTTAGTGTAGAAAAGGATAGATGAAAAGCTAAATGTTTTGATCAATGTTTTTCATGTGATACATGGTATTTACAAACAACTGTATGCAGAAAGTTCGATTTGATATCTGATTTTTTGTTCCTTTAAGGCCACACCAATTTAATTTCTTGGTTCACGGATTCGCTCGCTCCTATTTTTTTGGGAAAAAAAATAAAAATAAAAATTACCACTCAGCAAATTTTCACCATTAATGAAACCATTCACCAACTTTCTGGTGTAGCAAATTGGCCTTTATATTATAAGCTCCTTAAAGTGTGGGTACAGGTGCTGTTACTGTACAAAAATAGTGTTTTGTACTTTTATCAAGCTGAAAACTTTTTTCTTTATGTTTTGGATTAGCTTTACCTTTACCCCAACCATTTTACAATTTTTATTTTTATTTCGCCCTCTCGCTCCATATTCTTTATGAAAAAATCCGTGAACCAAGAAATTAAATTGGTGTGGCCTAATCAAACTTTATAACTTTGAACTGTTTATTTTATATGTTCTGTACAGGTTTTAGTATGTTGTATGTTTCCATAAGATTTGTTCTGAGTAGCATTCAAAGAATTTTCAACAATGCTGCTAGTATATATCTGATCATGTGTTCATTCCTGCGATCAGGTTTTGTGAATTGCTATGCATTTCAAAATTTGTAAATCAATACCTGGTTAAATTAATTTACAGCAATTTGCATAAGTTTGTAAACTATGTGTTTCAAAATGTTATGATGCATATTAAGATGAATGTTATGATTGAAATTATGGTGATAAGAACACATTATATTGCTGTTTTAAATCAAAGTTCTAGTAGACATAGCCCTATACCCATCTGAAATGATATTCAAATGCATGGTATGATGCAAAGATTCAACAACTAGTACTGCCAAGATGAGATTTTTTGTAGTTTATTATCATCATGAGGGACTCTATGCAAACATTTGTTGGCAATATATGTGTAGACATTTTTGCATACCATGGCAAATTTTTTCTAACCCTAGAAAGTGGGAAGAATGAATATGAAGTCCTTTTTTGCCACACCGGGCTAAGTACAGGTCACAACAAGATATACTGTGCAGTAATTAAATGCTCTTAGATTTCAAAATAATGTGATGAAAAGGTTTCAACCAACCAACAGTCTGTATGCAACTACAATCGCAAAAATTGTTACTTCAAGCAACATGTATTGTATTATAATATCTTTATTGCAAATTCATGCCCGAAGGCTAATTGCAAGAATACATGTGTACATGGAAATACAAAGATATAGTATAGTATACCATAATGAAATGAACATAAAATGAAATGAAAGTCATCAACTAGCACTACTTCTAATCTAAGACGGATGTTTAAATAATATTAGGTTTGATTCCTTTGATTATATTTCCTTTTACGGAGAAACTACATGGAACTTTTGGGAAGAAATGTTTAACGTGTTGATATGTAAACAAGGCAAAAAAACCCAGGGAGTGGGAAACAAGGCAAGAAAAATGATACTCAAGGACATTAAAATCCAAATGTTAAGATGTTCCCCAAATTGTGTCAATCTTGCATGTATGTACAATGTATATGCTCAAACATAAGCATATCTCATCTAGAAATACCGGACTCGGTCAACACATAATGTGGTGATCATCTTTTAGCTGCAGATAGACACTTGACATATGGCACAATGAATGACATATGTTTGAAAATTTCTTATAAATGCATGCAGCACAAGGTAAAATCTTCTTTTAAATGATATTTCCAAAATCCTATCTACAAAAGCTATCCATTGCTCTTCTATTTCAGTAATAAGTGCCACATTGAAAAGAAGTTCAATTTACAACATAGACAAGAAGTGATTCTAGTATCTTTCCATTAGTCTGTCTATTTTCCATTGGACATCTTCTAAGTCCTTCAAGCATGCAAAAGCACTTTCTACAAGTCCAGGTAAGTACGGGTCACAAAGAAATGCTGTCTGTCCCTAATGTGTTGGACCTTCTTGTCCTAACTGATGAGAGAGTGACCCATTAAAGTTGTCTGGGAATTATTTGGATGTACGTTTGAGTGGGTTATAGAGATGTTTCTGAAGTGGTTTTCAATATGAGCTATAGCGCTTACAAGTGTGCTTCTGCAGTTTCAGGCATTAAAACCACCTCTAGTAACACATATGCGCGACAGAAGTACCTGTTGAGCCAATACAAGATGTTCTTGACGGTTTTAGATTAAGGTATTTTTAGAGTATTAGATGAACCAATGACATATTATTACATATACTGCCTTTGGATGACCTTGCTGCGATCACGCTATCACAATGATTGACACCTTTTCATGTACCAAATATTGTTAACGTTATTTCAGTGGCACCATGAGTCATGTTCGATAGTACTTGTAGATGGAAACACAGACATACAAACAAAAAGGAGCCCCAAAAGAATACCTTTTGCGGCACAGGTAAACCTCCTTCATAGGGGTAAAAAGGGAATTTCGTTAAATCTAGTTTGTTTACAGTGGCTGTGTGTGTCCGTCTGCCTGTACGTGTGTTGGGTAAGTTTTTTTAGGACGGAAAGAAGTAGTTTAGATTTGGCCCCCTATAGCGGCTTGTTTTGAAACTGCAGGGGCGTTTTTGTTGGAAACATTGGAAGCAAATAGGGTAAGAAAATGGACCAACATCGTCTACAACATCTAACAAGAAATAGTTTATTTGTAATATGTTAATTGCAAATTTATACCCGAGGGCTAATTAGAACTACACATGATATTGATAAAACAATTATAATTGAAAATTGACCGTTTATCATACTATATTGGCGCATAATCAACCAAGGCTAGCATTACTGCGTTTTGACTTTTCTTTCAGGACAGTGCAAATTTGACTTCTCATTTACGTCTAGCACAACGTTGTGAGTTCGTTGTTTAAACATTCGAGGAAAATACGAATGCTTGTAATTCAGTACCAAGGACAGGGACTACAATACTCACAGTGAGGTTTCTTTACTATACTGACAACAGATATTTGTAACGCACATATACCACTGTGTAAATTCAATGAAAATACGGTACCACACATTTCAAACGGCCAAACGGTGACTGTTATAGTTTGAGTCTACTTAGCTTGTAATTCAGTACCAAGGATAGAGTCTGCAATACTTAGTGATATTCTTACACTATCCAAACGACAGGTATGTGTAACGCACATCTACCGCCGTGTAAAATCAATGGACATACGGAATCACGGCCAATGGTGACGGTTATAATTTGAGTAGACGACAGTCACGTTGCAAGTATCTTCTGATAACGAGAAACGCCGAACTGACTTCCACTGGCCCTAACGGTATAAATCCGCATCACAGGGGAAGCCCGGTATTGTGTGTGCGCGCCGTGCTCCAGGGCACCTCCAACTTCCCGCCCGTCTCCCCCTGAATGCACCGCTCTGCTCGCCACCAACGCTCGGCCTGGGTTCAACCTGTCCACCGAAGAATCTCCGCTGCAACCCCCGGTGACCTTCTCGTGGGGATTTTCTTGTTGTCCACCGCCGCCGCCACTTACAGCTCTTTCGTCTAACTCAGGTTGGTGCCGCCTTTTATACAGGATTTGAACGGTATATCCTTTCGTTTTGTGTCAGATGGAGATGTATTTACAGAGCACACATCTCCAAATCGTTTGAAGAGGCCGTAGAGAGAGATGCTGCGAGATGAAAGAGAGATAGAGAGAAACCCCCTTCTCACATCCAGAATAACACAGTCATGTGCTGATCATCCCAACCTTAAAGAAATGGGGTATATTGTAATTACAAATTGCATCTAAAAACCAAAAGACATGTTACGGTAAACGTATATACATCGCCGTGAAACGTGAAATCTTTCCTTACACAAGACTCATAAATATGAAACCTCTTGGTTTCGTCAGATGCGAGTTTTTGTCATCATTTTATTAGAGCCAAGAATATTAAAGGATAGCTAAAAAAACATCAGATACAGAAAAAAATTACTAATAAACATTGCCCTTGCTATTGAAGCGTTTAAAAAAACGGCGTGTAAAACACAGTGCGCCCTCAAAAACCGCCTTGCGTTTCCGCCATAATGCTTTTTCCCTCAGCCGATTAATCAGACGATCTGGTCTTAGAAGGGTGACTACGCACTTCGGTTGCTACGCAACCAACTGCAGGTCCCAGCAAACCACATCCAGTGAATTGCTAACTGCGGGGAATGCAGCAAGAGAGAAAAGATAATAGCTTCTCATGAAAATGGAATGTAAAGATTCTGTTACATATGAATAGCATGATTGTAAGATATGAATTTGGTTGAGTGTATGAATAGAATCCTGATGAGTTTGATGCGTTGAAAATGAATAAACCCCGAAGTATGACGTATTTTACGGCAGAGGTTTTTGATTCTGACGTCCAATGATTTGTGTAAGGTCAGTTCTGCATAATTGCCAAGCTGCGGCTTAAGCGTGGTATCTTATCATGCTAGACATATGAGTTCTTCAGACGAAATGAGTACGATTTAAGATAAAGAAAACTAGCTAGCGTTGTTGGGTTCAAAATGACAAGACTTCAATTTTTTTCTAAAAATAATTAAAGGGAAAAGTTCAGCGTGCGTATCCTCAATGAAAAACAAAATCACCATATTTACAAATATTTGCACGTTTCCTAGGAGACGCTTCAGAAACAAAATGATATCTTTCTTTATTCTTCAAAAGCAATATGTAAAAAGCCATACGACCCCAGTTAATGTCAAATGGTGATGTTTTAGCTATAGACGAAAAGGCCATACTGAAAAGTAGATGGCGTGTTGCACTGCATGGTACATAAGAAGATTAGAATATCTGAAGCAATTGTATTTTGTCGTCAAGTGTTTTGCCGTCTGCTTGTGACACGTGCCATAGCAACAAACGCTTGTGATTGGTCCATCTGGCGGTGACAGTTACGGGAACATTTTGACGGTTGGGGATCTTATACTTTAATGTGAGATCATAATCAAAATGATTCGTAGAAGGTAAGTGCAAAAAGTATGACTGACATGACAAATGTTACATTATTTCGTTTTGGGGTTAGTGTTTAAACCGCCTCTTTTAGGTGAATTTATTTTCTTATGTAATTTCTTGGCGTAATTCTTTAAAAAATGGTAGAAAATAAATTTTCATAAACATCGTCACTTGTTTCCAATTACACTTTGTTTCTAAAAAAATGTTAAATTCAATGTTAGAACTACATCTAATTCTAACTTTGATGGTTACTTTTATGGAAAATGTTATTCAGATTTAACATTTTCCTCAGCCATACCCAAAACGTACCTTAAACAAGTACAATGACTACCACCAAAACGCGTTGGAACTGCGATTTAGAGATTATACCTTCAATCAAAAACATTTGCACCAAGGACATGGCTAACAAAGTGATTTTATCTTTGCAATGGCTCGCTTCGTTTCGAAAATGGCCATGAAATGGCCTGGCTGAAATGGACCCTGTAAGTTGGCTGTGATAGCGGCCAGCGCATTTCAGGCTGAACGAATTTAGCGTGCTATAAGTGGACAGCGCATTACATGGCGTTTCTGGAAAGCGATTGGCTTTTAGGCCGCGTCAACTCAAACACTTGAACAGATCGCATGGTCTAACATCTATAGCTACGAATCTAGATAGTCTAACACTGGTACTGCACATCTACATAGTGTAACATCTACATAGTGTAACATCTACACATCTACATTAGTCTAGCATCCATTCATCTACATGTGTATAGTCTATATTTACGCATCTACATAATGTAACACCGGTACTACACATCTACATAGTCCAACCTCTACACATCTACATAGTCCAACTTCTACTCATCTACATAGCCCAACCTCTACTCATCTATATAGTCTATCATCTACACATCTAAATAGTCTAAAACTGGTACTACACATCTATATAGTGCAACATCTACACATCTACATGGTGTAACATCTACACAATCTACATACTCCAACATCCATACATCTCCATAGTCCCTGGGAATTTCACCAGCTGTCTGATACAGATACGGCAAGGTCGGCCTATCACAATATTTAGATCCGACAGGGCAAGCATCCTTACATTGGTAGATAATTTGAAATACTGAATTATCGAAAGCAAACATCCCCCAAATACTTTTCTAGTAATGTTAAAGTGGAATTCTAATCTCCAAGGAGTAGTTTAAGCTTTGTATATACTTCTTGTTGTCGCCATTTACCTGATAGAAAAAGGGTGCAAAAAGTCTCAAGAAGACGACTGAAATTCATGGTCTTACGCTGTACATCTGTTTGGTGATAATATTCAAGCACTTTGTCTTTCATATACTAATACAAAGTGCTTTGTTGCAAACATTCGCTTAAAGTCGTCGTGTGATTTAAAATTATAAAACAGGCTGTTAGAGAACCAACCACGGACAAGGATTCAATACAGCCTTTCTGTAACAAGACAGCTTAAAGATACGAAATATACTTGTAAGGCAAACCCGACAATGCTTGCGATTAGGTGTGGATACCAGTACAAATAATTCCTGTAAAAATGACCTCTTCTCTACTTCGCTCTTCTTATTTTCTTGGACCTGTACATGTAAAGCCCAAAACACGTGAACGCCTGACGGTATAACCTGTTCATTTTAGAATCGGCCCAACATTCGGTCCATATTTTTTTCTGGACCGGTCTAACAAGAAAAAAACGGTTTTGTATCGGTACATCGTACCGGCCTCCACCTCTACTTGCGATCGTAGAACCGATCTCACGACCAAAATGACCAAGCCCTTGCCGTGAAACATCACACGGGTTTCGAACTGCCTTTACTCGCTCCACAAGCACAAGGTGCCCCGTGGCGCCAATCCTGCCAAATTTGCTAAATGGAACCGAAAAAGATGGATTTAATTGGAACGTCTACCATGTGGTTGGTGGAGGGAGACAGTCATCAGTGATGTGTACTGTAAAATTTGACATGCAAGCGGTCGTTTTATTTTCACGTTTTTCGCTAATCAAGAAATGATTTCGCATGTACGCACTACAAAAGGAATTCAACCGCGAATTCAAATGGCAAGAAAATTGCGTTTCCTCTCCTACCGCAAAATTAAGCAAAAACAGTAAAAGAATTTACAGTTATAAAATCTATTAGCGACAACCTTACACGTTCTAGGGTAGAAGCTTAAGCAGCTGTGCATTGTGGTAAAGTGAACTTTTTTAAACGGTTACACTTTCAAATCATCATTTTGATACCTTGGTATATGAACAAGACAACTAACTAAACGCTTTCAATTAGGCCAAATAGTATCTTCCTCTTGAATAACGGTTTACTATATAGAAATTTTGCTGCCCTAGCTGTGTAATGTTCGGTTTCTTGTGTTGTGTTTTCACAGATGTCAACGATGTGTCTGTGTGTTTGTGTGTGTGTCTGTGCGTATGTGTGCGTTAGTGTGTGTGTGAGTATTTTTCATGTTTCTGACATGCTAAATTATAAAATGTAACTGCTACTGTGTTGGTTCAGCGCGGCTTGTCCCCGGATGAACGCTAACCTTCGCCTGACATTTACACACCCTGACGCAAAGAGAAAAACACGCGCCTGTCGCAAAACGTGACAGTGGCACGTTCCTCAGTTTCAAAATGCCACAAAACATCTTCATAACGTTCCCATCTTGTTCCTTAACGTTAACGTTGTTTGTGAACCAGAAATACGACGAATTACCACGCAACAATATACAGAAATTATTTCTTCAGAATTTTGCCTCATGTCAATTTTAAGCCCCTATCTCACCAAGCGGAGGTACTGTGGAGGCACTGCAGAGGCATTTTACCACTTGTGTTGTTTTTCAAATTCCAAAAACAGTGCCTTTGTTGGGAGGGTACCGTTGGGAGGACGTATGGTATCGTGTGAGGCACCTTGGATTTCGTTGGAGGCACCTTGGAGGTACGTTTGTGTTGTCGAGATCAACATTGCCTCCAAAGTGCCTCCGCTTGGTGAGATAGGGACTTGACTGAAATTCCTATTTCTCAAGAATTCAAATCTTCACACGAACATTTCATTATCTTTGTCACGGGCTCGTCTAGTCTCTTTGTTTATGTATACAAAATAAAAATACGACGAGTTTTTAGACAAGTGTGAACAACTTTGTTAATGATCAACCGTAAGACAGTTTTCTACGTCGCGGCTGAATACACACCTACATCTAGACTAGTAAGAGATGATTTCATTTTTGCAGTTAGTACTTCATCAACAACTTCTTTATTAGCTATAAACTGGTACTCTTTTATCAAGGAAGGACGCGGTTACACAGTCGTTCGATTGTTTTACGATCCATGGGGACACTCTTGGGGTTGTCGAGCAGGTGTCGTACATGTATCGTACATGTTTTGTTCAAGAGAAGGCTGCCTTACTCTTAGATCCTTCTCTGTGGTTGGCTCTGTCGCAGTAATCTTGAAAATTCTCCTGCATCGATCAAAATCGCAAATGTGGTATCTCATTGCACTTGGGGCACCGACACGGCACTGCGGCGTTCGAAAGATTACTCAACGAATTTCAGAGATAAAAAATACATTTTCTCACGTTTTGTGTTTTTTTTTGTCTTCCAAGTCATACTTTTACGTATTGAACAATATCTAAATTATTGTTTTATTATTGTTGTTATTATCTAAGTTATTGTTTTTTTGTTATTTTGGCAAAAATACCAAAACAGTGCCGCAGTGAACGAACCTCGCAGTGCCGCACCGGTTCCCCAAGTGCAGTGAGATTCCACCTTAAAGTCTTACTACGAATGTGTCCTCGTCGTGCGTCAAACATCTTTTTTATCTATCACCCTCGGCGTCGTGACGTCATTCTGCGTAAGAGTGACCTCTGATCCCTATTTTGATGAAACACGCTGCCAAAGGGAATAAACACGGTTTCTTTTCATGTTCAATCGAGATGAAATCGTTCAAACGTTACATTTGAAGACGCCGTATTCTGACCGAATATGCCTTATCTTCAAACTTGCCATCATATTAGAAACAAAAAAATTCATTTTCATTTTCATTTCACTGAGGAAGAAAAGGTGGATGCCTTTCGAAACGTCTATTAAATTTTTAAAGTATCCAGAAGTGAAGAGTGAATCTTCTTCAATTTTAACAATACCTGGATGTCTAATGTTCACAAACATATTAGAAACAGTATCTCCAAATCGTAATGAAGCCACTACATGAGTTATTTGATTGACAGATAACATTCTTGGGAAAATTTAAAATTATTTACGCTGAAAGGGAAACATAGATGTTTTGCAGTCTACCAGATACTGTAGAGTTTCATGCTTGGAGAAAAGAATATGGTCATATGCTTTACAATATCAAGTATGCGACAGTCTTTCTTGTGCTCGCTGCACTTTTACATACTTTCTGTTTTGATGTTGCCAAGCTTAGAATGCAACAGGTGCAAGCCTTGATAAACAAGGTACAATAACATCATGTAACTGGCAAAACACAGCCAAACACTGATAGACTAAAAAAAAAACCTCCCTTTGAATTAGTAGCTTGTTGTAGGACCCATGTCATGTCTGACTAATGACTAGTTCTACCACCTCTGAGCAGTATTTCCTGCCACTCTGGCAAGTCTTAGCTTTGCGGCCATTTTCCCACACACTTCCTGTCACTCACCTAACAGCGTATTCAAATTACTTCATACGGACACATACGCGCCGATCTGAACACCTAAAACATAGAATCCACACTACAGAGTTAAAAAATCACCTGGATACGTATTAAGCAAACATTACATACAGTATTTACGTATAATGACGCGCCCTCAGGATTCCATATTTCAGCTGTATACTTCAATTTATCCATGAATAGTCTGATATCCAATAGAGATTTCACCAATACAAAACGCTTTCATTTTGTTGAGACACCTGAAACGTTGGCTACTTCATATTTCAGTGAGATCCTTGGGCAGATGCGAGCGTTACTAAACAGAATAGGCATCGTCTTTCCGCACGATGTTTTCCGGCCGGAGTTACTTTTGATTGAAGGCAAGGTTACTGAAATTGCTTTTCATAGACAGTACCGCTGGTTTGGCGTACAGTACAAAAGGGTACTTATTGTGAGCCTCTGGCTACAAAACATGAAACACGCGGACGCGGACAGAAATGCTATATAGCGTTGTCATATGAGCAGGCAATAGCAGCAGTAAAAAAATTTAACTGGTTTGTTTGCGACGACCCCGGAAAGCCTGCTTCACAGTTTAAGCGAATGCTGGCCATTTTTAGATCGGCTGGAGTTCGCCAAATTCCAAAATCGTTCGAGCGTCGACCGTATTTTTTGCTAAAAATCTACCCCGTCACAGAATCGGACTGGGCTCGCTGTTTCATTCCGGAAAGTTTAAGTTGCTGTCTATATCGTGTACAGCTGACATCACGCGGAGGTTTAAATGCCAACGGAAGAGCTGCTAAAAATCAACCGAGGCACTAGTAATCGCCAGGACGTCGGTCGTTCTTTGTCTGAAATTGACCATTTTGAACTAGCCTACATGTCGGCCAAGCTCTTGATTTGTGACGGGGGCTTTAGAGATGGACTGTCAACATAAGGGAGGATATCCACATCATCAATTTACACAGTGCCGACACAAAAGACAGATCCTGCTGTAGCTTGCTTGCTGGCGGTCTTCCATCAAGCCAACGCTTCTACGTGCAAGGCTGTCTAACGCTTGTCTGATGGGAAAAGACGATAAACTGGATGATGAGCTATTTCTTACGAAAAACTCTTTTGACGGCAATGAGCTTATTATCACGTACCTCAAATACATAGAATCCTATGTTAGGATTACATACGATAAAATGTGATGAAATCACTATGTGCATTAATGATAGAAATGCTCAGCTATATAGAAAGTAGATTCCCTCACTGCATACGTAGACACATGGGTAGCACTAACAAATTTATATTCCTCATGCGTTTAGACAAACCCATACAGTCCTACATTTCCCATTACCAAGAAGCGAGAAGAAGCCGAACTTCTATGTTACACTACATGTAGGTCCATGACACTATTATGTATGTTCTGTCTCTGTTGTGAACTGTACTTAGCTCGGTTGGGCAAAATGTACAATAAAGGTCTTTACCTATTCATTCGACATTCCTACTAGGCAAATATCCCGGCCCAGAATAAGGTTATACTGGTTGGCTTTAATTTCTTTTTCTTTTAAATGATAACTTTTTTTTCGAATATTTATGTAACCTTCTTCAATTACCGCATTAATCATAATAAAAAAGCTATCGTTGTGAAGTCGATGCAATAAGATAATTGCAATGTTATTTCCTCAATTTTTGTGTCGAAAGTGTAATAGGTAATTATCCCCATAATATTTCAACAACGATAAATACAATATGCCCGAGCGATAGTCGATGAAGGTTAGACATCCAGGTAATAAGATACACCAAATAGCAGTTACTCAAGCACCTGGATATGATTTTGGAACTGTCAGACGTTTCAGGTAGCAGTCACTACCTTTTGTCAGTGACACTCAGTAGATCTCTTGAAGAATAGGTATAGATTATCTTCAACAGATCTGCTCAGTGTCACTGACGGAAGATAGTGGATGCTATCCAAAACGTCTGACAGTTCACAAAATTATATTCAGTTGCTTAAAGAGTAACTGCTATTTGGCATACTCACAAATAACCATGTGAATAATACAAAGCATATAAAACAATGACAAGATGACACACGTGGCTACTCTAAAATCAGTCGCTAAGGTTCTAAACCTTGTTGTGTTTGACATTATTTAACAGTGGAAGAAAAAGAACCCTCTTTTTTCATATGGCGCAGTTTCTTTGGCAATAGCGGTAGTTTAGCCTTCTTTCCATATGTAAAGGCAAAGAAATAAGAATGTATTTTGGTGGCTTCCTAAAATAGCTCGCTTTTTTCAATTGAAGATTGTCAAAACGGCGCCATTTTCGAGATAAACGTTCAAGAAATGTACAAAATTTGACTATGAAAAGACTTTGATCAAAACTCACATGTGCACACACCGGATCGTGAAAGAGGGACGCAGGTGCATGGAATAATTTGATACTAGCAACCATAACGAGAACATTGATGTGTTCTGTACACAAAAACAGCAGTCCCTTGTTAGGCGTAGATCTTTCGGGGGTTCCGCTAATAGCTAAATCATACCCTTAAATTAGTCCTTAGGGGATAGATTATTAGCAAGCATGCCACATTCACATCATGTCAGGAAAATAGATATTTTATACGTAAAGGCTTATCAAAGGCGGATGAATATTTGTCAGTAGATTTCTTGGATGCGACGTGAAAGACAAATATGACATTTCCGTAACCTTTCTTCATGTGTGCACGTGGTATTGATGGATCGTGCTTCTATTACATGGAACGTTATTATCGACAATTCTCTTGTATCAAGAATAAGAGAACAGCATTTTATGCGCTCTAAAACTGCGGTAACCACGATCCTGATTTAAGGGATAAAACTGCCATTTAGGTAGTTGAAAGGGAACAAATTAGCGCATTGAAAGACCAATCATCCTATTGAGAGTGCCAGACGCCGTGACTTGAATTAAAGCCTTGTGATGTCAGCACCACGTGCTGTACGGGGCAAGGCCGCACTAATGATATTCTATTGATGGCAGCAACACGCAACGGTTTTATAAGCCTATCACGCTTCCGAGTACGCATGCGCGGCGACAGGAATGGTGGGTAATGTAGCATAGGTGCCCCTACCTACTGAACCATAAACAAAGCACGTCTGAAGATACTCGAGACAGTTACTGTTTAGAAGTCAGGGGCCTTCACCTTTGACATATTACCCACAGTTCCTTTCGCTGAACATGCGTACACGGAAATGTGGAAGAGTATTCATTTTATGGGACTTTTCATGGTTAATACTCCGCATGCGCAACAAGATGCAACGTGGGTAAAATGGAGAAAGCATGGAACAAAAAAGGGGTTTGATAAATCCCCAGTCTGTACCCTAAAGGGACAGACTGTTTCCCTTTGATATATTACCCACAATGCATCTCGCTACGCATGCGCAATTTAAGCTGTAAACCTGCTGAGTAACATGCAGGCAAGGTTGCCCACTGACTAATAACAGGTTATTTCGCACGACAAGTCATTCGTAGAAATAATGTCAGATGGGCGGAGCATAGCGTTTCGAGTTTTGAAGGGAAAGACTTGCAGATAAGCTTGCTTCTAATAGCTAGCTGCCGAAAAATGGAAGAGATGTGGAGGACAACACTATCGCAAGGAAAATTTCAAACTGTCGCAAAGCACGCAAAGGTGTTGTAAAATATGGCATATTCTGTTGTTTCAAGAAAATCCTCCTCTATTAAGAATCTATCCATGGTGATCTTAACTACCAATGCAAGTTGCCGTGCTGTTAATTTTCCTTTCTTAGATTACCCTCATAAATCGAGCCCAATAACTCTTCTGATATCCTGCCGTTCATTCGAGGGCTTTCATCACAATGATTATCGATTTTGCTATGAATGAAAGATGACCATGTTTACCTTTTTCATTACAGCGATAGATATGGAGATTGACAAGTAATCCTTACGTATCCCTCACTTGATAATCATCATGACGAAAAGCCGCGCGGGATGAAAGCTGGTGTCAATATCGTGTTTGTAGTATATTAATCAGTATTATAAAACCTGGGATACGGTAAAGGACTCAAAGGCACATTGGTATGTAATCTTTTGTTAATAGAAAATATGCTCACATATCCCTTGATTTGATTAGAATTCAATCATCATCAAATAGTGCTCCATTAAACGTTATGAGTTGCAACAGTGTCAGTGGTTGGATAAAGAGTATTCTTTTGAATGAATGGCTCTTGGTGATTATTGGTAGTAATATCTTAATGCAAAAGAAGAAATCATCATGATCGCAAAGGCCTATAGAGGCATATAAAATCCATAGTGTTCTAGTTTCTTCGGAACGACTGCAAATCCCTTGTATAACCGTTAGGATTTTTTTTCGAATCGGCCGTTCTTTTACCGGTATACCGGAGGTAGGCCCTACGCAACACTAGTATTAGAGACGAAACAAATGTGACATAATGGTTTACCCTTATCATTGACAAGCAGATAAACCTTTTACCGTGGCAGGCACGGGACCTATTAAAGGTAGACATTTGGCTAGTATGCGTGACTTGGATAATAGATTTTGTGACTTAGAGGGGAGCTATGGTATGTTACGGTCACAAATGGAAAAGGGAGATTTTTTGCAAGTTCGGGCGTGACGTTTATGTGGCCCTGTAGGGCATCCTGCGGTCACCGGTATAATTTGGGGCTCAGACGGGCCCCGATTTTATCAAACTCGCTGGTAAAATCAACCTGGCACCCGGCAACAAACAGACACCGTCACCTAATCGTAAAACATAGAGGGCTATCCGGCATCAGAGCCTGGCCGGTGCTACAACACATATGGACACTAGTGCAAATGGGACCGTATACATAGTATACAGTTCTAATAGAATTCATCACAGTTATGTTTTTGTTGTCGTTTCAACAGAATTCTTTCCACTGCATACGACATTTTTTCCGTCACAACATTTGGAAACTTTAAACTGGTTATATATCATTCGTATATATATATATATACGTAAAAACGACCTTACACTATGTGATCTGTCGTAGGGCCAATCTTTATCTTTTGCATATGCTTCATGGATTTCACGGAATGATCATCCTCCTACGCAGGGGCATCCAAGGGCGAAACCGCCAGTCTGGATGTACCCTGCTTTCTCAACCACCGCTCTTAGTTCCTGTGGACCCCCCCCCCCCCGCTGTCAGCCAGACTAGGCTTTTAAGAGAATAGGCTTTTCAGTTTTCAAAAGAGGCATCGCATATACAAGGGTAAGCTCATTGATATTTATAAGCAGGGCGGTCAGGAAATAAGGCTGACGGTTGAGAAAGCAGGGTACATCCAAACTGGCGGTTTCGCTGTTGGATGTCCCAGTGTAGAAGGATGGGAATGATAAATGATTACATTCAACAATCATCTTCTTTATGTGAGATTGCATTGCCTGGTAGATCTGGATAAAATCAATAAGACGCGACACAACTGCAAGATTTTCAGCACTCCGGACAGGTAAAGCCGCTGTACTTCTATGACATTTGATACACGCCATTCGTGTAAGCTTGCTCTCTCTATAATTGCTGTCCACATAACTCTTATACGAACGTCACTCATCAGACATGCACATCCGCTTTCTCTTTCATCTTTATACAAGCATCCGCCCGCCCACACAAGAGCCTGGATTGTACTATGTAATCTGAATCAACACAGAAAGTTGTTTCCTTCAGAGCACCTACAGAGCACACACTTTGCTTTGGAAGGTTCATGTTAGGATTTGGAGGCATCTTTTTGCGGCCATATTGTTCGAAATCATTTATCGTTAAAGGTGTGGTCACATTTGTCGCGGGCTATAGTACGATCTTCGTTGATGTCGTAGAATTTTCCAGCAGATTGTCATAGACACGGATCTAAAATGTTAGACAACCTTTCCGTAACAGGACACCTACCTGTTGTACGACTATGTGTACGTAAGACTATGCCAAGAATGACCTCCGCAAGTTGCAATCGTACGACAATCGTACGATGAATGCGACCAGGTCCCATGTAATACGAAAAAGTAGAATTATCAGGGGTGATTTTCACGTGCTGCAAACTAGATAATACTTGTTGATTATAAACCTTTTCATTCCTAGCCACCGCCCTTGTTCAATATTTCTAAAGATTTAGAAGATTTTCTTGTGTCTTTATGTCTGTAGTTTGACCAGAGGGCTGACCGAGACGACCAGTATGTCCGAGCCGGGGAAACCGAAACTGACCTACTTCAACGGCCGAGGCCAGGCGGAGAGCGTCCGGCTGATGCTGGCGGCAGCCGGCATAGAGGTGACTTACGTTCATTCGTAGATGGAGTATACTAATCTTTGTCAATCTGTGTCACCGAAGATACGACCAACATAACGACGATTAAAAGCTTGAACAAGAATATTTGGGAAAAAAAAATTACTAGCACTACTGCCAGTCAGTCTATGCAGACTATGACACTACGCAAGTACAATGACAACGTAGACTATAATACAAAAGGTGTGCAAATTGAATACGTTCGAAAACGAAGGCATCGTTTTCGGTCTGTTTTTTTTCATTGTTTGTTTGTTTCTTTCTTTCTTTTTTTGTTTGATCTGTCTTGATTTGTATTCGCTGATATTTAAAAATCGTAGAATGCCAAGATGTTAGGTGAAAAATGGTGCAACTGGAGACTTGGATGAAAAGGCTGGATTAGCCCCAGTTCGAAGTTGGTATATCATGCCTTGTCCTGTCCAAAGTCCCGTAAGAAAGCATGAAAATGCATGGAGCATTAGCGAGATATTCACAATAACGAATGAAACAAAAATTCACAGAAGCCCTGGGTATGTTTTTATGATGGTTTGAGATCTATCATTACTTGCTCCGATTATATATATCCACGTTCTCGTGATCAAGGGAAAAAATTGATTGCTGGTTATCCTTCCCAAACGATTAAAATCTACCTGAATTCACAAAATATCATAAACTGTTAAATTGTATTGTATAGAAATATTTCAAGGTTTTAGTAAAAACCCACACCTGTAGGCAACTTTTCGTGCAGATACGTTATAGATGTTGCCATTGTCGTAAGTATTGTCATATCTCACATGAGGTTTACTTCTGCGTCACAGGACAGAGATTTACATTGTATTGTTTGTATATATACCTGCGTGTCTAGTTGTTGTCTTGTTAAAAGTTGAAAAGACCACAGGAAGAATAGCTACGATATATTGGTATATTATGCTAAATGTCGATCTGAATAAACTCGAGAAAAAAATCATATCAATAGATGGTAGAGACGTTAAAGCTTTCTGTCCCTTCTATAGATTATATAGGAGATTATCAGAAGAGGCCTAGAAATGTGGTTTCGTAGCACACCCAGTACATAAGTATTAAATGACAATTGATTGACAGTTGGTGGTGTTTAAATATGCAGATTCTAATTGGTCGCGACCTCTAATTGGTTTGGAGTGGCAATGCCTCAATTACCGAGAAACAGGTGCGGGAACACCCACAGAGAAAATGAGTGTTATTTTCTGTATGTAGGTCACGACATTCAAATACTGGCCAATCGACATTCCAAACACATAATTTACAGAGTTTATCTAAATTTAGTACAGTTAATACGTAGCTATTAGTTGAATAAAATTACTGTAGAAATAAAATCAAGCACATCTGTTACGGGAACTAATCGTTGATACTTACACCAAGTACGTTATGTCTTGGGTAATGTATGTAAGTACGTATATTGGTATGTGTGTTTAGTTGAACAGAATGGTTAAAGCAGCTATGAATGCATTGCCATAAAATTTGGTATGTTCGCAGGTCTTGTTCTATCAAAGAAATGATTAATGTTGAACTCCCTGGTGGCTTTCCTTGGTACTGCAGCTGAAATTCTGTTTTTTCCATCTCGTGCTCTAGACATGTTATGATCTAGGTTTTGGGTGGTAGATAGGCCTTCTGCTACGAAATAAGTTGGTGCCCTCTGTCAGCTTTCCTTGGAACTGCATATGTGTTTCATAGTTTGACTATTCCACTAGGAACTGTATACAAGCATACAATTTGTCATGAAGAGTATTCGAAATTCTATTATATACCGATCACTGCTAAAGGATTTTCCTTTGTTGAAATGTTATACATTCTCCTATTGTTAATAACACTTCTTAAACCACAAATTAACCACACTTCAATAGTCACCAAATGCGGTGATAAATTTTAATGATTATAATCTTTATTGCAAATTCATGCTCGAAGGCTTATTGCGCTATTTCTAATCTGAAACGGGTGTTATTGGGTTTGATTTCTTTTCTGTGTGCAGTGTAGGATTAAATTCCTAACATTTTGGTAGACGTCATATTTATTGTGTGGTGCTAACAGAAATACAGTTTTTGTCGCATAGACTAGCATGTAATCTGCATGTAAATGAGGTCCACGATTAAATCAAACTGTTCGTCTGTAGAATATCCCCCCAAACGTATCAAATATATTTGTCGTTCTCAGTTGAAACGACTCTGTCGCATTGAAGAAAACAAGTAACGTGAACTCATTGACCCAGTTAAAAGAACTCAATATCGGGTGAGACAGCCATAGCTACTCTGAAATGTGCTTCACCACACAGGCAAGTGTCCTTCCTAGTAATGATATCCCGTTCCCTTCGTCCCATTATACAATAAGCACGTACCATCACCCACAGAGGACACCTATAAAAGCATGCTTTTACTGGAAGTAAGTGGTTTTAACCTCGGTGTAATAGCTCTCAATAATTAAGGCAAGCTTTTTGTACCAAATGTAGATCTATGAATTGCGTTAATAACTACGAAAGAAATATTCATTAAACGCGGTGCAAAACATGGATAATGTACGAAACGTTTTGAATGTATTTTTTTCTGTTTCTTTTTCAGTTCGATGAGAAATACGTTGAAACAAAAGACGAGTTAGAAAAGCTTCGGGAAGGTAAGTTCAACTCTTTTGCATATCATATATCAATTATCAATTATCAATTAGTAGTATACCGTGTATTGGTGCTACTTTAACCTGTTTGTTTGCACCCCTTGCTTTGGTTTTCTGTATTTGCTTTCATTTGGTTTTGCTAGCAGATTAATTGTATGATTTTGACTAATTTCTTTATGATCTGTAGATCATGTTTAGTTTTGTCTAATTTCAGTTTTTGATGTTAAGATCAATTGTAACGTTATGATGATCACTGGGTTATATTATTTTCACTTGGTTTATTATTGTTTGATTATAATCTTCATGCCCATTTAATTGTATTATAATTTGTAAATTTTGCATGTTCTCTTGTTTTCTATAATTTTCTGTATGATATCATTTTTTAAAGTGCAAAATAAAACCAATCAATCAATCAATCAATATACTGTTTGTATACGTTTGTGATGATAGATCGTTCTGTTGAACGGGAGGCGATACAGACTCAAATCTTCCAGGTACTCTGTGACTTTTCATTGGTGACATCTTTTATCTCACGTGCCTTTCACGTGTTATCTCACGTACCAGTCACGTGTTATCTCACGTGCCGGCCACGTGTTATCTCACGTGCCGGCCACGTGTTATCTTGCATGCCGGTCACGTGGTATCGTGACGTGTGAGAAAGCAATAAATAATTCTTCCCTTTACGAAGACTGCACTGACTGTCAATATGTAGGAGTAAGTTTCGATTTCCCTCTGGATTGGAATTGTTGGAATTTTGAAAATTTTAGTTCGGTAACGTTTTGTAATTCCTTACTGTTGTTCCAGGGGGAGACCTGTTGTTTCTCCAACTGCCTCTGCTGGAGATAAACGGTGTGAAGTTGGTCCAGGTGGGAGCTATCGTCCGCCATGTTGCCAGACGGGCTGCTCTCTATGGCAAGAACAACGTGGAGTCGGCTAAGTACGCAATTCTCACCGATATCATACCCTAAACGTAATCCCATATGTACACATAGGGTCTGTGTTGGATTGGGGGTAAGGTCAGAGGTCAAATCTCCTGAGACGAAAATTATATCCACGTGGCCAGCACAGATAAAAGACAAATTAATAGATTCAAACTTACATCACACTGTAACGTTATATATGCACACTCATAACGGCGAGGTTGCTTACATCATTAGAATACAGGTGCTCTCCGGGGTTCTGAATATGTTACTGTATTAGGGTTTCCGTTACATTGGTGAAGGCTAGACATGCTTGCAAATGCAATTTACAGTTAAATCGAACTCTACAACTGGACAAAGCACAACATTACTTAACTCAGACGTAAGGAACGATATATGTATGTACATGCATTCGTCGTTTCAGTGAACCATAGTATTGCGTTGAGTATCTTTTGGGTTGATGGCATTGTGTCCCAGAAGAAAACCTGATATGAAGTCATGACAATTACACAAAATTGAGAAAGTTTTCATTTTTTAAAAAACTTGTGATGATTTTTGAAGAATAGTACTTACTGGTATGTCTTTAATCTTTTATGTCGTCGCTCTGATTGTGTTCCAAACTGCTTCCGCAATTTCGCCAAACTTTTGCCATTTAGAAGATATCCAAGAGCCTATGTTTTTATTAAAACACAAATTCCACTTTGTTATATACTTTAATTACTTTGAGACTGTACCTGCAATTAGCCCTCGAGCATGATTTTGCAAATAAACTTATTACTATAAATCCTTTTCTTTCAGGTGTGACATGTTGGCTGAAGGCGCGCGGGACTTTAACGAGATTTTCAACGCCCTGCCCTTCGCGCCTGACCGGTCGGCAGCCGAGGATGAGATACAGGACAACGTGCTGCCGAGATGGCTGCCGATATTCGAGCAGGTCAATCTATAGCATGTATCTGTACATATTTAAGTATACGTATATAGCCGGTATTACAACCCTTTGGTCTAACACACCAGCTTCTGTATAATCGCTCTTCGGCGAAACACATCAGCTTTTGTATCTGTATCTGTATATAGCCAACAATATAGACAACAGCCCGTCGAAGTAATCCACCAGCTTTTTTATCTATCTATATCTAAATTCTATAGCCGGTATAACAGTAATTCAAAGTAACACACCAGCCTCTGCTTAGCAGGTATAACTGCGTGCCATTGGCATAACACACAAGCTTCTGTACCTGTATCTGTTTAGCCGGTATAACCGCACTTCGGCGTAACACACCAGTTTCTGTATCTGTATCTATATAGCCGGTATAACCGCCCTTCTAAGTAACATACCAGCTTTTGTATCTGTATCTGTATAGCTGGTATAACCGTCCTTCTAAGTAACACACCAGCTTTTGTATCTGTATCTGTATAGCTGGTATAACCGCCCTTCGGCGTAACACACCAGCTTCGCAGGCACAGGTTATATTACACTAAACGACATATCATGCCTAACATCTAGCTACAAGCGTTGTTGTAAAGCTTTCTAGTGACAATGCCCCTACAGTATTTGATGCCATCGCGTTCTATTCTAGGACAGTTTTAGAGAATTCAAAATAACGAACTTTTGAATCATTGGTTGATAACTTTGCCCATAAACCTCAAGAAGCCACATAAGGGGTGTTAGCATGAGACTAAGCACCGAAGTACGCAACATAGCATGTTCTACAATGTTTCCCCATAACTTTCTGCAGGCCCTTGATGACAACGGGACGGGTTTCCTGGTCGGCACGGGCATGACGTTTGCTGATGTGGCCTTGTTGGAACCGCTTCTCACCATATCGGAGTTGTATCCCTACGCACTGGAGGATTATTCCAAGCTGGAGGTGGGGGCCAAACACATTTGATACTTTTTTCAAGCGTTCTTTGTTGTAAAAAAAAGGTGTTTTTGTTGTTTCAACGCGGAGACCTCAAAACTCAACTAAGTCTTTAAAAAATACCAGTACCGCACATTTTGCTTTCGTAAAGACATGGTTAAGGGAATTACTAACACTTTGTGACGTGTTTTATTGTGTTTTATTGTTCTATTGTGTGTATTTGTGAATCCTTAAACTTTTAGGACTAGACTTAGCATGTACCAGTCCTTTTTATCAAAGAAAGTTGGCAAACTTTGCTAATTCACAAATGGACGTTTATGTCTTTACTGTCAGTTTGGCTCGGTCGAAGTAGAAGACGCAAAGACCTTTGTTGTTGAACAAAGTCTGCTTTTAAGCCTAATGTTACTGCAGTTTTACGACTTTTTCCGCAAACTTGGTGATCATGGGATCTTTACACCTCGCTAGCAATTCTCCATCATGACAGCTAGAATTTCACGGGGACTCGTGTCTGAAAAGTGCAGTGCTCAGCGACGCAGAACAGCGTTAACTCCCAAGCTAATGGCTACTCACACTTTTCTCAAGCCTGAAGTAGTCATACACCTTGGAACAAGGCCTATCGAGAGTAATACCCTTTTACTGATCCGCATTTTACGTGCCAGACCAATGACTCTTCTAACACAATTGAAAGGCTTGAGCGATTGTGGACCGGCTCTGGGCTGAGAGCTAGTACCATTACGCTAGAATTGTTCCATTTGGAGCTTAGTGAGCGTTTCTCGCGGTGTTGGTAAGTGGTTGAGAATCAGAGGCACTTTATCAGGAGATTACTTTTGAAATGTTACTTTGGCATGATGCGTTAAGTGGGGTTTCAGCTGCAGTGGTAAGGCGTTTCCGCACGTTGGCGTTAATATCATGGATGAGTTTGAAGATCTCACGCATCAGTGAAATATCCATACTTCCACACGATTGACTCTCGCCTGAAACCTTAGGATATCGACCCTGCCTTTTAGTCGTGAGAAAAACGGTATTAGGGGCGTGGCCACAATCTAACTGTCAGACAATCAGAGAAGTGCCTTCGTGTTGAGCCTCATTTATATTCAAGAGCAAGATGACAGTACCGGCATAACGTTTCCCAGTTCTTTCAGCGTCCAAACATGTTTATCAGTCCTGTGTGCAGAGGGCCACCACGGTACCACCGAATACCGACCGGGTGGACCAGTGTGATGATTACCTCGCGCCCCTTTGCGAGAATTAAAGGAACTGCAAGGCAGCAAGACTACTTGGAAGTACAAAAGATGTACTGTACATGTAGTATATAACTTCTAATGTTGTATAACCAATACATTGTACTAATACATCGCTCGTTAAATCAAATTAGAATCTATCTCTCTTTTATTATATTTTCAGGACTTTCTAAGCTACATGCGTGAAGTGCCCAACCTGGCCAAATATCTCAACTCCAGTCACCGCAAGCCGCCTGCAGACGACAAATATGTGGAACTAGTGCAGGGCATCCTTTCGTAAGATCCAAGGAAAACGCCTGTTTGTAACAATGGGACCAGTTTCTTTCCGAAATTCAACGTTAGTCTGCAGGGATCTCCCCATGATTCTAATGGCCGTCTCCCACATCGGTGAGTTAGATGTTCAAATCGTTAACGGTCGTTGCCATTTGAAAGGGTCAATGCCACTTGACACGGTCGTTGCCATTTATAAGGGCGATGCCACTTGAAAGGGTTGTTGCCAATTGAAATGGTCGATGCCATTTGAATGGGTTGAATAGGTCAAAACGTGTAAAAAGCAGCATTAGAAATTACGAATGCATGACAGTGAAAAATGGTAAAGAATTTTCTGGAGAAAACAAATGTACCAACAAGGCATCGGCTGTTTCAAATGTTATTGACCGTTTGCGAGACGGAAATTCAAGGTGGCGGGCACGATGGTCGAGGTGGGTGGCACACTCTCCTCCTCCAAGGATGGAAGCTCCAGCACTTTGCCTCTTTCAAGTACAAATCTTCTTTAAAATTTGCATTCTAAAAAAAACAAGACAAAATGTTCGTTATAAGATCCTTATTTTGCTTCAAAATCAATGAGTTAGTTAGTGTTGGGATTACAAAACAATGGAGAGGGCACCAATGTTTTATTTTGTAGGGGAGATCCCTGCTCTGTTTTGTATGAGATGTGCTTCTAGTTTGCTACCCAGCCAAAATGAAATCGTGGATACTTTGTCAAGTCCTGTATTCTGACGGTGAATTCAGCGTATGAGCTTTAAACTAGAGACTTTGTTGGTCAAACTTGAGAAACACAGGAGACCGCTGAAACTGTGGTATGTTGGGGATCTCGCTGCGCCGCCCAGTGATTTGACAGTGCGCTGAAAAAAGGTCCGTCGTTTTAATACAAAAACGAATCCTTTAAGGCGCTGTGTGATTTGCTGTCATTTAGCCTTACTTGTACTTGTTTTGTATGACATTCCCATCATAAAGTCAAGGGTGAAACAAATTCAATTTAGGACACAGTGATGCCCTGCCTTTGCCATGGTTTCAATAATGCTTATCTTTGTTGTAACTGTTGCTGTGTTAATATTCAATGTATAGACGATTTCTGAATGAAAGCTCATCTGTGTTGGTAAAAAGTTTAAACTTTGAAAACATATTGAAAAAGTTTAAACTTTGTTCCAACACAAAGAAGGGACTCACCATAAATTTTCGGTCGAGCACTCCGACCTTCTTCAGATGAAATGATTCGCTGACTAATCCGGAAGTCGTCGGATGACGTCAGGTAGCAGCGAATCATAAATGGCGGGAAGGCGAAACCTGCCACCATCACGGTTCAATGAGGGTTGATGTGCCCTAATGTAGATAGCCTCCTTGACGCCCCTCACGAACCAATCCTGTTCCGTGTCCAAGATGCGAACTTGGTCCAGAGACACTGTCACTGAGTGGCCGGGAGATTCAGTATGTATATGCTTTGATACCTCTGAGGATGTTGAGCTACGACGTCTGTGTTCCAAGAAACGGGTTTTTAATGGTCGTTCCGTTTCCCCGATGTACGATTCGGTGCATGGGCCTCTAATGTTTTTTTTTCCGTTACAACGGATGTGGTAAAGCACACCACACTTGTGTTCTTTGGGCGTCTTATCCTTAGGCGCCACCAATAGCTGCCTAAGTGTCCTAGTCGGCCTAAAGCAGGTCTTTATGCCGTGCGTGTTAAAGATTTATGGTGAGTCCCTTCTTTGTGTTGGAACAAAGTGTAAACTTTTTCAATATGTACAGACGATTTGTTTAGACCATAGAAAATACATGTTCAACAGCTAGCAGCAAACATGTTTGATTTCATGGGTTTTGATTGAATATCTGAACATGTAATACGAAGTGACCATCATACATATCAAATGTGACTGTGGGCAACAGTGGGCCTCTAAAGTTCCAAATAGAAACTTTTGGACAGTTCTTAACTAAATTTACACATGACCACTATCTGTACTGCGTTTATGTTCGATGACAATGGATATGCTCAAATTGTTAAAAGCCAGGGGCTGTAAGTTCATATGAGATATGCAACGTATAGATTCTCTCCCAACCCCTGCGTACTGTTGGCAGTCACAGAAAGAAAACGTTTTGGGTTTTCCGATGATTACCGACAATACACGAATGAGATCGGAAACTCCCGACGACACACGAATGGCCACCATACATTTTGCTTGTTAAATATACTATCACCCATTTGTTCATGCTCTATCTTAATGTTTTGCCTCCAAATAAGGTCTGAAATACAACTAAATAGAAGATTATTAGATAGTTATATTGAATCCAGTACGTGTAAATTTGCTCTGTATTTGGGTCTTAATAAATTGTCATTGTGCCAGAACGTTGTCTTGGATTTTTTTGTTGTTTATATTGCTGTTGCTTTTCATAACTCAAGAAACTTAAGAAACACGTCCCAGATCGTATCGTTAGTAGTCATGAACTTAAAGGCGCTGAAGTTTTGACTCACAGACAAAACGTCTGAAGCTTGATGCACATTTACAAACATCCGCTAGAGGTCTCTGGTGTGCTATGCAAGAATGGCAGAAACGTCACAACTGATATCTATGATGCAATGAAAATACAATCATACTTTAAACCAAAGTTTAATTCAACAAGAAGGGATAATCGTCATATTAAACTATGGAAGTCCCAAATGATGTGAGAAGAACTTTGAATCAGAAGGATTCTATTTCCATTTGAAATAGAAAACGCACCCACTACCTTTCATAACACAACAAATAGCAGTGAGAATATAAAAAGCATGTAAATCCGTGGACACAGTCCTAATATTTACAATATACATAATAATTTACATTCCGACTACCTCATACTTCCATGAAATAAATTTCATGTAAATGACATGCACAATTTTACATAATTTATGCATGGTGATGTTCATTCTTAAATCAACATACACATGTCACATGTACAAAGTACCCATCATGATTAAGGATTTTCCCCTTTTTGCACTAACTATGCAAATTGGTTCCTCATTTGCATGTTTGATTTTGTACTTATGTTCCACCTGCCATGAATTACATGTATTACAACACAAACGCTACTGAAATATAAACATGAATATTTAATGTAGGTAATAACATATATAGATATAGGTGGCTAACTTTGCATTATCAGAATTTCTTTGTAGAAATACCAGCAGTATCTTTCAGTAGGTCAACAAAATTCATGCATAATTCAATTCCATCTGTCTTTTGAAAGAAATATTGAAATCAGAACCTCATTTGCCATGTCTTCGTATGCTACTCATTTGGAGTTACTTAATCATTAGAAATCAACTATATACGCATGTTTTCTTGACTTGCCAAGCGTTCTTTTTATCCTTTGTCCGCGAGACGTGTTTTTGCTTGTTTTCCTTCTATCCGACGTTTTGGAAGCTGCTGGAGGCTTTTTAACGTCAATCTCTGTCAAACTGACGGCTGCTTTTTCTTTCGCTTGTCCTGTCAATGTCTCGATCGTTCCGACGTATCCACTAGTGGCTCCAACAACGCGTGAATCTGTACAGTACTCCTGGGAAAGCCTGCCCCCTAGCGATTCTATTGCGAACTTGCAGGGTTTCGTCTCTGCTGGTGACTGATGGTTCTCTACGCAACAGACATCTCTGTCAGACTGTCGGTGTGATGTCACTTGCCTTGCCGCTGATGACAACACCGTATTGTCAGAACAAGATTCGGACAGCGAAGACACTTTTGCAGTCTTCGAGGAGCTTCTCTTGGGTAAGAAGTCCAACAGGGAGAGAGACCATTCACTTTCCGTTCCTGACGGCGACTGAGGGACTTCGGAGCCGCCAAAACCCTCTACACTGGGTTCCGCAGACTTGACTCGACTGCACAGTCCAAGCTGACCCGCGAAGACCTCATCATCAATGCCCAAATCATCTGACGCCGTCTCCATTACGAAACAGAACCGCCTGGCGGCGTTTTTGTTGATCTGCACGGCCTGGTCGCGAGTGTTGTACCCCACGGTGAAGATGTCGAGGTTGCCCGAGTGTTTGCTGTTGTCAGCCACTAGCCTGACAAGCTTGTTGCTGATTTTGTTGAAACAACAAGGGCACATCGTGCGGAACACCAGCTTCCGGTACACCTGCGGCAGTGGACACAAACGGTTCTCAACTTAAAAATTCAACATTCACCAAACGAAACAAAATACACAGTGGTTCTGCACTCAAGCGAAACGCTTGCGATCATCACGGGATAGAATTTGACAACGTAAGAATGCAAAATACTAATAAGAATGAGGGCGCTCCGGGTTTTATGTTTAAGTGGAGAAAAGTTGGCATGTGAAAAGCTGTCTATACCTCTCTTTCTTTCTCTTCTCTCACGCGTTTCACACCACACCTCACTAGCCTTCCCTAACTCTTTTACTCACTCTCTCCTACGCTTTCTCTCTCTCTGTCTCTCCTTCTTCCATACAAAATATCTGCGGGTTGCTCTCCCCCTTTCTTTCTCACTGTTTCTCGTCCATACCGCTGTAAGCCTCCTTAGTTCGTTCTCTCTCCTTCTCTTACGCTTCTCTCTCTTCTCTGTTCTTTCTTCTCCCCTTCTCTCTCTCTCTCTCTCTCTCTCTCTCTCTCTCTCTCACCTTCACACTTAACTTAACTACTGCAGTTTGAAATACAAAACGCACCCACCCAACGCACCCACAAGACTATGTCCTCGCTCCCTTCCTCTCTACTACTCTATCTCAGAACCTTTGTAGCCTCCTCCTGCAATGTATATCTCAAAACCAACCATCCTACCTCGCTCATGAGCATGTATAAGATGGGGTTGAAGGCGCAGTGAGTCTTGGCGGTCAGCGCGGCCACCATGCCCAGCTGTACCGGCGGCGGGGGCCCGACCATGGTCCATACCGCCACGGCTGTGTACGGCGTCCAGGACATCAGATAGAACAGCGTCATCAGGATACACCGCTGGTCAGGAGAGAAGGAAGAAATTAATGTAAACTGAAGAAACAGGATACCAGATAGAGCAGCGTTATCAAAATACATCACTGGTCAGGAGAAAAAGAAGAAATGAATATAAAATGAATAAACATCTCTTAGAGCTATCTAGCAACGTACCGAAAATCATGACAATCCGTCAACCCCTTCTTTAGTCATTCTCTTCGAATTCATAGTCTGAAACTAAATCGGCGCCTGCAGTTTCAAAACAGCGGCCGAGGAGCTCAAAGTTACACCACGTACTTTCTTCCTCAAGTGCTATCTACTACTCAAAGATCACGACCATAGCATGTCCAGAACACAAGATATCAAAACTGGAACTTACGCTGTAGAACCATAACAAGCCGCTGGGGGCCCAAAATCTAATAAAGACCTATCCAGATACCAAATCTGAGTATCTTGGTATGAAGGAGTAAGTAGTATGGTAGGTGGCCGCTGACTACACTTTGTCGGGAGGCTCAGCACCCGTTTGATTTTAAATTTTGTGCATATTCTGATACTAGTTCAGTGCTGCCCAACCCCACCAATACAAAGAGCCACGTTTGCAACTATGTCCTTTGACCACACTAGCCAAGAAGGGTATATATTAATTAGGGTAAGTAAAAGTGCTAAAAACTCACCAGAGTGACTCCCCTTTCGAAACTGTGCTGATGACTAGTCCTGACATCACGTACTTCCCTGAACCGATGTTTGGAGAACCTTTCGTTGGAACGAATCACAACAAAGAGTAAGCATATGCATTTCCAGGAAAATCAATGAGCAATGAGATAACTACAGCTCAAAGAGCACAGTTTACAAACATGTTTCTAAATGATTATGTCGATCTCCTAATTTATCAGCAAAACGACTGATATTTGAGTTATATGGCTTTTTAGACAACTTTGACGGAACACACATCATACCAAACCACATTGACATACGATCAACACGATAAACGTTCCCGATCGTTGGGAAGAAAATGTGGTTAACTCACTTCCTGATGATTTTGAAGTAGCAGGTCCCCATGACGCCGACATTGATGACGTAGCACAGAACGATCAGGATACTCAGGTACGCCATATCAGCCACAGTGGTACCGTGAAAGTCGATGGTACAAGACAGACGGAAGGACTCGTACGTATACCTTGTGAGATGAAAAGAAAAAGACACATTTTATCCTTTAAATCGAGTAAAGTTTGTCTCCAATTCAAAAATACTGTGTTTAAACTTCCCCTACAGCCTTCCTCAGGATGACTGACCCACTACTTCAGTCACGTGACCTTGTGAACACGTGACTTGGTTGTTGAAACAGAGGTGCGGGTGTAAGTGAGGACGCCTGGCGGACCAACCTTGCAATGCCGAAGAGTGGTGGTACCGCCACGGAGATCCCATACACCCAGGCCCCGACCACAGCCAGTATCGTCCGGGTCATGGTCAACTTACTAGCTGTAAAAGATACGTACCAACAGTTAATAAATGTAGCTTATGGCTTCTGAGTGTCAACTATGAGCGGAAAGAATCCACATCTGGGCCCGTTACCCTTCCTGGCTTAACCCTGACTAGGGTCGCACCCATCTCCCCACATTTACAAGGTAGCAGAACACAGTTTTTCGCCTTTAGGGATTTACATTGTTAAGGACCCCAAATTGAGGCGGTTCGACGCCTCAAAATTTATAGCAGGGTGCAAAAGTGATTGATAAGAATCGAATATGTTAAAGGTGAGAATAGAATCTACAAAATATGTGAAAATGAGCTAAAGCTTGCCTGCTCGTTCTCCTGTAAAAACCACTTTTATTTGAACCCCAGCGGAGGTCACCATACTATACAGCCGGGCTGTTTAATTTCTTAGATTTCCATATCTTTGCTGATTATTTGGGGAAGATATTCAAAGAGAAATCTAGACTCACATTAAAAAAAAAATCAATGATCATACCAGAATATAGACAGACTGTTCAGACGGTTAACGGATATTGAATTATTACTTTTTGTCTGGCAAATTGACGTAAAGCAAATAAAAAGGGAACCTCTTTCGACTCTGGAGACGTTCAGATTTCATCATGCCAAGTAGCACTAATCATTTGTTTAAAGTGTCAGTAAATACGGCGTTTGCTCGAACAAAGGACATCATGCTCTTTTGAACTCCTTTGACGCACGCATAAATTCGTACGTGAAACCAGAGCATCACAAGATGGTGCTCTTCTGACGCATTTTCTCTTTTTAGCTCCGCCAAGAAGTTGACGATCGTTTGTCTGCGTGTGTGTTGTGTGAGTCTCGGTAGACACGGTAACTCGAGAATGCCGTGGAGGATAATATTGATATTTTTGTATGCGGGTAGGTATCGTCATGCAGCCTTTCGTTTACAACCAAAGGGTTTAGGCCAAGTAAGGAAAGAATACTTGTTTTGAACTGAAAAAAAAATTTAACGTCTTCCATGAGCTTTCCTTACCTCTCTCACTAATTTGAAGTCACATGTTTTAAACGAATGAAAACACCAGTATCGGTTTTGAGATAGGAAAGCTAAAACTGTGGTTAATGCTTTCAATAATCCATAATCAATACTATCGATATCATTTGGACGAAAATTGTGGCCATGGATTGTTCAGGACACCGGGTTGGAAATTCTGCTGCAGTACTAAGGAAAGTCGTCGGGGGGCAAAAGCTAATATTTTTTATCGATGGCGCACCAAATCTCTATCAATGTGAAGTTATATGTATGCTGATAAACCACAAACACAGATACAAGCCCAGATACAAACATATTTACTAACATTGTTAAAACACAGCTACACGCACCATTACAAATACACAAACACCGTTACAGCCATCGATAGAAACATCACTACAAACATTGGTAAAAACACAGCAACCCGCACTATTACCAACACGGTTAACGCTAGTTCACCGTTATCTGTGGGGTGACCTTTATCCGTTGTCTTTAAAACAGCACATTTAGGAATATTTCGTCTGCGGACAGATGCTTCAAATTTGCAATATTTTCAAAATGTGCCTATTAGAAATCACCGTCGACGCGTCCGTCGACTTCATATCCCTAAATACGTTTTTTCTTACAAACAACGAATATAGGTTACCATCGGATAAAGGTGAACCAGCGTTACAAACGCCGTTACAAACATCGCTAAAAAGCACTTGGACAAACACGGTTAAAACACCTTTAAAAACACAATTACAGGCACCATCACAAACACCGTTTTGTTCCTTACCATGTTCAGGACGGCAGATGGTGATGTACCTGTGGATGCTGATGAGACACAGGGTGCACATGCTCACCATGGACAACAGGAAACAGCTGAAGCCGTACAGCTGCAGGGGAGAAACCAATGAACAACCGTATACAAACCCTGGCGCTGAACAACATGCACACATAAGCAAACACATCTGTCCCTGGTGCTGAACACCATCCAAACACAGGGTAACGCATCTTTCCATGGTGCTGAACAACATTGACACAGACGCAAACACATCTGACTTGGTGCTGAACACCGTCCAAACACAGGTTAACACACCTGTCCCTCGTGTTGAACACCATGTACAAATAAGCAAACACATCTGTCCTTGGTGCTGAACAACATTTACACAGAAGCAAACACATCTAACCTGGTGCTGAACACCATCCAGACAAACATGACTGTCCCTAGTGCTGAACACCATCCACACAAACATGACCTGTTCCTATTGCTGAACACCATCCACACAAACATGACCTGTTCCTAGTGCTGAACACCATCCACACAAACATGACCTGTTCCTAGTGCTGAACACCATCCACACAAACATGACCTGTTCCTATTGCTGAACACCATCCACACAAACATGACCTGTTCCTAGTGCTGAACACCATCCACACAAACATGACCTGTTCCTAGTGCTGAACACCATCCACACAAACATTGCCTGTCCCTTTTGCTAAGCACAATTCACACAAATGTGACCTGTCCCTGGTTCTGAACCAATCCACAACAAAAATGAACTCCCCTTGGTACTAAATACCATCCAAACATAGCATGTCCCTGGTGCTGTATGACATTCACATACACTCAATCTTTCTATTGTGCTGAATACTATTCACACAAACATAAAACCTATCCCTGTTACTGAACACCATCCACACGAAACAACCGATCTATCTATTTTACTGAATACATGTCACAGTCACTAGTAGACCCATTCATAGAACTCATCACTCAGAATCTGTGAAATATCTCACTTAAAAAGAAGGCTCTTATAAACTTCTTTGTTCTTTCCTAACTACGTATTGTTTTTAAAGTACCCCTTACCGTGCAGATGGCGTCCGAGAATAACCATTGGTGGGCGTAACCCGATGACGCAGAAAACGGATACCCAAATATGGATATGCAGAGGTCGACCGCGGCTAGGTTGATGATGAGCAGGTTCGGCGCCTTGCGACACAGCTGTCTCCACTTCAGCATGAACATCAGCACCACGGTAGCGTTACCCACGGTGGACACCAGACCTACACGATACGAATAGGATCAGTAATTCTGGGCCATTTTTTTATTTGCTTTTGGACAGACGAGAACAATGTGACACAGCACTCAAGTTTTTGTAACTTACATTAACAGTGCCACATACACGGAACAGACATAAAGTAAAGGTATTCTTTTACCTCCCCGACCGAAATCAGGTACCCATTTTTTTACACCTGGGTGTATTGAGGAAGGTCTTGTATAGTGCATTTTCCAAGGGCACAACGTCGGGGGCACAATACTAAATGCTTTAAATGTACGCAAGACTATTATGGGTATTTTACCATATAATGTGAAGTAACATGTATGTTTTACTTCCTATAATTAATATCTATCCAAAAATAACACCTCCTTGTGGAGTTTAAGACTCCTTAAGTGTCTACATAATGGAATCTAGGTGTGGGTACCGGTACAGAAAATTCAGGTCCAGGTCCGGTTCAGGTCCAGAGGATCAGGTCCAGGTCCGGACCTGAACCTGATTCAGTATGTGAAAATTTGTGAATGGACGGTACTCAAAACAATTGTCCATTTCGCTACAAAGAAATCTGTTTTGTGGAGTTTTCGACTCCCACTGGTGTTTTAAATTCCTACAACGCTAATTGCCTCTGTACAATTGACAGTAAAACTTGGTAGAAATGGCTATATATTCTTCTCTATTTCGCTCTTGTTATTTTCTTCTACCAGTAAGCCCCAAAGCGCGTGAATGCCTGATCGTATCATCTGTTCATTTTCCAATAGTTTAAACATCCGGTCAACCGAATTTCTTCAGGTCCGGTTTTTCCGGACCGGTCCAATAAGAAAAAACGGTTTTGTACCGGTACGGTGTACCTATACCCACGCCTAATGGGGACATTGTTGGTAGAGCGCCTGTCTCTGTATATGAATTCAACCACGTACATTTGCATACGCCATGTAGAAGTACTTACAAATCCCAAGCACACCGAACGATGCCTTTAACGCATTACATTATCACTTCTTCCTGAAAGTGGCTTTGTGGTGAGATGTACCACATAATAGGAGGCCTCATGCGCTTACCGATTGCTATTAACGACGTCGACCGTCAATTCAAATGTACACATTTGAATCGAAGCGTCTCGCCGATAGAATTGAAATGCGGGGTGATTTAAGGATATTGTGAAAAGAAGCTCATCCCTGAATGTGAACAGAAATTTAAGGTCCACATGTACAGTCAGACGCAAGCCCTTTGGAAATGCACATGAAGTGAAATGAAATATCTACCTTTCCCACACACACACCCACAACCATACACACACCCACGGCTGAATAAGGTTAAGGACATTGTGGAAAATGATTTATCTTGAATAAATCTAGACCTTCAACTTCTTTGATACTCAAAGGTGGGCTACAATATCATATAAAAATATGAAAGCTACGGACTTTCGTACGGACTGACGTACTACGGAAGGACATTGTGGAAAATGATATTCATCCGTTGCTTGATACTTATTAGAACATCCATCATACCTTTGTTCATACAGCTCAAAGGTGGGCCAAAACATCAGATGAAGAATATAAAAGCTACAGGCTTGCGTGACAAACCCAAGATGACCTCAATCCATGTGTACGTTGTGGAAAAAAAAGATTAATAGTTTCAGATACCGACGAGACCATCAAATAGGAACTATGAAGGCATCGGGCCTACATCAAATATCTCGGGTGATTTCATTTTCTTAAGGACCTGGTGGAAAATGTGATCAAATTTCGACGAGTAAAATCAAATAGAAAACATGAAAGCTACAAGCTGAACACGAAAAAAACCTGGGGTCAATTCTTTGAACTCTGGGGATGCTAAAGGCATCCTCCTACGCAGGGGCTATAGCCTCCTTCACCGGCGTCTCTGGGAAGCTTGGCAATTTTTTTTTTTTGGGGGGGGGGGTAGGTCGATTCGCGATTTTTAACCGGGAATATCATGCCGGGAAAGGAATATATGCCGGGAAAGGAATATACTGTACTGGGAAGCCAATTTCGCCTAGCCCGTACAAGCTTTCCGGTGTATATTCCTTTCCCGGCATATATTCCTTTCCCGGCATAATATTCCCGGTTAAAAATCGCGAATCGACCTCCCCCCCCCCCCAAAAAAAAAATTTAAAAAAAAATTGCCAAGCTTCCCAGAGACGCCGGTGAAGGAGGCTACGCAGGGGCATCCTACAGCGAAATAAACCGCATCTCTGGATGTACCCTGCTTTCTCAACCGTCACTCTTAGTTTTTATGGACACCCCCCCCCCAGCTGTCAGCCAATTAGAGAATAGGCCTTTCAGTTTCTAAAAGGGATCTCGCAAAAACTGTAAATGCAGAAATGTTCGCGGTGGATTAATGTTCGTGGTTTTCGCGGTGACCACTTCGAATTCACCGCGAACTTATAACCGCCGCGAACATTTTTCTATTATGGTATTAGACTGCAGTCTATGCTGTTACCGCGAAAATAAAACCACCGCGAAAAATCTCTTTTCCCGCTACCGCGAAATTAAATCCCCGGGAACTTAAATGCATTAACAGTATAAGGGAAGCTCATTAATATTTGAAAGCAGTGCGGTCAGGAACTCATGGTGACGGTTGAGAAAGCAGGGTAATCCCCAAGCAGATCTTGCTGTTGCAAATGGGAGTTATTGGCCTCAACAAACTGGCGGTTTCGCCGTTGGATGTCCCTGCGTAGGAGGATGAGATTTCAGTCGACGTGAAAGTCAAATGGAATACTATCAAATGTCTCGAGGGGGGGGGGGTCAAGTCTCAAGGACCTGGTGGAAAATATGATCAAATTTCTACTTGAAAATAGAAACAAATGTGTAAGCTATAAGCTCTCAACTGAAGACGGCAAAACCTTGCCATGGTGGGGTCACCCCTTTGATCTCTGGTGATGTAAGGAACATCGTACAGTGCCCAATTGCCGACAAGAAAATCAAACTAAACTAGAAAGACGACATTTGCAATCACATGCATCGCATACATCCCAAAAGCCATTACAGAGCACCACAATACAAGCGATGCACTAAGAAAACCAACTCAAAGTTGTAGAATCAAATGCGATTCAATCTCTCTGCAACTTGCCAAAAATTGAGATTCACTTCCGGATGTTTCGAGATCACTCTTCTTCAGCGACACTAGGATGGACCAACAGAAACAATCCAATACAAGTACATCTAACTAGAAAATCCCGTTGAACATGTAAGGATATAATTCAATCTCTGTAATTGGATAAAGATTGAGATTTACTTCCGGACGTTTCGAGTAACCTACATCACTCTTCTTCAGCGACACTAGGATGGACCGGCAGAAACAATCCAATACAAGTACAGCTAACTAGAAAATCCCGTTGAACATGTAAGGATACAGTTCAATCTCTGTAATTGGATAAAGATTGAGATTTACTTCCTGACGTTTCGAGTAACCTACATCACTCTTCTGCAGCGACACTAGGATGACCGGCACAAACAATTCAATACAAGTACATCTAACTAGAAAAAAAGCACAGTTGAGCATGTTGGATCCTTTGCAAATGTCATATGTAAATCATGTTTAGATAGGTTCCTACGGTAAAACAATGCCATTTGAAACGTTACTGTCATTTGCAAGGGGTTTAGAATCTCCTAGGTCTTTGTACTGGAGAGACAATTGCATGCCATCCTTATATCCAGTTTTTGTAGCCAGCTCTACTTGTATTGAATTGTTCCTGCCAGTTCTTTTTTTCTTGTGACGCTAAAGAAGATTGATGGAGGTCAGTCGAAACGTCCGGAACTAAATCTCCATTTCTGTCCACTTGTAGAGATTGAATTGTATTTGAACATGCGTCGAACGAAGGCTTAACATTTCAAGGTGTGATACAAGTCCTTGAATAGACTTATCCTCACGCAAGGCTAACGCTACTATTAAACCGCCTCAAAAACACTTCAAAGAAGGATCTTAAAACCCATATGAAAATATTACAGCCAACAACATCTGTCCTTAATAAATTATTAACCCTTTATTCCAATGTGCTAGAAAATAAGCAGATGAGATTAAACTAAATCACAGCTTAACTGCCTGTATGGTTATCAGAGGAAGGCAAAATTACATTCTCCTCTTTCAAGGATTTTCAAAAGGCTTTTGATAGAGATTGAATAGAAACCTTGTGATCTTTGTTATGATTTGATATCATTATTGTTATTATTCACCTCTGTTTGGATGGTGACGATCTACAGTTAGATCAATGGTAGACATGGAAAGATTGAATCTATTTGGCTTTGTGTGGAAAAACTAGTTTGCCATGTTAATTTAAGATTTAGTAGGGGGCTAGTCCACTGGTAGTGGTGTGTGTTCAACCAAACTCTTTCCAAACTGCTGAGTGCTAAGTAATCTCCAACCAGATCCACGGTGCGCAATGTATAGTATCAAACTTCCCGTGGCGCCGCTTCACTCCCTTAGCCGGCTACACTCCTTGGTCAGCTTTGATACTATCTTATGACACCGTAGGATCTGCTTGGAGATTAAGTGCTAAGCAGAGAAAGTGCCATGTGCTAGTATTTGCGCTCGGCCGGGGATCGAACTTACAACTTACCAAATGCAAGGCGAAACCTCTACCCAATCATCCATTGCACCCGTCATTATAATGTTTACGCTAGGCATAACGCTCAGACTCCTCTATTCAAATGATACTCATCAACAGCAAGTACACAATGCATACCGCACACTGTGCTTAATATAGACAGCTGACATCTGCAGCATTTTCGGTGATGTTTTAATTCCGGAGAGTACTGAATTCACCAGACAAACTCAAAAGCTAGATGGTACTGAAGTAGCCTGATTTAATCGTGCTTCTCATGAGGCCCGTCGTACATTGCCCGTGGGGAAGAGGCTACAAGCTCCGGATAGCGGAGTTTGCGTTACACAGACTAGTACTGAAGGTCAGTAAGCAATGCTTGGTCGCAAAAGACAGCAAATGTAGGGCGACGCAAGATAATACTATTAAAACTAGAACACCGCCATCCGTCTATGTTACTCTATTATCCTACGAGATAAGTCCATTAGCCATTGAGAGAAAGAAGAGCAGGAAACTTGAAAGAACATAACCAATATACTACATGTAATAAAATTCAATACGGCCAAGCACATGAGGCCACCCGCGTGTGTTGGGCTATTCTAGATCTGCCCCCTAATATGCCTGGTCGCTTTCTTTTCGTCACTCCGAAAGCTTTGTACTTTAAGGTGGTGGGGTTAAAATAAATTTTTTTATGATTTTGACAAGGGCATATTCGTATCGAGTAAGGCTCCGGCAGTGGGCGTTGATACAGCCAAACCTGTTAGCGGCCGCCTTTGCATAGCGACCACGTGGCCATTGCGGTCACTTTTTGTCGGTTCCTTGGATCTTTCACATTGACCTTAGCACTAAGAAATAGTCTACAGCGGCCACATGATTTCCGGTCCCTATAGATACAGAAACACTGCCTATTGCGACCATACAGCGGCCGTATGTCACCCTGTGCCGGGTTTAAAATCGTAGTTTGCAAGGATTTGGAGTTCTCGACATGGTCATTTTGGCTATAGCAGAAGGTACGCGTACCTTGAACGTTAGAGTGCAAGTCATTTTGGGAACTTACCAACATTCCGCATGACAATATCAATCATTTTCGGTAGATTTGACTTTGGCAGGGTCAGTTGAATTATGAGACATTCAAAACAACGTTACTTGGTAAGAAAGATTAGTGGGTTACTTGTAACTGACAACATGTGTAACTTAACTTATTGCTCGTGGTCAATTGATCATCATTTTCTCTATAGTGCTCACCTGTCTATAGTGGCCACATTTCTCCAGTGGCTGCTATAAATTGGTTTTGTTTGACTGTACACCCGATCCCTTGATCTCAGAAGTTAAGCGACGCGCAGTCGGATCAGTTCTTGGATGGGAGACCACCAAGGTAGACTAGATGCTGTAGTAGGGTCATACCAAAGACTCTAAGAAATTATACATAGTTTCTTTCTATAAATTTAAAGGAGGGAAGCTTAACACGCTACACTACCAGTGGACAAGCCCCCTGCTGTAGTGCTTGCACCTATGTGTATCCTAGGGTTTTGAAGCAGAGATGGGCGCCAGGCCCGATGTATCGTCTGATCAGGGAGGTTGACCCCCTTGTTCTGATGCATGGATCATGGATTAGTGGCGAGTACACGACATTTATCAGTGCTTTCATGCGACCCGAGCTGTAACAAAGCTCTTAGGTACAAGTATACCAGACATTTGGTGCACTGCCTAGCTAAGATAAGGAACCGGGTATATAAGACAAGCTCAAGGCATAAGCAGTCATACATGTAAGCTCCTTGGCCTCAGCTGGGGCCTTCAGTACATTTAGATACACTGCGATGCTGGAATAAGGCTACTCTCTAAGCAAAGGTTAGGCTCCGACTGTTTTTTAAGTTTTTAGTCGTTTTTATCGGGCTTTCTATTTTGTTATTTTTCTTCAAGTACGCCAGCCTAAGTTTGACACAGCAAGATGACACAGCAAGATGAAATACAAAATAGAAAGCCCGATAAAAACGACTAAAAAAACGTTAAAAAAAACAGCCGGAGCCTAACCTCTGCTTGGAGAGTGGAATAAGGCCATACGATAGATATCTAGCATACATTTCTTTTCTGAAAACTGACATGCAGAATGCTGTCTAGAAAAGGAACAAAGCTTCTGAAACGTTAATGTTGTATGATAATGAAAAACGTCAATCCATTGACTCGTTTCTTCTTCCGTTTCGTTTATCAACGTCATTTCACCCATATTAGTGGTGACGTGCAATATATAATGACGTGAATCGTAACAATGGACTCTGACTTGACTGCGCTCTAAGTACGTCAACAGACCACACACATCCATAACTATATCTTTGATGTATTCATGTTCCATAACATGCTTCTCATATTGGTGATCATGTGGAACGTTTATCTCTTATCTCAAACTACTAGTCATTATTGGTTTTCAACGCCGTAAGATAGAACTTGGTCACTTAAGGTAAGGTCAAAAACTAAGACATTTTGGGGGGATATTCGTGAATATGTTGGGCAAAATTTAGCAGTCTAGTTACGAAACATACTGAATATTAATACCATTGATTCTTGTCACTCAGTAGCTAGTGTTTATCCCGGTCTACTTGAAAATTCTACAACATCAAAATCGCACGATGTCCTACGAGGCTACGATGAATGTAATGGCGCCATTAGGCCCCCTTTCCACTCCCGCTGCGATGGAAAATTGGCCAGAGCGCGGTGAGAGCGGAAAAACTGTAGTACTAGAATTTTCTTTATAATTGACTGGATACTCGCTAGATTTTCCTCTTTCTGACAGTAACAGTCGTGCTTGTCGGAAAAATCTTCTTCATCTGTTTTATCCAATGCGAAAATGCCCGATTTTGTGCATTATTTTTGACATGAAAATTATGTTTTTTCCCTACAATTTTTTTAAATTAGAGAAGTTGAAGGATCGGAACTCAGTTGGTCTTGTAGCCGAATAAAATATTCTCTCACCCCATATACAGTTGTTTTGCTTCAGGATAATTCCCTGGAAGAGATGGTCGCTAGACTTGAGAGTGTACCGCCTCCGTTTGAAACCCCAAATAAACTGGGGTGCGCCCCTTCCCAATTTGAGGTCGCAGAGAGAGCGCCGTGAGAGCGCCGCCCTAGTGAAAAGGGGGTATTAGTATAGTAGTAATGCACAATGCCGCTTACCTACTACGGTGAGGTATATACCCATGATAGTGGCTGACACGCCAAGCGTTTCCTGCGGGCCCCACTCGCTATCGTTGGTGGTATTGTTGGCGGAGGCCATGATGACAAGTTCCCGGAGTCCAGCTATACAAAGCTCTGGTAGTGTCTGTCGTTCTATGTCGTCTCGTTGCCGTTCGAACGTTGCGTCTTCACAACAATTTGTGTCCGACTGCGACAAGAATGTCTCCCGTACACAGCGATTTACACAGCGGCTTAATAATAAAAAATAAACACGCAATGAAATCAAGCAACTGCAAAATATTTGCCCTGGTTGAAATAAAAGGAAAATAAAATAATTGAAATAAATCAGAATTGAGCTTACCGGCCGCAACAAAACGCAACAACCACTTGCCGATACGGTGGGCAAAGGTAGAATGCTGGTTTTCTGCGCCCACCAAAGATGTAGTGGCGATACATTCACTTACGTCATCAAATAGGCATGTTTTATTTCAAGAGCCTCGCGCTCGGCTAGCTGTCAATCATAGTCAGCATCACAACCAATCAGAGAGCACCTACATGCCAGCTCAAAAGATTCAAAGACAAGGAAACAACCAACTGGGAGTAAGTTTTTAGTTACATTTGCATTTTGCTGACGCATAACTAAGTGTGGGATTCGTAAAAAAGAAATTAGCATTTCGAACGCTTTGCAACTTTACAGAGAAAAAAAGTATATAAGTAAAGAGGATTTCAAATGACCATATGGCATATACAGATATGTATACGTGTAATTCTAACTGTAGACGAAGGAGGTCTAATATAGGTAATTTTCAACGTTTGTCTTTACATGTATCCGTCTATCCCTGTATGAATATACATATCTGTAAGCAACGGTCCATGTGCACTTTATATTTCAGATTTCGCAGACTCCTATGCAGGTGTTTCTATGTGTATTTTTTTTTACACACGGAATATGCTAGGTCGCATAAAACAGAAAATATAGAGCGAGGCAAGATGATACTATTAAAACTAGAACATCAACATCCGTTTATGTTACTCTTTAATCCTACGAGCTGAGTCCATCAACCATTGAGCAAAACAAGAGAATATTTGAAAGGGCATAACTCTTTCCAGACCCGTCTTTCTCCGTGTGTTGTTTTCAAGATCACAGAGTAGAGAGAAACGACCACCGATCAACGTCCAGAAAGCCGTAGGCGTACTCTGATCCCGTTAATACATCAATGCGTTAGTCATGATTTTAAGTGGATTCCTAAGTGTGTTTGTGTATCTTCAGTCGTGGTACGGTCACAATTGGATTTTCTTTCACGCAGCTGCGGTCAGTGACCGGGACTCGAGAAATGGAAAAGCAACCTGTAAACTACCTGGCACGTTCAGGCTGTACATGGCACGCACGTCGCCCGTACTGGCACGTACGTGGGGCGAATCCGCAGCCCGATAGCACACAAAGTTTTGCCTGCACGTAAAGTTCTACGGCGTGTCTGCGTGCTCCAAAATACGTTGGATTCCCTACGAGTTCGTACGGAGGCGGTACTTACAATACGGATCCCAAAAGATTGCCCACGTTCTGGCACGCAGACAGCACGTATTTGCACATACGGCGGGTTGTGCCCTTAGCTTAACCTGTAGACTTGCCTGCACAGATTTTATCCCAGGGACAGTTCCTCAAGTCAAGACACGCGAAGAAAGACGTACAAATCGGTTATACTGAATTTGACGTTGGCGCCAACATGTCTCGGCCACTCATTTTAAGGAGGGAGATCGCATTTAGCGCTTCAAAGGGATTCGCGATCAGGACCTACAGAAGCTACAAACCATGTAGAACCGGGCGGGAAAACTATTCCTGAAGGCTCCACACAGGACAGCATCAACTGAAGTACACTCTGGTTGGGCTAGAAGGACATAAAGGCAACACATCAATACTATAGCGCCGTACTCGTCTACAAAGCTCTGAACAGCAAACTCCCACCCTACATGCGCCAGATGTTTGTCTATTGCCGAGACCAAAGCACAAAAACAACCAGGCAAAGCACAAGCAATCAACTTGCTGTGCCAAAACCCCACCGAGAATTCTTCAGAAGAGCCATAGCCTACCGTGGGCCCACCGTCTGGAACAGTCTACCACCGGACATACGCACTGCCCAAACTCTTGACTAATGGGAACAGCCAAATGAAAATCATGTAGCAGTTTCTTTCTTTGTATGTACGTACGTAAAAATTGTGTATATAGACTTATAGGACTTATAAGGACTCTAAACGATGTAACTGTATCTCTGTCATATACTTTGTCTGACCCTTGCCTCTTCCCTCATGACCTCAAGGAAAAGCGGCCTGCAGGCCGATTTGAGCTTTCATGAATAAATAAAGCTTCCAACAAACAAACTTGTAAATGGAAAGTTTTAATGGGGAAACGTTTTATATTTGGAGGCCTGCAAACTCACGGCGCTCATTCGCTAGTAATAGTTTTCAGGAAAAAGGCAGGTTTTGAACAACAAAATTTGGACATAGAAATACATGTATCAATATCGAGAGTATTAAACAGGAGGAACTCCAGCATCACACAGACGAGCTAAACAGATACATCGACGAGCTAAACAGATAAATACGACATAAGGATCATCATAGGAAAGACAGAATGATTTCCATTTTGCTACTAAGAAATCTGTTTTGTGAAGTATTCGACTCCCACTGGCGTTTTAAAATCCTACAAGGCTAACTGCCCCTGTACGATTGACAGGAGGACTTGGTAGAAATGACTATAGGCTCACCCTACTTAGCTCTTTTTTCTTTAACAGGTAAGCTCTAAAACGTGTAGATTCCTGATCATATAATCTGTCCATTTTCCAACAGGTCCAACATTCGGTCTACCGAATTTTTTCAGGTCCGGTTTTTCTGGATCGGTCCAATAAGAAAAACCGGTTTTGTACCGGTACGTACACCGTACCCAGCCCTACCTGGGGAGAATTTTTAAAGAGGATGGGGAATTAGACAGAGAGATTGAGACCAGAATACAGAATGAAACTCTGTCAATTACCAGCTAGCACCCAAGTATCCCTATGGAGACCAAGGCCAGATTCATCAACACCAATCAACATCACCAAACCTGGACCCTGAACAGAGCACAGGAGAGGAAACTCACAAGCTGTGAGATATGAGGGTCCTTAAAAAAGCAGCTGGTAAAACAAGGAGAGACAGGTTGAGGAACGAAGTGGTTAGAGAGATGGTTGGGACCAAACCTGTCTTACAGTTCATCGCCACAGGGTACAGCTAGGTCAAGCGCAGACTTCTAATAAATTTATTTTGAAAACGTGACTGAGAAGAGCTCCAACACATATTAATCACGCATATATGAAGACCTCGTTGGCGTTATTACTCTAAAATTACTATAATGACCATAGCGGGTAATTTAATTTTTGCGGCGTTTGAGAATTAGTGACTCTATTACCCTAGACAGCCTCATTTCATTACCTAAACGACAGCCCTTAGTGCTTGGCGGAGACAGTGCACGATGATAATTTAAAAAAAGCGGAAATATCAAAGTGCACGTGGTCGCTGGGAACAGCTTTGAAGGATAATTGAAACCAAGGAGCTATTTCAACCTCCTTGTTGAAACAGGCTGACCTATATAATTGTTGCACGTTTACTGAGCATATGCTGGAGAGGTCGACAAACTTGTCGAAAGCAAATGAGTATAGTATTTCGTAATCTCCAAGCAGATTCCTCCGTGACATAGGACAGTAACATAAGCTGGGGAAGGAGTTTAGCCGGCAGAGGAGTAAATTGGCCACGCGTGGCCAATTTTACTCCTCCGCCGGCTTAACTGCTTATCTCCGCGTTTTTCTTATGCTACGTTCACAATTAGCGACACTACTGTACGCGTAGGCTTCCGAGTTCGCGGACTTTTTTTTGCACTTTCTGTTATGCCCTCTACATGTACGTGGCCATGACACGCAGAGCTATAATTTGGTCGGGCTCCGAATTTGTTTTAACTCGTTAAAATCAACTGGGGACCCGGCGATAAATAAACGCCGTGACATACTCCGTATTTGTTTTAACTCGGAGTTAGAATTAACTCAGGACCCTACAGCAAATAAACGCTGTGACCTATACCTAATACACCGAGAGGCCCCCGCGTTGTCTGGCAGTCCACCGGGACAACTTTGTGGACCGGGGCTACATCCCCAACGATCGTCAGTCATAGTCATACGGTGTTTTACAGCACCGTCCGGGGTTATACCGCCCCTTACGGGGTGGCACACCCTTTCTTCTCGCTGAACGCAAGACGGGGATGCGCCAGGTCTCCCGCCCGGCCCCGGGTGAATGATGTAAATCACCATATGGCTGATACGGTATGGAGGTCCTCCATCCGGGTGATTTGAAGTGAATCACCAACTCCAGACTGAAGGATTTGTTCCATCGCACACCGCACCATCGCACGTGTGGCGGGTTCTTTAACGTGCATGGGGTGTGACTCTCCCCATACACGGGACCTCCATTTAGCGTCCTATCCGAGGGACGGCCCTAGCCGTAGCTAGGTACTCATTTTCACCTGAGTAAAGTGAGGAAAGCCGTGTAAAGTGCCTTTCCCAAGGGCACAAGATCGGTAACACGGCAGCCGGATTCGAGCCCGCAACCTCTCGGCCACGGGCCGAACACGGTGCCGCTGTGCTGCGCGGTCCCATAATCAGACGATCACAGGTGCAATTTTAATGATAATAATAATCATCGTCATCTGGTGTATTTTGCCAGCCAGTAGGTACACAATGAGTAATGAGGCTGATTAACGCGGTCGAGGCACCTCCTTGACATGTACATGCACGACTTGACATGTTGTGGGTGAAGAAAATGCATGAAAGCGCACTTGGGTCCCATAGGTCACTGTGGACTCAGGAGGTAACCTTTGTACCATAGGTGTCAGTTCAGCTAATTGGAAGCGAAGTGTTCTGTTACACTAAATACACCTTTAGGGCAAATTCCAAGTGGCATCAGATGCTCTAGAGCAACAAATTGTACCTAGGCTGTCACATTGCTACTCCATCAAAACATATATTTTGCACAAAGGCGACCCCATGTCTTGGGAACACTTGTCAAGCATTATTAGTTGTACAAAGTAACTTTGTTCGTTATTCTTCAAAACATGGTTTATTCGATATTCTTAAACACATGGTAGTTAACTCAGAACTACCCGGGACACTATGACAAATAAACGCTGTGACCTACACCCGTGAAAACACCGACAGGAACGCCCGCTGTGTTCGGCAGTCCACCGGGACAAATTTGTGGCCTCGAAACCCAGCCCGCAATTATAACCGCAGCATGACAGGCGTTGTTTCATTCGGAGGCGGGTTCTAGGTTTTGCACAAAAATAGATCTTGTCACATCCGCTGTTAAAATTAAAAAAAAAAAAAGGTCAAGATGACGATCCGTCAACCCTTGTGTTATTCTCTTACCAAGTCTCAAACAAATCGGTCCCTGCAGTTCCAGAAAAGCCGCCAGGAGGCCCAAACCTCTTACACACATATTAAAACGTAGTAGCACATCTAAGCAAGATAACGTAAAACTAGAAAGGCCGACATTTGCTTGAGAGCAAATACGGCATATTTCAGCCATACCCCTTCCCACGCAACATTGGACTGTTCCAAATCACCCCTGCGCAAAAATGGAACATCCTCTTAACAGTACATTATCCCCCAAAGTGGACTGGTATTGTGAATTGATTCCAGGTAAAAACAGAGCTTGCTTCTATTTTTCAGAAAATGACAATAATCACACCTTCCATTCAGAAAATTTTCATCATGACTGAAAATTGTTGAATGACTTCATGTAATGTCATTAACAATTTTCAGTACGATAACTAGGTGTAAGTTTAAAAAAGTATAAGCTCCTTGTGATGTGGGTACATTTATTATTGCAGTGAACTTTTTTTTATTCAAGTAGGGCATACGATTTAATAATTATCAAGCAGGTGCAGGTACTGTAGGAGCGTTTGTTTTCTTCAAGCTGTAAAACTGTTAAACTGTTTTACTTTGTATGCAATCAGCCATCGAGCCTATTCTTATTTTAGTTTAACAACTTCCTGCCAGACCCGGAAGATACGATTGAACCTTGTTCGAGGATTTATTTTCGTCTGTCTGGTCAGTCTGTTCATACCCTGGCGCTGAGAGTGTTTTATTGGGCTGAAACTCTGGCAGTTTAAAGTTACTTACAATTTAAATGTTCAAAGTTTATGTCAAACAACAACAGCACTAGGAAATGTGGCCACTATAGACAGGTGGTCACTATAGAGAAAATGCTGATCTATTGACTAGGAGCCATACGTCACACATGATTTCAGTACACTGATCATTAATCATATAAATATTGCACAGGTAAGCCAATTGTTTAGATGTACAATTAAGTTCAAATAATTCTGAAGAGAAATATTGATGAGAAAATAATCATTCTCGCCACTGTCTAACTTATAATTACGTATCAAAACTAAACTCAGATTTTCTGACTAACGCACCTTTCGCCGACTTCATCAAAGGACCGCCGGCTATCAATCAAACACGGCTGTTGATTAGACTTAGAGTTTCAAACAGTCATGTGCTGTGTGCCAGTTGACAGCGAACTTCATGCTACGTGATGTTTTACATTGCTTGGACCTTCTTTCCTACAGCGGTGCTTCTACAAAATATTTAGACTGTAACACTGAGTCCCACATGTTTTATAGAATAGAATTTGACGCAGAACAGCATTTTTTGCTGGGTATTTTTCTTGAAACATGTCCGTTGGAATATCAGCGAGGCGGCGACGTAGGGATATCAGACCGTCAACAAAAGTCGCACGGCGGCTAACGGCGCAACGAAGATACTAGCGCTATAAATAAGCGCTTCAACTAAGGATGGCAACCCGTACAATATTTTTGTATACTGTTGAGCTAAGTAAAGTTTGTTGTTTATGAGGTTTTAGTTGTCTTTGAAGCTTTGACTCGAAATATTTTAAAGTCAAACTGCTGAAGAGAAGTAAGTGACTGCTACGATTATCGTAGATATGCCATATGGCCCTAAAAAACTGATAAAAGAAGCCTTCTCAATAGTCTAAAATGCAAGAGCTTCCGGGGGGGCTTCGCCCACCTGGGTCCCCCCCACAGTGGCCCTGCCCCTGGACACCGTCAGGGACATTCGGCGGCCCCCCGGACCCCTGTCCGACGCTTTGAAAAATCCTGGCGAGAAGTCTGTACGGCCTGAGTCTTCAAGTTAACGTATTGTGTGGTCCCGCTTATGAATATTAATTAGCCTTCGCTTTCCTCTTCGCTGATTGACTGAACCAATAATTGAATTAACTCTTCCTGCCGGCTAGACGCAGGTGCAGATGTCGGCTCTGTGGGGTGAACGTCCGAAAAGTCATGGCATGGAGAACGAAAGACAACCAATTTCCCCTTAAAAAAGTGCTGTAATTAAGCCTTTTACAGTACTTTATGCCAAAAATTTTACTTGGATCATTTTACCAACTATATTATGCCTATCTATACCAAATGTTACTCATACCAGGGTACAGGGGTGCAAAATATACCGTTATAAGACCGTCAACAACAGTCGCACGGAGCTAACAGCGCAGCGAAAATACCATCGCTAGCGTTTCAACTTCGGATAACAAGTTATAAGTACTGTTGAACTCAGTAACGTTAAAGTTTGTTTTTAGTTGCCTTTGACGGTTTGACCTGAAATAGTGTTACGCTAAACTCCTGAAGAGAAGTTAAGTGACTGCTGCGATTATCATAGATATGCCCCTAAGAACTGATACAATATAAAGCCTTCTGAATAGTCTAAAATGCGAGAGCCTTAGGCGGGCTTCGGTCCCCCTGGCGGGAACACTGCTATATACGGGATCATGAGGCCCCGCTTTTGAATATTAATTAGCCTTTGGCCTCCTCTTCGCTGATTGGCTAGGTCTTTGATTCAATTAACTCTCCGGCTGACGCGCACAGGTGTGGCTCTGTGCGGGGTCACGGAAGGTCACGTCAGGAGGCCAAAAGAAAACAAATTTCCCCTCAGAAAAGGGCCAAAATTAATCATTTTAAAGTTGTTTATGTCAATAATTTTACTTGAATCTTGTTACCAAGTATCTAATGCCTATCTATACCAAATTTCAGGTCATTTAATTGTAATACCAGGGTACAGGAGCCAAAAGTGTCCTTTTTTGGTCAAAAATTGGCCAAAAATCGCAAAAATAAGCATTTTGTTGCACTGTACACCAAAAGTGTTATTGAATTTATATGAAGGGATCATCAAGGTACATCTGTGTCAAATTTCAGCTCATTCGGTTGCAATACCAAGGTACAGGAGCCAAAAGTGTCCTTTTTTGGTCAAAAAATCGCAAAAATAAGCATTTTGTTGTACTGTACACCAAAAGTGTTATTGAATTTATATGGGGGCATTATCAAGGCACATCTCTGTCAAATTTCAGCTCATTTGGTTGTAATACCAGGGTACAGGGGCCAAAAGTGTCCGTTTTTGGTCAAAAAATCGCAAAAATAAGCATTTTGTTGTACTGTACACCAAAAGTGTTATCGAATTTATATGGGGGCATTATCAAGGCACATCTCTGTCAAATTTCAGCTCATTTGGTTGTAATACCAGGGTACAGGGGCCAAAATATACAGTTTTGGTCTAAAATTGACCAAAAAATCTCAATAAAATCATTTTAGAGGCAGATATGAAAAAACTGAGAAAAAGCATCAAGATATTGGCCCATTCTACCCCTGTGCCAAATTTCAGGTCATTCGGTCCAGGAACGGCGGAGATGAATCACTTTGAAGATTTGACAGGAGAAAGAAAGAAGAAGAAACATTACGAATACAATATATTTCACCATACTATGTATGGCTGAAATATAAAAAAGGTAAAATGCCAGGTCTATAAATCTATCTACTGGGTATTGACTTCATTTTTTGGAGACAGTGGCTACTGCATAGTCCCCATAGCTCCATGTTTGTTTATGATAACGGTGGGTTTTGGGGACTGAAGTAGAAAAGTTTTTTTTATAGTTTTCTAGATGGAGCAAACTCGGAGAGATTGTGGAAAAGGACGTTTCTTTAAGCCTCACAATCAGGGCATTTTACAAAAGAAATTCACTTCATTTTCCACATCCATTTTATATTTGTCGGCTACACTCTTGAACCAAGAAGCTTTTATAACGTCCATTCATTTATCCAAAATCTTGAAGCAAGGAATTAGTCCATTTTAATGGGAATATTTTCAATTTCTAGTTACATTCACCAAAGACGTTAAAGAATGCCTGCTTGCTTGCACGCAGGGTATGGTAATTATATTTTGAAGAAAGTGTAAAGACACAATTCAACTGAACCATGCCGAATACGAGGAATATACATCAACCGTTTTATCCGTCCAAATACAGATAATTCATAGGTTGTCATTGGTATTTTTTTCCTCATCTATATCACACAAAGACGCCAATCATATTTTGAGGCTACCACCAGGTGTGTCAATTAAAGCATTTGCACGAATACGAATCCCTTTATAAATCCGACCATTTTCGCAGAGTAATTTGCGTGTTTTTCATTAAGTTTGTATGGTTTCCTTAGAATTTGTGACTGCTATATACTGGTAAGATGTCGGTTATCATTGGTGCATTTTTTTCCATCTATCTCACACAAAGATACCATTCTTAATTTGAGGCTACCACAAGGTGTGCCTATTGATTAAAAGCATTTGCACGAATACGAATCCCTTTATAAATTCGACCATTTTCGCAGAGTAGTTTGTGTGCTTTTCAAATAAGTCGTATGGTTTTCATAGAATTTGACTGCATGCTTTTCATAGAATTCGTATGGTTTTCATAGAATTCGTATGGTTTTCATAGAATTTGTGACTGCGTGCTTTTCATAGAATTTGTCTGGTTTTCATAGAATCTGTGACTGCGTATTTTACATAAAATTTGTATGGTTTTCATAGAATCTGTGAATGCGTGTTTTTCATAGAACTTGTGTTTTTTTTTCCAATTTGTGAATGCATGCTTTTCATAGAATTTGTGTGGTTTTCATAGAATCTGTGACTGTGTTTTTCATAGAATTTGCATGGTTTTCATAGAATTTGTGACTACATGTACTTGCTTTTCATAGAATTTGTATGGATTTCATAGATATTTGTGACTGCTATAAACTGGTAAGATGTCTATGCCAAAGCCATTAGACACCTTACAAGCCTATAAACTTGAAGCATAAACTTGATATGTTGCGTGTTGAGAAAATGCAAGTGAGACCGCGTGGCACGATCGGGAGCGCGTTGGTCTCAGGCCCGAGAGGTCCCGGGTTCGAATCCGCTTGCTGTGTCACCAATCTTGTGCCCTTGGGAAAGACACTTTACACGACTTTCCTCACCTAACTCCTCACCTAAGGTGTAAATGAGTACATAGCCGCGGCTAGTGGCAGGCTGCGGCTAGTGGCAGGCCTTTGTTGTGGTGACAGGCCATATGGGCATGACGCACCCGCCATGACACAAGAGTCAGGGGTAGGAGGAACCCCTTACATCCTTGGTCGGAAGTCCTCATAGGAGATGGAAACTCCAAATAATAAACCTGCATCTGCTGTAGGACTCAGTGCACCAGTAGACGAGAGGGTGGAGAATTCAGTGCACACCCCTCCTTCACCTTAAAAAGTCACGTGCAGGCCGGTCGTCTAATCAACCTGTCTGCCTACCATTGATCTTCGGATACGAAGAAACAGCCATCATCATCAAGAACATGCATGAAGCGCACCTGAATTATGTACAATGTAGGTACGTACAATTAGGCTAATTGGTAGCAAAGTTCTCTGTTGTAACAGACCACGAGGGCAAATGCCAAGCTGCATCAGATGGTCTAGGGCAACAAATTGTACCTATCAAAGCTGCTTTCACATTGCTACATGTTTTTGCACATGACATCATGTCTGATGAACACCTGCCAAAGTTACGTTGTACAAAGTAACTAACAGCCTTTTCCAATGTCGTCTTAACTTTACAACTAAAATGTTTTGTGTTAATACTTCACCTTTATCCGTGGAGTAAAATAAATTTGCTATTTAAAAAAAATGTTATTTTAAACAGGAAAGGGTTGCAGTCCTTAAAGCCCCTTTACAAATCAAGAATTTAGCTCGGCCGAGTTGTCAGCGAGCTCTAAATTATGAGGAGGCATGACTCTGATGCCTACAAACAAATGGCAATGGCAGAGTTTCTTCGTCGGCATCAGGGTCATACCTTCTCGTAATTTAGAGTTCGCTGACAAGTCAGCCGAGCTAAATTCTTGATTTGTAAAGGGGGCTTTAGGACAGGATGTCAAGCCACTGTCCTTGTCATAAAGAGCTAAGCGAATTTTCCCAGCACAATGAACCTGTAAATACGACTTTCTTTAGTGAGCTAAAACTGGATCAAGATCACTTTTCTTTTTCAAACTGTGGTATGACAGCACAAATCTAATTTCAAAATGAAGAATTTTCCAAACAGTGCTAACATCTTTATTCATAAGAATATGAGTGGATGTTTGTCCAAGTTAATCATCCTTTCTATCGAGCAAAAAAAAATCAGTACATATACACTGTATACTACAAGGAACATTAAGTCAAAATGTTACAGTCTGAATTTTCCTTAATTTGAACTGTGTCTGAACAGTTTTGCACTTCATTGTGTAATTTCATCATAATAGTGAATGTGACAATACCATTTAGAATCCTATATAATGATGAATTTTCCTTGATGTCTTCAGCAGTTTCTCAGAGTTATGTGCTTTGTTGTGAGTGCGAGGCCAGCTCCAGTAAGGCTGATGCTAGATGTTCAGATGGTCCGCTATCTTCACATCTGTCTGTAGTGGAAGAGGTGGTATCCTCCTGTTGATCTCCTGTCTCTGTGTTAAGTGTTTTACCTCCATCAGAAGAAACCCTGTCAGTTATTTCAGTGGGCTGTTGCTGTGGTTCTATCACTGCCTCAACTTCCGCATCCTGTTTGTGTTCAGTCTCCTCTGTTGATTCGATTTTATTTCTGCGTCGTTGGAACCTCTGTGAACGAAGAGCGCTGTGTAGCGATTGCGTTGGGCGTGCGTATGGATTCTCCCGCGCCTCTTGTTTGCAGGAAGGGTCGTTGTTGCCTTCTTGAATAGTCTGTTGTTGTTTTGGTTTCCTCCCTGGCTTCCTTCCCACTCGTCTCCGCCCCATGCCTGATGGCATGCCACACTTCTCACAAACGTGAAACGTTTTAGCTTTCTTCATCTTACTCCCATCTCCAACATCACTCTTCCTCTTCAGGTTTCCCCTATCTTCCTCCAACCCACAGTGAAGCAGCAAGGACTGCAATACGGTCTCTATATGATTGGCTTGTGCTTTGTCGACCTTGTCCGAGCTAAGATGGGTCTGTAGTCTTACAATGTCTTCGTTTATTCGAGTTATCTGTCTTTGCAAGGCAGCAGGTCTCTTGTTGGAGGAACTGTGGTTGGAAAGTGAGCTGGGCTTTGATGATACACCAATGTTTTCACCTGGAAATCGAGGAAAAAAACTGTTTGGAAATGTATTTGAAGTTAGTCAATTCAGTAAGTTAAAGGGTGTATTGACTTATGTGACCTTAATTTCTTAAATAGGGTATCAAAGCAACAATGATGTCTGCTACAACACCCATGGGCCCTTTCAGTGAATTATGTTTCAACTGTAACCAGTATAATTGTGTTTGATCAGCTTTTAAATACAATTTGAGCATCAATTAATGGTGCTGCTTACATACCAGATTTGTTGATTCACCAAAAATGCGTACCCTACAATCATACAATGTAATTATCAAAAATTGCTTTCTTGCTAGAAAAGATATTAAATCCCACGATTAGCCGCAACAAGAATATTACAGATTTACAGTCAACCCTGACCAAGACGACCTGGGGGGCCAAGCAAAAGCGGTCAATTTGGTCAGGTGGTCGGTTAGAAGAGTATTGACTCACAACATGCCCGATGCACAGTTTAAATGGTTTCCGTTGTGTTTAGTGGCAAATAGCAAGCACATGCACATGCATCCGCCGCCATCTTACGTAACATAGTAATGGCAGTCAAAATCTGACCCAAACTGGTCAAATTTGGCACAAAATCGCGCTAATTATCATAGAAAATCGATAACACCTCAAGATTTGAAAATGACGTGGTCGTTATGGGCAGGGATTTAGTCCAAATTTTTGGAGGTCGCATTGGCCAGGAGGTTGTTGTGAAGAGGTCGCTTAATGCTCCTCCTAAAGTCAAGTGGGAAAATTTTCGGTACCGAGAAAAAGCGGTAGTAATGGCCAGGTGGTCTCTAAGAAGAGGTAGGGCAGGTTTGACTGTATTTTCGATGCTAAGTATCAACTAGTGAGTAGAGTTAAGCTTTACTTTGTATTTTTCTATCTTGTAGGTTTTAGATGACTGAAGAAAAGTCACACACACACACACACATGCACTGACACACTTGTACACACACACACAGGTACACACAAAAACACACACACACACACATAGACAGACACACACACACATGTACATAACAGCATAACAGACATACACACACACACACGCACCTTTCTCCGGGATGGACTTGCCCTTTCGTATCAACAAGACTAAGTTGGGTCATAACATTTGAAAATGGGGTCAGCAGAGTGATAAAAAACACTACACGTACCATCAACTGTGACAACTGAGGCTGCCTCCCCCTCTTTATCCGGTGGAGTGGTCTCGTCCTCGGGCCTTGCGTCCTGTAAATGTGGCACGATGGCGTGGACACTGCCGGAGGGTAATATGTGGTTCGTGTGAGTCATAACATACCTGAAAAGTGAAAAACACATTTAATTTATGATAATGATTGTGATATCATCATATGGTCAGTCTGTGTGGATCACAAGCCTTTATTCTTATTGGTTATACAGACATTTATAACGGCATGGGTAATTGACAAAGAAAGCACATGTATTATGCACACTTGTAGGAATGATGGGATTTCAACTTTTTAGCAAGTTTTAATTTGAATTGGCGCTATACTATGATTAGGCTTTGCTAACTCGGTGGTAACTTTTTACCAATGTCAGTGTATATTTATACCTTAAGTAATGCTTTGCTCACTCTGTGGTTATAAGTTATTGCACAGTGGCAAGGAAGGCATAAATGCTGTGGAAAAGAAAGGAGCACAATACCATCAAATGATTAAGTAGTTGCGGGTGCTTCTAAGATTTCAAGCTTGCTTCAACAAAAAAGACGGGAATCTATGAACAGATCTATTCAGAACTGACTTTTATTCATTTTCTTCTATGAGAAAATACAGCAGTTTGGTGCATACCACTTCAATGACGTTATGTTTTTCATGTGTATAACGATGAAGGCTACAAACTCACGTTTGCGCCCCTTGATATCTTCTAATGGTTATCTGTAATTATCTGTAGCAAATCAATAGCAAAAAAATATTTTCTAATAATTACAGTTCTCTTTTTCAGCAGGTCATGTCTTGTGACAGTGAAGCCAGTTGAATTCAGAGCGGTGAATCCGCAAGTTGCGTTCATGAACGTGCATCTTAACAGGAAACGGCAAATTGCTTGTTGCGACAGAGGGGCAACTTATGCCAAATTATACGAGTAATGCTTTGTAATTTACTTCACAAATGATACACAAAATGATAGGAAACTCTGTAGGCTATGATTAAATTCAGCTTGTTTGCCCTGTAATTTTCCAATTGAAATTTGAAAATGATGAGATGGAAATGGTTCACAGGAAACTGTCAAAGATGTATCCATCCTAATCTTGCACAGAGGGGAGTCAGTTCTTTTTACACTGTCAACAAAGGGTAATCTTTTTCCTTTCAAAGGAGCAGGGTATAGAATCAATTTGTATTTCTTCCTGTATAATTGCAAGCTGTCCAATGTTCCACCAGTCCACTCAGGCCCAATCTAGACAGAGTTTTTACCGATATCTGTGGAGATGTTGGGAGGGATCTGGAACGTTGGGGGCGGGACACCAGTCCTGTAGCGCTTGCAGTCATATTCATAAACAGCTATATAGCCTAATGAGCCTGCGATATATGCTAATGAGCCCTCCCAAAGTCGGGACACATCTACATGCACGCGGAAGTTGTCAGGGGACCCCTGCCAAGCTATCGGGGACCCCTGCCAAGCTATCGGGCGAATGGTCCGGACCTTTCGGGAGAAATTTGCCGATATCTTTATCATGGTGATATTGCAGTTCTAACTAGACACTGAAAAAAAGCTGTCGGTGAGAGGTTGTCGGCTCGCAGATATCGGGAAAAAGTGTGTCTTGATCGTGCCTTATTCGGAAAAATGGTGCAATTTTGGTGATCTAATTACCAGACATTTGGAGTTGGTCAGCTGGTTTCAACATTGAAGCAATTTGAGGCTGAAAGATACTTACTATAGTATACATTATGAGTTGACAATGATAGAATAGTGCTATATAATGATATGATCTAAGAGCCACTTATAACTAATTACAAACATCCACCATTAAGGTATTCAGGTTGGCTAAATTGGCATTTTGACCTTCAATAGTTTTCTCATTAATGAATTAAGAAAGAATGGAGCCGTAATGAATATTGACAGATGGGCATGAAAGAATTCTATCTGTTTTTTTGGGGGGCCAAATTGATGACGTCATCAGGTTTTATTGTACCTAATATTTTTTTTCTATGACAAAATACAGCACTTTGGTACATAACACTCCAATAAAACTTCGTTTTTCGTTGCATGATGATGAAAGCTACAAACTCACGGTTGCGCAAATTGATATCTACTAATGATCTGTAGTAATTAGAAAATGTTTGTTTTCATCTAATTAAAAAAAATTGATTTTTAAGAACTACAGATCGTTAGTAGTAGTAGATATCAATTTGCGCAATTGTGAATTTGTAGCTTTCATCATGAAAAACATAGTTTCAATGTTATTGCACAGTTAAATTTTTTATGTGTGGGAGGGCAATCTGCAAAGGTGCATTCGCACCTATTTCGTCCCCTCTTTCACTAAGTGATGAATTCAAATAAACAAATTCATAGATATGTGGTCTAAATAGCACCAGCTGTTGAGCACACTTTGAGGTTTTTTTTTCTTCAGAAATTGAGAGTAACACAGTTATATGTCAAAATTATTACAATCTTTATTGACACGACAAAAGTACAGCGACTTTCGTAAGGTCTACATGTCTACTACTTACTACTTACAGTACAACTAAACACATATATATGGATATCTATAGGTATGGATACATCAACATAAAGGGTCTATCATGTCATTTACACTATTGGTTCTACGGTATAAACAATCGTGGATATATTTGCCTACTTGTACACAATGTGGATTATCGCCTCCCAAAATGTACTTGAATTTATCTATCGAACAGAGAGTAGCAAAGTCTTTAGAGCAAGTGGAAAGTAATGTGAACAGCTCTGTGCGTTATTATTGAAACTTATGTCTGTGCCAAGATCGGGTAGATTTCTTTGCACATACCACCAATATACTCAAGCAAAGTCATAATTAAACTGTACTATCAAACACAGTACAAATGACAATAAGCAAATATTTTGGGCTGCTCTCAAATGAAGAGGGCAAAAAAAGGGAAAACAAAACAACAATGTGAACCAAGGCTGTCGCAAAACTACCGCAAAACTTTCAAGAGTTAAACAACTTACAACCCACCTGACAGTAACCTCACCACTCGATGCAATCTTCGCTGACATCCTGGCCAGACAGACGGAATTGAGTTTGACTGAGCCGCGTGGTTTCCGTCTGGAGAAACATTGAAGTCAAACTTTAATGGAATAAAATTTGATATAGTGCGTCAATAGACTCTATTATAGAGAACAAAGTACCAGACTGGGTAGAGTGCTGCTTTAGTGCTCAGGGGGTCCTAGGGTCAAGCCTCTTAAAACTAAGCTTAAGACAGCGCACAGACTTGAGAAAATGTACCCTTACATGTACATGACTGATGTGATGCGTATGAGAAAGGTGAATCAATAATAATGGTAAGTTAAACACAGTGTCACTACTACCCGTGGACTAGCAAGTAAATGTATCTGCCTAAACACCTCAAATGACTCTAATATGCACTTGTACATGGAGCAACGACCTTATGTGGTGCTCTGGATACATTGTTTATGCAATTATACTATAATTTATAGATTTAAAAAATGCAGCAAGTAATGATTTCAGAAATGACCCCTATATTCATTTTATGGTATTGTGCTTCAAAATGTCCCATTCTCCAACCTCCAACCTTCTGCGCCTGTCTCGTAATAACTTAATATCTAAGACTTGCTGCATATTTTTTATTCATAATTGCATAGATGATGTATCTGGCTGACTGATGTATCCAAAGTGTCACATTACAGAAAGTTTTCAGCCCGTGTACACTACTTACAAATTATACTTTTTCATTTGTTATCTAATCTGTTTGTGGTTGTTTGTGGTGTTAAAACATACCCCACAATTCCAAGCAACTTAGATCAGAAAAAGAAGAAAAGAAAAAGAAGAAAATCACTTATTTACAGGAAACAAAGTTCTACTTCACCTTTAGGTGAATAAGACAGTACTAGTGCCCACTGGTAGTGGTGTGTGTTTAACTCCCATGCTCTTTCTCAGAGTGCTATACAAAGAAAGCATTATTAACCATTTCTTATGTCTTTGATCCAGTTGGAATTTAACCTGCTACTTCCCAAATACAAAGCAAGCACTTTACCCACTAGACTAATTGCACCGGTGTACCTACAAAGATGAGCTCTCCCCAAAATATCTTTAAGTTAGGCTCCTCAAATTCTATGTGAAAAAAGGATGACCGATAGTAGAAGGCTGTCAGAGGTAGAGTATGCAGGTAAAGTGATCGTTGCAACGTCCTAACGACTATGAGTTTTATTGAAAATACTTGCCACTACCTACGGTACCATTAAGATAAGTACTTAGCAAAGAAAAATCGTTTGGACTTATACACCAAGTACTGAAGAGTACTTGCCTAAAAGATGAAACCCAGTTGTTTTTATGGATAAAATTGTGACCCTTTGAAAGGCTGGTACTTGAGGTAACAAGTATCAGTTCACACTTAGGTCTCATCCACTTTTCAAAATACAATTATAGATAAAAGATACATCTACTTCTGATGGAATATTGTTATGGAAAATGGACGGGGCAATCCAAAATTCATTACAAAGACAGGGTTTTGAAATGTTTTTTCATACTAGGAATATGTCACGATAGCTCCAATTTTAGGTACACAAAAAAGGTGACTTGATCGAAGCCATTTTTTCAAGCCATGCAGGGTACAAATGTATAAGTTAGAGCTGACATTGTTTTTTTTTGCAATCTTTCTTTATTCATTTAAAAAAAGACAACAACAAAAGAAGGGCATGGCAGATACAAAACTTTTCGCAAAAACAAAACATAAAAATCAGAAAACAGTTGTCTACTTTAAGCTCCATTGCCTACATATTTGTCATACAGTAGAAGCCGCTTAATTGCACGGTCTATTTGCCAGTGAATTTCGTGCAATTATCCGGATGGTGCAAAAATGCGAAGCTATCTAGCTGGACCCCACCGTTTTGTGATTTTGTGATTCCGTGCAGTTAACAGAAGTGTGTATAAGTTAATCCGATGTGCAATTAACTGGCTTCTACTGTATTACCCAAATATCAATTTTTTAAAAGAAGTTGATGAGAACAGTTCTGGTACCGTTTCCTGGGCTTGGCAAGAACCTCCGGCTTGACGTGAGGCTTACTGCTGCCATTCCTATGGCAAGAGAAGTACAGGTACTGATGGGTCTGTGGAAAAATAACAACAACAAAGTTTGTATCCACAGCTTTGTCTTGGAAAAAGAGCAACATTTTAATCTCCAAGCAGATCCTACAGTGCCATAAGATAGTATCAAAGCTGGCAGAGGAGTATATAGCCAGCCAAAGGAAGTCAAACGGGCACATACACACTCCTAGGCTGGCTTTTGATACAATCTTATATCTTCATGGCTACCTTGTCCCCCCAACGACCTGGAGGTCAAGGGACTAGGTAGGTAGGTAGGTAGGTATTTTTTTATTATTTCTTTATTTCAGGCACTACAGGCCCATAACAATACAATCAATTAAAAAACCGGGAGACATATATATACATATAAATACAGAGTGGGTAAAACTGGATGATACAAAAGATATGTACAAAAAGAAGGCATTAGTGCTTGTAGACCAGGTCGACATAGTGATGCCAATAGTTGCAGAGATTGAACAGGTCGGAGTGAATTGTGAGCCTAATGATCTCATTGTTTGAGTTGAAAAGGCGAGTTACAAAAGAGTGAGTCAATTTCCTTCTCCGGGCATCAAGGGTGTCTACCCCCATGGACACAAACATCAGACTGGCACTTTCGTATTTCCCATATGAAAACAGGATTCTGAAGGCGTTATTGTAAGCCGTACGTAGCTTGCGAATAGTACCCATAGTATGCTACCAAAGGATCTGCTTGGAGATTAGCAACATTTATTGCCAGCCTCCGTAGTGACTGCTGGCTCAATCCTCTTGCTTGCTAATCCGTGGTTAGCAAAGCATTTATAGCCAGCGGTCACTACAGATACTGGCACTCAGGCTCATTTATGAAGACAGGAAGATAGCCATTGAGGATAGGAAAAAGAGGGATAACATTTACAAAAGATGTTACAGGTAAGCGACTTGCATAACATCAAAGCTCCTAGTACCCTCAGGTGCTACCACATTAAAGGATTGAGCGCTTACGCTTCTGTAAGTCTGATGTATACATACCTTGGGGATAAGTGATGCTGCATTAATTAGTATATTTCTTTAGACACCATCTTTTCAAAATGCGACAGCCTAAGGATATTTGGTTTAATCATAACAGTTGACATTATCAAGCTTGATCAATCTAGAGAGGAAAAAGCTTGTTAAAAGATAGGGGGAAAACATTCTGCATTTGTATGCGAATGTCAGTTTAAAAATGCTAATTCTTGAATAGAAATTGGGTTGGCTTCAATCATTGACAGTCTATTCAGTGCTTCAAAACCATGAAAGCAGCAGATAGTTTCAAGAATGACATAATAAAAAAAGACCAAGATTCAACGTTGTGAAGTCACAGCACTTGGGCCAGTATCGTTTACGATAAAACTACAGATTACAGATTTAATTTACAGTTCCAACGCCTTGTTCATTTGATTGATCATATGGATGACTTGTGGGAACAGTTAAATATTCCTAGGCTGAAAAAAGAATCCAAACATCTGTGAATCATAGCAGAAAGCTGTAACTAGTCCCTTTGATTTATTTGAAGATGTTACTTCAATCAGTGTCAGCTACCCGCAAAGTTCTGGGATTTCATAAAGTTGTATCTTTCTCCTTTTGTGACATCATTGAAACTGAATCTCTGAATTTCTGTTCTATTTGATGCCAGGATGTTTTGAAGCTTTTGAGGCCTTCACATCTTTGAGCAAACACAGCTATCCCTCGTCTAATGAGGAAAAACAGATGATAAAATGACTATCATGGAAGTTTATTTTCAAGTTCATGCCCGAGGGCTAATTGCAAATGCATGGTATACCGTATAGACATAGAAGATATACGAATGACAATGAACAGTTATAAACAATATTCTACTCTAATACTAGTGTTGGCTATTTCTAAACAGGTTGGGTTTACTTCTTTTTTGGAAGCAGAGTGAGACGAAAAGCCCCACCTTTTCTACAATTTGTGGGTTCTGCGATTTCGAGAGAAAAGTGGCTTTCTGCTCGTCTGTGAGTAGTGTGGGGAAGTTGGGATATGTCTTTGTGGCTTCTCTAAACAAAGTGATTCTTTTGGTTTGGTTGAATGAACACTTGGAAATAATGTTCGGATAAATCAGATAGTGAGTGAGGAAGCGCCACTGACAGTTTGTGCAGATGTTGTAAATATTGACATTTCTGTAGTTATTAAAAATTAAATTTTTTTAATTAGATGAAAACAAACATTTTCTAATTACTACAGATCATTAGTAGATATCAGTTTGCGCAACCCTGAGTTTGTAGCTTTCATCATTATGCAACGAAAAACGAAGTTTCATTACAGTGGTATGTACCAAAGTGCTGTATTTTCTCATAGAAAAAAATAATATCAGAGGAAATAAAAATGATGACGTCATCAATTTGGCCCCCAAAAAATCAGATTTAGAATTCTTTAATGCCCATCTATCAACATTCGTTACGGCTCCATTCTTTCTTAATTCATTAATAAGAAAACAGTGGAGGGTCAAAATGCCAATTTAGCCAACCGAGATACCTTAAGCTCCACAATATTGACTCCAACACATGTAGCCTGTGATGTCTTCAGAGAGGCGACCAAATCCTGCGGTTTTGACCTATTGTTATTTAACAAGATCCCTTGGCTCCCAGCTATGACATCACAAGCTCTGCGGGAGTACCACCTACACAGACCTTGTAGTTTTCAGTATGAATCAAGAAAGAATTAAGAAGAACCAGTGTCATGCCCTAAGTCGTAGGGTGCCTTAGAACATTGAGATGATCAAAGTGTCAGTTATTGTAGATAATAAGCTAGCTGAGCTGTATGTGCATCTTAGATTGGTGAAAAATACTACTTTGACAAGCAATAGGACTTGTTGTGACGTGATCAAAGTGTCAGTTATTGTGGATAATAAGCTAGCTGAGCTGTATGTGCATCTTAGATTGATGAAAAACACTACTTTGACAAGCACAGGGACTAGTTACGATTGAATTATTTATACATTTGACTCCGATGTCAGATGCGTTGAGTCTTAAATCATCTACTAGTACACATGTAGTAATGAAATGTTAAATATTACAAAGTTGAGATCCAAGTGATTTTGTCTTCCGTGATGTTCTTTAAGTCCTTGACTTTTTTGTATGCTGGAATTTGGTCACTGGTGTAAGGACATTTGCTTGTTCGGACCCTCATAGGGCAGCCACAATATTATTACAGTGCGAGGTTAGATACATGTATTCAGCTGTTGTTGTAAATATGAGCAGGTTTTTTATTATTTGCACACAATACTATAGGGCGAGCCTAATACTAGTATTAGGTTAGTATTGCGTGCAAGTAGCTTGACAAAAGGCTACGGGAAAACATTCTGCATTTTTGAAGAAAAAAAATATTTTCTTTCTATATATGTAGCTCACCTTGCTACTCTTACTGGACCCTGTGCTTTTGGGGAACTTGGCTCCGGTCACAGCCTCCTCTTGTCTCTTCCACGTCATGAACTGGTCTACTGAGTCAAACGTCAAGTCCTCAACCTGGGGGGTTTCAAACAATTCAAGATTTTCTTGATTAAAGTACTAGTCCAAATTAAATTATAAATCTATCAGGTATCAGGGTTGGACAAGTTTCTAAAATTTACTTGTCCTATCGGGCAAGCACATAAAAAATTTACTTGCCTGAAGCAATTTTTCACTTGCCCAAAATCTAAATGTCACTGTTACAACTAAAACTAGTACATGTACCTGCATTTTAAATTCCAGCAATGGAATTCTCTGTTGACAAAATTTGCTTGATGTCATAACAGTAAAAAGTAACAAGTATATCAAACTTGCACTCAACCAATGGAAAAATCTTACTTGCCCGATCGGACAAGTGGGGTAGGTCATGCACTTGCCTGAACAGCACTTTCACTTGCCCAGACAATAGGGCTAGTGGACTTGTCCAACCCTGGGTATGTACCCCTGATTAAGGGAAAGTCCGAGACAAATTCTTGGCACTGAGATGTAAAACTTTTGGGGAAAAACTCAAATAAAGTATATATATATATATATGCACCCCATTTGTCACTCATCTTCAACACATTTGATCTGGATGAATTCAAATTCATGGTGTTCTCTTCTCTTTTCCTCAAGTATTTTTGCAAAAATTAAGAACTTTTGTAAGAATGTTAGTGTTCGCTACAAGCTTGTAAATTACAATACGTACTAGTACATGTAACATTTATATATTTCTATGTAGGCTGCAGCAAATAAATACATGTACTTGTATATATTTCTATGTAGGCTGTAGCATATTCCTATGTACTAGTAGTAGGCTGTGCCCTCTAGCAAACTGTTGCTAAATTGCAAAACACAATACACATGACAAACCCTGATGAAAGTACACCATGTACTATATGTGCTTGGTGGCACTTGACTACATCATTCATGCATGTGCATTAGATTTCATTTCTCTTTCTTTCACAAGTTGTATGTGCATATGTTGCACGGGGCTGTTTCCAGGACCCGTCCCCATGCCCAGGGGCTGAAAATTTGTCTGTCCCCATGCCCAGGGGACGGAGAAAAATGTTAAGCCCCCTGTCGAAAAAAATGGACTTAGTAAGTATAACATGAAATTGATGCAAATGTACGTGAATAACTTCATCAGGTTGGCAATTATTCATATATATAGTTTGGATCAGAAAATCAGTGCCAGTCATGAACAGAGATGAGGGGGGATACAAGCTGAGCCACGTCTGGGACGGCATTCTTGCTGTTGCAACGCCACCTACATCGGCTATAAGTAGCAGCAAGAAGTAGTTCCCGTCATTCCACCCTGATGATGGTGTCTGACAGACACCGAAACATTGGATGTAAGTTATTTTCTGGTTGTGCTAAAAGAACCTTACTGTATATGATGAAAATGTACTTTCGTAACTTCAAAATGACAGATTTTACAATGTAAATCAAGGATGGAAGAAAATATATGAATTCCTAAGTCCTGATGTTTTCATGATTTTGGTAACAATATCAATCAATGCTATTCAATTATCATTTACAAATTCTTACTTGCATTTATTTAATAGTAATATATACGTTTCAAATGTAAGGTAATATCATTGTATATGGATGTAATCAGGTCCAAAATGTTAACTAAAAGGTAAAAAGAAGATGAAGGAAAAACCAGTCTAATTGGCTATGAGCTACAATAACAAAGATTCAAATTTACCTCCACATTTGCTTGATGTACTGCACTGTAGTGGGTCACCAGCTCCCTCACGCAGCGGTAGCTGGCACTGCAGCCTGGCACGGCACACTTGGAGTGGAAGGGGCCAGTCTCCACCCCGTGCAGCACCCTCAGGTGTCTGAGCATGCTCTGTGAGCTACAGAACACCTTCTCACACACGTGGCAACGCTTCTTCTCCTCTTCCCTCTGCATTTTGGATGCAGCGGATGGTTCCTTTTCAACCAATTGTACCACTTCGCCGACTACCACACTAGCCTCGACGTTGTTCCCTGCTGTATCCACGATAGACGTTATAACGGTTGGGTTACCGGCGCTGCCAACGTTAACAGCAAACTGACTGTTGGGGGTCTCCGAAGCGAGACTAGATGCCACCCTGGGCAGACTTGGAGCAGGAGCGATGGGTGTGTACGTACGAACTGACGACAACGCTTGGTTTGTGATAACTCCCGAGGTTGAAACACTACTACTAGTTCTAGCCGAGGCGGGAGTGCTCGTGAGCGATGAAGTCATCGCAGTTGACAATGCCTCCCTCTGAGCTGAAGCCATGCTTGATGCTAGGACTGACACCATGCCACTATTTGACGCCGGCGCAATACAGCTGATAGGAACAGACACCATTCCCCCCTCCGGTATCGAAACCAGCCCATCTCCCGAACCAGATACGACGCCAGCTTCCGAGCCTGTCACGTACGTGACGGAGGCAGCGTTGAGCTGCGCGGCGGCCATGTTGGCTCCGAGAGGGACCAGTCCTGCTTGCTGCGAGACGGTACTCGGAGTGACATTCTGTAAGACCGTTGCTGTAGACACTGGAACGGCAATGTTGACATTTTGTACCTGTAAAGTTGGGACTGTCTGGATCTGTGTGGAAGGAATCGCCGAGACCTGAGATACAGGGATGCCCTGTTCCACACCCTGGAGAAGCTCGCCATCAGGACCGGTGTAGTAGATGACACACGGCCCCTGGTTGGCTGTACTGTCAGACTTGGCCTGCTGACCGCTCACAAAGTTAGACAGGAAGGAGTTCTGCAAGTTGATGAGGGTCTCCAACGCCTGTCTGTAACAGAATTGTAAAGCTGGTGTTACACTTACACTTACAGCTTGTTATTGTAAATTGAGTTCATTGAGTTGTAAATTAGCAAACATTAAACTGCTTTCTTGGAATGGTCTTTACCTACACATACTGGCTTTGTCTTTCAGTTTCTTTTCGTTCTCCCTCTTTCTTGTCATTTGTTACCTACTAGTACAAACTGCACAAGAAGACCTGGTGACTCAGAAGACCAGTAAAATTTGGTCTATGTAGACAAGTATTCACTAGAAGACAAGATTCTTACTATTTCTGTCAATAGGAAAACTTAAACTCTATATTGGCCAGGTTGCCCTTCTGTAGAGGTGATTACTTGTAGTTGTACAAGTCTGACTGTGATTTTAAGTGTCATCTCCTAAAAAAACATGTACACATGTAAATGTCTAGAGAGAACATTATGTAGTAAGGCCTAGGAAAAAAAATGTTGTGTTTCCTGTTTCCCTACCTACCCTAAAAAAACCTGCCGACCCTAGACTTTTTTTGGGGGTGGGCAGTGGAGTCACATAGCTTCCACTAAGAATTTTTATTCAGCCTGCTTCGTATTGAAGTAAAACACTGCTTGTCCTATCTAATGTAGTATCTATCACGCACGAAATTAAACTTTGACATTAAAAGACAAGTGTCCTCATGCATTTCAGTTTACTTTGTTCAACTGTATTGAAATATGTATCACTAGAGTTTTGGCCAGCCTAAAAAAGAATACAAGAAAAAAAAAGACAATCCCTACCTACCGACCCTAATTTTTTCAGGGCTGAGACAGGAAACACAACATTTTTTTTCCTAGGCCTAATCTGATGAAACCATGCGATCTGTACCTGTTTTCAGTCTGCTGGTTTGTTGTGTCCTGTGTGTTGACAGTGGAGAGGGTAGAGTACTGGGGAGCATCTCCTCCTCCATCCATGATGCTAAGACCTTGTGATCTGTAGGGAAGGGAATATACAAATCCATGTACTATGATGTACTAGTAGTGGGGTTCAAACTGAACATGCTAAATGGCTTAAGCCTTTTGGCAGAACGTTTTTCAGCATCTAAATTTGTGAGCTGGTGGTTCGGGATTGGCATGGGTTCATGTCCCGGGAGTCAAGATATTTGTATATATTGTTTCTGTCTGTTTCTACTCATTTTTTGTTTCACATGGAACTCATGGCCAAGTATGTACTGAGGTCCCTATTTCAATTATCATTTAGTATACCTCTAATGTTATAGTTAAGTGCATAGGGTAGCATAACAGGGAAGACATGATGTACAGGATTGATAATTATACAATAGAGTAACATAACGTGATATATCAATACGACAATAAAATAATGTTTCATATTTAACGTTTATAATCATTTTGTATTAACTAATAATGTTGTTACAGCAGAAATCTGAGTAAAGTATATGGGGTGTACATATCCTTTCTTTTCTTTCTTCCTTTTATGACAAGTAATAACACTGTTCAACTCTTCTTGAATGACAAATCTCTTTTTAGACCATCTTAGAGGGTCTGCATGGGGGGGTCTTGGTAACGCTTAACGGTGAATTCAGAAGGCCCGGTAACGCTTAACGGTAAATTCAGGAGGCCCGGTAACGCTTAACGGTAAATTCAGAATGAGTTACAAAGCATAACATTAACACTGACGTGCATTCCTATTCATACAACGCTAGAGTAGTTATATCAATGGGTGAAAATACATTGTGAGAAGCAAAAGGTGCCCAGAACCCGGAGGAATGACTGGGACAATGTCCATGACATCTGTAAATTGACGGAGGCAGAGTTCCCGGCCCGCCACAGAGACGGCGGCAGCAAAGTTCTTATGGGGGGAGGTGGATTGAACTATTGTTTCAGCATATGGAGCGCCGAAGGCGCGACGCATTCCAGGGGGGTCAGGGGGGATGTTCCCCCGGAAAAATTTTAAAATCAAGACCCTCTTAAATGCTATTTCCTGCATTTTCGGCAAATTTTGCCGACCGACTAAGCTAGGTTGATTTTGACTTTTTCATCTAATTACACATGATTATACTCGTAGCTTTGGTCTCCACCCCCAGAGCCCCGACATATCTTTATCAATTCGAGCTCGGAAGGCACGAGACGTTGCATTATATCTGGGAAAATTTTAAAATCTGGACCTTCTGAAACGCCATTTACTGCATTTTGAAGGACAGATTTTTGCCGTACACGTAAGACGAAGCTAAATTAAATGACATTTTATTAGAGAAAAAGGTTGTTTTTGTGCGAAAACCCACGCCCCTAACATATTTTCGCCACGTCGTCGTGAGCGCCAATGGCGCAAGCCGTTTCATTGGAGGTCCGGAGAAACCTCATTTTGTGCATTCTAGGAGAACTTTTTGCCCGAAACTTAGCTATGTTTGACACTGAAATCTGCATGAGTGATAAAGTTTCGAGGGCGACGCTTCCACAACATATTTTACCATGTTCAGAGCCGAAGGCCGGGAGGCTCGGAGAAATTTTGAAATATGGACCCTTTGAAACGCCATTTCCTGCATTTTCAGGGGTTCTATCTGGCATTTGACTTCCTTTGTATAGTATAACGGGTTACGAAGAATGTCTTGGTAACGGTTAACGGTGAATTCGGGATAACAAATAACGATTAACGTTGATTTAAAACGACCAATAACGCTTCACGAAGAATATACCGATAACGATTAACGTTGAATTAGAGCGGGTCGGTAACGATTAACGGTGAATTAAAATGGCTCGTAACGCTTAACGGAAAAAGGCATGCAGACCCTCATCTTAGTTTTACCAAGGAGGTTATATTCGGTTTTACCTTGGTTTTACAGTTATTCAAATGCCCTTGAAAAATATATGGATCGATGAATCAATCAATAGCCAAGGGGCTCTAAATCATTACTAATAATAGGACTAAATTTGTTATCTTCTGTAACCACAAAACACAAGTATTTTGCTTGAGTCACTGAGTGAGTCATTTTAGCCTCATCCCACATGCCTGCATTTGTTTACATTTTTCCACTCATTTCTTTCCCTCTTTGTCACAGGAATGATCTTATGCATCATTGTACTGTGTGCATTGAAAACCCAATTCTTTGGCTAAACAAGTGAAATAGACAAAATAGTCTTATGTATTACAATCAAGGATGACAAACTTTTCATAAATGTATAATTCATGATTATAGATATGATTTTGCGGTGATTTGAAGGGCACAAAAGCTAACACTGGAGCAAAAGAACGACTTTTCTACAGGAAAGATCCCGGATGTTGACACCAAGTCCTCAAACACGGGGCATATTCTACGTAATTTTGCTTCATGTGCGTCATTTCTGTAGGCTAATGCGTCATTATTTAGACAAAGAAGTCATAAATGTACTTCCTAGGGAAAAATACACCCCAAATTTGGAGAAAAGGCGACAAATTTTGGATCTTACCGACTTGAACAGACCCACTGTTGTAGACTGCGCGCCCCTGGGAGTGACGGGAGGGGTCATTACAAGACCGCATAGGTTTAAAAACATTATCCTGATGTTCCCACAAACTGATATTATCTCGAAATGTCTCTTCGTTTACAGTTTATTTCCTCAGAAAATAATAATACAAATTGACAATTATGTATTTTTCTAACACAAATATTGATTATTAAAAGCTATTTGCGTTGTTATGGCAATAACAAATTCTACTCATTAATTTGGTCTCTGGTGCCAGTTTATTGCTTCAAATCTCAAGTTAAAACTAGATAACTTAAGAATTTTATGTTGAATCAATTGATCTTTGTAAATGTCATGAAATAAAATGTTGGAAAAATAAATTGCCCGTATATCTGCTTGGGAATGATAGTAAACAGGGAATAATTTGGGGAAGTAGGGGGTCGTGGCTGACCCAATCGAGCCGTTGACGTCCATTTCCTGCTGGGTCAGTGCGGGCCTAGATAGCACCACCGTGGGCACGCTTTACACGGACTTCCCCAGGAAAATACTTCATCTCCAACTTCACTCGGACTTTCACCAGGACTTTTGGGTCCTCAGGGCCTGCAAAGGGATAACATGGCGGCTCTAAACAGGGAACAAGAGCGCCAGCGCCTGACTAACATCATCCGACAGTGGAATGCCAACAGACTCGACCTCTTCGAGCTCAGCGAGCCCAACGAGGTACGCCGACTAGATTTGTGTAGAATACTAGAAATTTGCTTTAAAAATCCCACAGACTTTCCCTCATGATTATTCCTCTGTGGTTATAGTGTCCATTCCCGTCTGTCGTTTGGAACCGTTGATGCAAATATGATTGAAATGGTTTGATAAATGTGTCGGTTTAAGGTGTTTGGATGTGTGTTCTTGCGTCCTTCGAGTTGTCTCGTGTGGCGCCAATCCTCTCATTTTTCGATTCATGAACTCTATAAGACCATCATCATAGGTCTTTAAAACCAACCAGCAAAGGTAAAGAATAAGAATTCTATTTGGTACAAGAAAGAACGAAGGCGCGAGTTTCGTTCAAACCCAAAACGTATTTTCAAGGGTCTAGTGTGCCATTTTTATCGTCTGCTTGTGGTGGGAGCAGTTTTGAATTCTTACTCATCCGAGACCAGATAAGAATCTACAACCTTAACGATTTCCACTCTTTCCATTTGTTAGACAGTCACAGGAAAAAAATGTATATCTTACCCAAAGTCGGAAACATACTTTTCACTTCTGAATGAATGTCTGAACATTCTGAATTCAGAGTAATTTTAACGTTACAGTAACGTAGGGATAGTTTTGGTTTGGTTTTAAATTTTGTAGGGCGAGACCATAATGGGAATATTATGGGTGGGTCGCTCCCCAATTCCATCCGAAAAACTTCCGGATATACCAGTATAAAGGAAGCGATGCATATGCATATGGGGGAGGGGGATTTAGATAGCTTGTGGGCTTGTTTGGTACATGTATCATATGTTTACATAGTAAAGGCTTCTTTATTTGTGTCTTGTTAGAAATCTGCTAGCACAGCCCAAACCTTAGTGTTTATAGTTTCCAGTAGAAAACGAAGAAAAGGTCATCCATGGCATTTTCAAATTTGAACTGCAGTGGTTTACATGTTTTGTGCAGATATTTACGTACCCTGCTTCCATGAAAAGGAATGCCGATGCCCTCTTGTTTTTGCACAATGAGTGTTTGACACATGATCTGTCCTAGCCTTATGCCTGAGGCATACTTGTCAGATGGCCAATTATTTTACCCCTAATGCCTGTTGACCTAGGAATAGCTTATGACAAGGGCGTAATTCAAAATTATACATGGGTCTGTTTGATGAATCTACCATTGCAAATGTACTAGTAGTTGCATAAGATGAAACTGAATACCAAGAATTATAGTGTTATTCATCACAAAACGCAACCTTAAACTGTTACGTATCTCACAAGAAGGCACAACACGTTTAATTGGATGTAAAAGTAATTAGTAACCTGTTTACTTCAGTAGAAAGTGCATGTGTTTGTAGCAAGCTACTAGTAATTTGTGTTATCAGCCCCAAAGCAGGCTAACAGAAACAGGTCTATTGTAATACACTATCATATGTTGGTAGCTTTCCAGAATTTTGCCATGCATTGGTGATGTCGGCAGTGACAAATGGATATATTGATGATAAAGTAAAACTGTTCATGCTCTGGAGACGCTCTCCAGTGCTCTACTTACTGATTAGTGTTTTTATGCTTTATAGGAGACAGTCAAATGCAATGGCTTCCAGTCACAATGGCTTCACTCTCAAGCTGTTACAATTTTACTCTTCATAAAACTAAAATTGAATAGTCATACTGAAATGACTCACAGTATGGTTAGAACTATATCATGGCTATGATACAAAGATGTTGCCCTGATACTGTGATGAATCATGTAACCAAAGTGCTAGAACATGCACAAGCAGACACAACCCTTGCCTCTACACAATCTTGTGCCATCTACCTGAAAGCAATCCCCGGTCAGAGGTGCTAAACATGTCTTTAATGGTCTAGACAGGGTGCCCCTTACATTCTCATACCGGTCTTGCCTTCGGTGACCAGCTTGCCCATAAAGTCAACCTTTCAATTGCTCCTGTTTATTGATCCCTGCGGTCTCCAGAATGGTGGGGAAAGAGCGACCTAAGTGTTTCTGGTGGTGTAGGTTTGATTTGGAAGCAAGTTTGGTCGATGTGCCTGTGCACTGAGCCTTTCACTGGACAGCAGTACAGGGAGACTTGGCTAATGGTATTAGGGCAGTACTAGTATTGATTATGAAGTAATGAAATTAGAGCACAACCTGGACTGAACTTTGAAAAAAGTCTGATCATAACAGTTAGATATAATTCATGTTCTATAGCCTGTGCAGTGTCAAACTACCATAATCTTGGGAATAAGAAAAATATGAATGACGGGATGAATTTTGCAAGCAGTGAAAAGATACGAGTTCTGTGGTTATTGTCATCAAATACTACACCGCCCCTTTGGCCCTTACACATTATGCAAGCAACTTCTATTGTTAACTGTAAAGGTTTTTTATTGGATCCAGTTTTATTGAACCTTTTTATTGCAGTCAATGATTAATTGATGATGTCAGTTATTGGTATTGAAAGTATCCTAAAGGCTGTTAGGGAGTTATGTATCATGTTGTGTGGCATGTTTTTCTTTCTGTATAAATTGCATACATATGTTGATCAACTAACACATGTATGAATATGATTGGTCTGGTCATATACTGTAGCCAAAAAAATATTACACATCGTCAACCCAGCATATAGAATTGTAAGCTCTTTTTCAAAGTATCTTTTCAAAAATCAGCTATGAAAAAATCATAAATAGTGGCTATTTCTTATTCTTTTCTGGACTGGTATAGATTATTTGTTAGATACAAGTCTATTATTTTATTCATCACAAACAGTCTGGCATTTTTTTCTGGCACTTTCATCTTCATGTATGCATGGTGGCACAAACATAGAGAGGTTACAAGTTGACATCTGGAGGGGCGTAGCCTATATATTTGGGCGTGATAGGTTGGCATGTTTTCTCCATTGCAGTGGGGCATACATACTTATGAAATTTCTTTCAAGGTCTTGAATATCTGCCAACATTTCGTGCTCAATTAAAAGCACAGCTGCATGGGTTGTGACCAATTTTTATGCACATGCCGAAATGATTCGTATCTGGAATTGATATTGAAAATGTAAAATGGAACGTTGGAAGCTAAGTATGGTTTATTTCAATTGTGTGGTTATTGATTTCGAATTAAGTGTATTCATGTGAATAAAATTTTTTTTTCATACAGAGAACTTTAGATAAATTATTAGGCCACATATCTTGATACCTGCATATTGGTTATATCTGCAACTGCACTGTTGTTGTTCGCCAAGCGAGAGACTGTTGTACTTATGATACAGGCAGCTAGGTGTACTGCTTACATTATGTAATGTCTTAACTTTTTATAAATCTAGTCTCAGGGACACTGGAATAGTTGAACAAAGTTTTAGGGGATGAGCAGATCAAAACCTAATCCTGCGTGGGACTTTCTGTATTCATGGGCGACTGCCCAAGGATTGTTTAGGTTCGGTCATGTATTCCTTCTGTCCAGCTAAAGGCAAGCTGCTTGAAACCACTTTAAATTAAGTGTGTTTTGGAACATCCTAGAAAAAAATGAAAATAGTATGCCTGATAGTCACAATAGGATTTCATTGTTGAAAACTTCCTTTCTCTTCAGTACAAACAAAGCTCCAGTGTTTCTTCTCCTGTCCAGTAATGTTGATTTTGGGTGAGGACTTCGCACATTCTGACAAAGCTGAAGCTCTCCTTCCCCTTGACAATGAATGTACACATTGTCAAAGTGAAAGGGAACATACTGTACAGTCAAATAAGTATAAGGCTAGCCATTGTTCTGTACAAATGAGAATCACAGGTGACATTACTGTCTAGAGGGTTGTGTATTGTCCTTGTTCATAGCCATCAAGCATCCAGGTCAAGTTCTCTTTCATTATATAAGCACTAATTGAATCAGTACATCTGTTAAAGAAAAGGATAACACATTAGCAGCCCACACCAGTACCATGAACTCCATCGAGTGTGTTTGGATCTGTGTCAGTGTGTTTTCAGATGTAGCATTGCTGCCCACAAGACCAAATTGCGAGCTCGTGTCCTCAAAGTTTTTTCCCAGGCTGACACCAGATATTATTATCAGCATATCCAAACATAGCAACAAATAGACAAGTGTGTAGTGGTGTGATGCTGGTGTTTGGCACTCTTGGTAGGTCAGGGGGATTTATTTACATGTGGGTAATACTAAACTGTTGTTTGTTAATCCTGACTGATGTTTATATGATTTGTTTACCTGACCCACAGTTTGGTACATGATAGATAGTGAAGAAACAAAATTGGATGGCTGATGGCATCAACTTTTCGAAAGGAAAATAGGAAAGAAACTACAAACATTTAGATTTTTGGTGTGAACTCTGTTGATAGCTATTGTTTTAGCTCCACCAACCAGATTTTGGGAATAAAACGGCGATGGCTTTCAATCTCACCTCAGCCCTTCTAAACCTATCGTATCAGAGAAAGGTGGATGCCTGCAGTCAGAAAACATTTGTCCCTACTAACATCTGCTTGGAAGTGATGGTGTGTTTGTCCCAGAAGGGTGGGGCTATCTGTGACATCATACATTCCTGTGGATGGGGACAGGGTCAGACATGTACACCAGAAATAACCCTGACTTCAACCTCTATTTGTTGATAGCTGGCAATTCATTACCTTTTCCAGCGTAACTTTGTGTTTCATAACAGCTGAAGGTTTGTTTGTATGGATGAATGTTATGAAACATTGTTAACTTCATAAATTGGTTGTTACAGTTTTCTCTTGTAGGGGAAATTTTTCAGATCAAACATAATTTTGATCAGGATTTTCAATTTGAGACTTTGGTGAAAGGAGGTGTCAGTGCTCAAGAGTTTTGTGTTCATGGAAAAAGCATAGGCATCTGGAAGATTTTCAAAATAAGCCTGTTGGATAATCATGTAAGGAAGTGAAATGCTTGAGGAGAGTTGTAATTTCTTGGTCTTAAAGTCCCAAATTACACATAACATCACCATGACTGATCGTTTGGCCATTCAGATACATCCTGCCCCTGCTATGTCAATCACTGAAGTCCCCCACAGGAAGTACATTCCTCACTACTGACAATCCGCAAACAACACAGAAGTACTGTACCAGCCAGACCTTGTTACTGTGTTGCAGGATTTCACCAAGTTATCCCTGATAGTGATAGAAAATCACCCCACTTACGTTAGTATATGATGTAATAGAATGATGTAAAGCCATAAATTTTGCAACTGTGATTCATATACGCTACGGCCGCGTGGCGCGTTGGTACACCCGATCCCTCGATCTCAGAAGTTAAGCAACGCGCGGTCTGGACAGTGCTTGGATGGGGGACCAACCAAGGACGTCCGGATTGCTGTAGCCTCACGAAGCTTTCAACGAAATCGTCTTCCGGGAGGGACGTAAAACGGGGGTCCCGTGCTCGAGGAGGTGCCTCGACCACGTTAATCAGCCTCATTACTCAACACATTGGGTACCTGCCTATGGCACTGGCTGCAAATACACCCGATATTATTATATATGTTTATAAACATTAAATGACAGATGATGGCAAACATGTTGGGAGCTCTTGACTTGTGTATATTCTGGGTGTGTTTGAGTTTTCAGTGAAGAATGCAGTTGTAAAATGTGTTTGTATGTTATCAAGGGCTTTTCAGTAAATGTGTTACTCTCTCTTTCTTGCAAGGACAAAGACGTCATTACCTTGAGTTCTGTGGGAGGCACATTGTACATCCTTGAAGTAACATCTGTTCTGCTAATCTAATCATGTTTGTGAGAAGTTGTGAGGGTAGACGAAATCAACCTTATGAAGTGTTCATGTGGCTGTAGTGACCCTGGAATTTCAATGAATATTAATTCATCTTGTAGCTGTAGACTAATGCATAAATCTTTCAATGTAAAACTAGTAAAGAAGAAATACACATAAAGTCCACATTTGTCTTGTGTCTGATAGAAATCCAACAAAGAAACTACATTTCTGTGTACTCTTACTTGTTTCTATTTTAAAAACCTTTGGGACATGCCATAGAACAAAATTTAGAACTTGAGCCTGTGTTTTATTTCAAGGACTGTACTTCCTGTGCAGACCTGTGTGGAAATCAGTCTATAGGAAACATGCTGTTTGCTATGAGCCTATAATGAAGGGTTAGGAGAGAGGAATCCGGCCAGAGTTAAAGCACTACATCCTACAACAGGTGAAGAACTGACCTCTGACTAGTCTGAGTCATTCATTGTGACTTTGTAGGGGAAATCAGGCATGCAAAATTCAATGATTTATGAGGTCTGGTAAGGTCAAGGGAGGGAAGTTTGGATTAGTTTGGGTGGTTAGTCTTTGTGGGTGGAATTGAATGAAGCTTTGTACTATTATTTGAACCTTCTAAGCAGATAATGTCTTGCATACTTGCTGAAGGAAGAGCAAGTTTGGACTCAGGGTTGACAGCTGCTTTTCTGGATAAACTTCAAAATCAAACCTATCAAGGTACATGATATACCAATCAGCTGCCTCTCTTTTAGTTTGTATGATCATTCAGCAGTTTTGCAAAATGACATGTTAAACCAAGTACCAGAGCCTAAATTATGCAGCAAATTGAGGTATTTAGATTTAAAGAAGATATTGTATGTTCGTTTACTCCACAAGTTGTTATACAATGAATTTGCCATTTTGTGAAAGTTTGATGCAAACTTGAAAATATGCTAAAATGTTACATTTCGTGGTTCCGAAAGTACAGTTGTCTCTGCGTAACACTAAAAGATGATCTGAATGTTTGGCCTTTGGGCATCCCTGTAGGAGCAGTGTCTGGAACAGTCAGGTTACCACAATTGCCTGGGGCAGGACGTGGAATGGATTATGTACTGAAAATCTGTGTCAGCTTTAATCTTGTGAGGTCCCAGTATAAAAGCTTCCAGAAAAAGAAGAAAGAACTGTACAAATTTATGCTAACTGCAGACCTGAAAGGTAATCAGCTGTATCATTTTCTATACGCCTCACATGTAACAGAAGAAGAAGACATGTAACACATTCAGGACTCCAGGTTACTTCCCTGAATCTTATCACATTCATGTAGAATATGACTTTATCAACTTATGTCTGTTATGTGTGACACAGGTTCATCCCTGAAACTGTAATCTGTAAGGGGCCAGAGTTGCCAGCCCCAAAATCACTTGCCCAGCTGTGTTACCCTGTGGGAAAACAGTAGGTTTTCTCTTGAGAAATGTAAGGAAACCTTCAAGTTCAACCACACAGTAGGCTTGATCCTTCCACCTCCCTTGTGTTCTCTTCTGGATTGAATGACCTTCAGACTATCTGTAGAATTCAATCTACAACAAAGCCAAGTAATTAGTAAATTACAATGATTTGATAGAAGTCAACAATACAGTCAGTCAGGAATGGTTTGTACTTGATGTCTGTCAATCATCAGTATGGCATGACCTGACTTCCATCAAGTGTCTTGTTGTATACCTTCAGTAAAGTTGGAAGGGGGGGGGGGGGGTAGGTGAAATGCAGCATCCGCATAATGAATATCACGTGATATAACTTGTTACTAAGTTGTTAGTAATTAACTTGCCTCAAACAAAGATAGTGTGGGAAAACTTCTCACTGCCCAGCCTGGAGCTATGTGGTCTCCTAATTTCTTTTGTCATTCAGCAGGTGTTTTTGTTCTATTGTCTCTTCAGAAAAGTGTGGCGTCTGAACATGTGGCTAGAAAAAATGATGTCAGTGACGTTGGAAACTACCAATTTATTACTTACACTGTCATGAATGTTTACTCCTGTTGCATTGATGATTTTCTTGGATATAGATTATTCAGTACTAAGATTTGTAAGACATTCCGCTGCATCTACCAAGCTAATTTCCTATTCAAATGGATAATTTCTTGACTGAAAGGATAAAAGACAGAAACACTACACAAGACCAAATAGTAGATATTTGAACAAAAGAATAGCTAATTAATCAAGTAAACCTATTGCTACTTGACAAGCAAACCTGCCTAACATGTTGGTGTATATTATAATGACAATGGGAGCTACTCAGATGCAAAGCAGCTACGGAAAAAGGACAGTAGCTTTGAATTTTTCCAATCAAATCATTGTTGTAAACATATTGGCATTTGTGAGGGTCAGGTATTGGGGAAAAATACAAATAGGAAACAATTTGGACTGTAAAGAAAGTCCTTTGAGCTCCTTGTTTGAACTCAGTAGAATTGAAAGTAAATCTGGAACTTCACTGCTTTGTAATGTAGAAAATAACTTGTATTCAAAGTTTTTTTTTAAGTAGGTTATACCAAGGAGCTTTTATCAGTCATTGGTTATACTAGTAAGGGCAACCAGTCTTTTTTATAGACATTTCTGTCTAGGGTATTAGTTGTTTGTAATTAGTTTGGCCCAATTAGTTTATTCAGGGGTGAAATAGGCAGATTATTACAATCTAAGTTGCTGGAAAATATGAGAGGGCACATTTTTTCTTTCAGTAGCTGTTGTGGAATTTTAACAAGAACTATCAGTGCAATACAAAAGTAGACTATGAAAAAGATGTGTATATCTTAAATAAAAGTACATTGTGGTTTATAAATTATTGGCTTCAAACTGTTATGCCACTTACTATTAGTTTGTTAAATCAGTGTTAAACCTTAAAAACAAACATATTTCAATTAGAAATCTCCGGTTTTTGTGCACAGACATCTGCAGTAAGCCATGTCACACCTGTTTCACTTGTCATCCCAGGTAACCACAGAATAGCACCAAGGGTCAGAAGGTCATGACCTTTTCAGCCCTGCCCACTAGCAATGTGGGTTAAAAATCAGTCAACCCCCTCCAGTTTTACCTAAGGCAAAGTGAGCCTTTGTCCATAGAGGTTTGATTATAGTATTGTCTTGACAGTTGTCTGACTTTAATCATGATAACTTAGTTCCATGGTATCCTGAAAAATTTGTTTTATTTCATGGAGAATGTGACTTGCTGTACATGGTTGATGTAAAATCTAAGATGATTGGTTGAAAAGCCTAAAGGGAAAAATCTACAAACCTGAAAAGCTGTTCCTACTACTAGTACTAGTGACTTTTAGACCCCGTTCACATGGGAAAAAAGCAAGTGAGTTAAACGAGGAATCCGATTAAAATGACCAATCCAAAGCCATGTGAACAGAACTAATCCGATTGGATTGCCCATTTTGGATTGGATTGACTTGGATTGCAATCCACCTCGCGAGGTGGATTCAGCGCGCACAATCCGATTGCCGCGCAATCCGATTGACCACAATCGGCCATGTGAACACAATTGGATTTGATTCGGGCTTGTTTCATGGTTTTGACGTCATACATACGGGTACAGTGGACATAAGACATACAACCATACCTACAACATGGCAACAAAAGGATGAAACACGGATTAGTAAAGAAGTTTATGGGAAAGTTTGCTTGCAAAATCATCTTACCGCTATGGTTAACAACCGGACGCCGCAAGGTTCGCCGGAACATGTGCACCGGTTCTTTCCAAAAATCGGCAGTGTGGCAGAAGACCAACTGGTTAATTTTGGCAATATTGCCCATGAAAATAACATGTATGGTTTTGTTTCTCTCCTGTTGTTGGAGTCAATGTCCCAACACCACTAAAAAAGCAAATATTCTACGAGAAAAACAGTCGGAAGCGTGTCTAAACAGAAATTTCGAGCTTGGGTCACTTCACTGCATGCAAGCATGGGCGAGCAGTTTTTTTAAACGAAACACAGACTTTTATTTCAGATAAATACGTGATGAAATCAAATTTTTTGGTAGAAGTTTGCCTTATTCATGCAACTTCTGCAACAGATACATTTTATATAGTTAAATGTAGAGTATAATCACACCGCGCGTAACATTTCCACCCCCAGTCTAATAGACTATCCCAATGACCCCGTATGACCTAGAAGCCGCCACTTTCGTCAGTGTGTGTTGCGGACCATCGACGCGTCAAAATCTGACCAAAGCCGGCCGATTTCTCAACAGTTATAATCAATATCGATGTCGCTACATCCTTCAAAATTATGAGGTAGTCTGGCAACATTTTGGAAAAACTACGCGTGCCCGCGGTGGTCGTAAACACGACGCGTGTCGTGGTAAAGAGTTTAATCCGATTGTGTGGTCGCGGTCGCAAGTTTGAGTTTAATCCGATTGTATAAAACTCGTGAACACATTTTTTTTAATCCGATAGAAAATTTCAATCGGATTCCTTGTTTAACTCACTAGCAATTTTTTCATGTGAACAGGGTCTTAGGAAAGAAAGAATGATTCCCCTGTGTGAGGCATTGCACAGAGGTCTCAACCTTTTGAATCAGGGGCATTCTTAATTGTAATCTCAGACTGTGTTTGCAGTCCTTTGGGTCACCAGTCAAGGGCAAGGAAAAGCACAGAGCTAAGAAATCCTTTTGTTAGTTGGCCTTGAGAAGGTGTGTGTCTTGAGATTAAACTTCACAACTCTCTTCTTACAGTTGTTTTGTGTTTATTCATTGGATTGATATTGATTCATAATCATATTGTCTACAACATCATAATATATCTGACAGTGATGGATGGGAAAGTTTATTATAATGACACATAATTAATCACATTATCTGTTCCGTTTCTATGGTGTGATGTTACAAATAAGTACCGATGGTAAGCATCTATTGAATATAGTACTGATGGTACTGTTTCATTCAAATAATACCAACTCAGATCGGGTAGATTTCAGATAGGACATACTCAGTGATTGCTTATAATGATAATATTGGTGAAAATATGGCACGCAGCTAACATTCAGGATGTGTTAAAACTTTTTCCTTCAAGTTCATTTTGAGAAAGCTGCATTTTCTCTTCACCTTATTTTGAATGGATTGTCCATATAGGCAATAATAGCTTTATGAGCCAGAAGTCAAATGATTTGTGTGATAAATTTGTAGCCAGAAATGAAATGCTGTATTTGTGATGAGGCAATACGAAATTTAATTTGTTTCCATGTGTCTGTCTCAATGAGTATGCCAAATAAGTTCAAGGTAGGTTTTAGGCAAGTGCTCCCTGGTAACAGGTTGCTTGAACTTGCTTCAGTTCAAATGAAAAATGTACTCTTTGGCCCTAGGAGGACTCAGAGATGAAAGACTATAATGTAACTGTCATTCAACTGATCTAACTAACTCGTTGATTAGGAACTTAAAATTTGATTTGTTTCCATGTGTCGGTCTCGGTGAATGTGCCCAAATAAGTTCAAGGTAGTCTTTAAGCAAGTGCTCCCTGGTAACATGTTGCTTGAACTTGCTTCGAATGAAAAATGTACGCTTTGGCCCTAAGAGAACTTCGAGATGAAAGACTATAATGTAACTATCATTCAACTGATCTAACTAACCTGTTAAATATGAACTCAGTGTGGTGATGTTACAAAATCTTACAACATATTTGGTGCCAACTGGTAGTTGTTCACAAAGTCAAGTTTGTATGGCCTTATGAACATACTGATATTAGTGGGGTATAGTGTAAATATTGTACCTCTTTTCACTTCCACCTGCATTGTGTGAATAGCTCTGGGTCAGAGACCCCCTACTGGATTGTCCCTCTTGCTTTATGAACCCTGTTGAAGGATCAATACCAATCAGGGGTCATGTTCTCAGGTCATAAATCAGGAGAGACACAACAGAGTAACTGTAGAACTAGTACTGGCACCTTTGTTTTTACCGTAGACTAGTATAAGTTAGACGTCTTTCAATGGCTTCGTTCCTTTTCTTTCTGCTCTTAAAAAGATGATGCTGAACGTATGAGAATGTTGCTATTTCATAGTGTTATTAGTATGAATATTTTAAGAGGGATGTATTATTGATGATATTGTAGAAGACCTTGGTCAAATTAATGGTCCATACTTCCCATGCAACACCAAACCTGGTATGAACAGATGCTTTTCTTTGTTACTTAGATGAGGTAGATAAATCTCAGGCCATGGAAATTGCTGTGTGTTAACTGTTATTTGCAACTTTCAAGACATTTCGTTGGGAACCTTGTTTCAGTAGTTTTCATATAACAAGGGATATTTCTGTTCTCCATTCATGAGGGATGCGTATGCTATTACATTTGATGTTTGTTTGGTGTGACTTCTGTTACAGTAGAGGTCCAGACTCATAATTACATCAATGTTGGGAGCAGACTTTGATGAATTGTCAATTCAATTTGGTGGCAGTGGCAGGATGTAAGCCAGCCAGTCATGAACTGCACACATCTGTCATGGCAGGGGGAGGGCACACATCTTGAAATAACTGGGGGCTGTACAGTATTCACGGTATGGGAGGGCGCATGTAGGGACTGCACAGTATTTGCCTCAGGGGGTGTACAATATTACATAGAGGTGACAGGTAAAAACTAGAAGTTGGATAAGCATAGACTGTCCAGCATTCATGGTAGATGATGACTGTCACACATAGCAGAATAACTGTGACATCAGAGACCAATTTAAACTAATTCAAGGCTATTAATTGTAAACCCTTTGAACCCTTTACTCTAACAAATGATGTAGCAAATATTAATTGTGCCGAGATAAACCCTCATTAGGGAGAGGGTTGATACTCTTCAGGGCACTTTGGTAGATACAGTTTTCTGTAGCTGTTTATTAGATTGTGCAGAAGAATTATGTGTTCTTCTGTACTGGTAATATTGTGAAAAGCCTGTGTCTTTGTGGGAGATTGCACAGTAATCCCCTCGTGTAAATTTAGACAGTATTTCACGGGTAAACTTGCTAAGAATGCTAAGTCAATACCTTTGTGTCCTTGAAAATGGCATGACCTTGTAGATTTGCATTGCTATGCCTTATGAAAGATAATGGAAAGTTTAAGATGTTACGTGACATTTGTACCATTGTAATATCAAGCACAAAATGTGTTGATCCTCTTTTGGCTCAAACAATTTCGTAGACGTAAATTTCTTGCCATAAAATCTTGTAGTTTTAATCAGGTGTTGCACAACCAAGACCTTGAGAGCATGGCATTTTTTCATGGAAGATTGACTTCATACGCTTAGTTTTACACTTCTACTTACTCAAAGGATTATCTACTAATCCTAGTAATATAGCAAAGTGCTATGTTAAATTAGTTTTACGTAATTTTATGTTCAATTGCAGATTGTGGAAAGCAATATCAATATATTTTTGCACGTTCATAAAAGTTGAACATTGGCAAGCATGTATGCACAGTGTCAATAGATATACTGCTCCAAAGTGTGCACATTCGAGATCATAATTCATGACATGTTTTATTAGAAGTATCAAGCTGTAATGTCCATATGTACATATACCTTTTAGTTTTCCACAACACAGCATTTATTTATGGACTGTTGACATTTTCTTGTGATTTCTGTTTTTGTTTGCAAGTTACAGGTTGGAGTTAGGCATTTCTTGCCCAGGTCAGAGAAAAGCATGCAAGATTTGTATGTCATGTAGATCTGGACATTCCCAGCCCATCTCCCATGACTGCTGACTGTATCACTTTTGTTTACTCCAACCCTGAAATGTAAACAAAGAGGGCTACCTCCTAGGGGGTGGGGCATCACATTGTACATATTCACAATTCATTAGGCATGGGGAGCAACCATTGTCTAAGGGGGTCGTTATGTGAACTTGCACCCAATTGCTAAACTATTAGCAGTTTGTAAAACAATTAACAAGACACTCCTTCACTTTGTCATTCCATTCCAGGCAGTTTTCAGTGATTTTGTTTTTGTAAAGCATTCTCATGATGTTTGAATGGCAACCATTCACCCGCAAGTCAATGACTCTCTTTGAAAAGAGGTCTGTATATGGGAAGAATTTGGGTTGGAATGCAACATGGAATTTCCATGGATGCCTGTTCATTTGGGTCAGAGAAGAAGGCTATTAAAAACAGATTAAAAGTTTCAAATTTGGTGGGAAACCATCGGAAACATTTATGGAAATATGTAATTTTTTATGTCTATAGACAGAATGGTAAAGACATAATTTGGTTAGGAAAGGAATTTGAGGTTGGAGTTGATGTAAATAGAACTTTAAAAAATGCAGAATGACATTTGATAACATGCCACGCTATTATCTATTGTTGTCTTTTATAATTACATCTTCAGGAAATGCTTGTGCTTACCTGAGATGTTTTGGGTTATTTTTGCTACCAATTAGTACTATACTACGCAGGTGCAAGGGTCTAAATGTGCCACGTCTGTCCACCCAAGTAGAAGTTTGTACCAAGCAATGCCCGAACAAGGGGGGAAATTCCTTTGTGTGCTTGTCCACATCAAGTTTCTGCTTGGCTTTTACAGTGACATTGGAGCATTCAAGCATGGGCAATCCTGTAATGGGCCGCTGAATGGCACGCACTTAGAAGTTAAAAGCATATGTTTTGGGGGTCTAATGGGAGATATAGCTTTTCTCACATACAGGATCACTGTTACTAGGTTTGAGTACAGTGTGAAGTTAGTTTACATGTTTGTAGCCCTTTTTAATACACTATGTAGAGCATGATATACACTATATATTCACTTGGAGACAATTCACTTCAAGTTCTGTTACTGTGCTTTGTATAAGGACAAAGAATGAAATATTAATTCAAGTTGAAATTATAAAGAATTTAGCTTAGGGAAGTTAAAATCAAAATTGTGTTCTGTGTTGCAGCAAGGAGGTTAAACCTAGTTTTAACCTCCTTGGTTGCAGTAATAGTATCTAGGTAAGCTTTCCTGAGAGGCTCTTGTTATGATATATTTGCTATATAATTGTGGCTGGTTAGGTTGTAAAATATTGGTGTGCCTTGTGGCCAAACAGGTGCTCGTTTTATGGCACATATATTACAAGGCAATTGTCGCCATGGGACAGTAATCAAATCAAGGGTATTGGATGGTAGCCAAGAGAGATATGTGTGCAATTATTTCTCTAATCCAGAGGACATGGTATTTTTAATTAGATTTGAAAGATTGGTGATATCAGTAGAGTTTATTTGAATGTATTTTTGCATAAAATGATTTCTCAAAAAAAAAAAAAACATTATAAATGATACATTATTGTATGGGCCATTGAAAATTTAACATGTCATTTTTCCTTCTATCTTGACTTGAAATTTAGCTTTTTTAAACTTGAATAAACTTATGTATACTAAATATGTATAAGAATATATGATATACTTTATACATGCCTGATCGGGATTGTTTCTCTTCTAACAGGACCTGGAGTTCCATGGAGTTATGCGTTTCTTCCACCAAGATACAGACTCCAAGGAAAGAGTCACCACCAAGTGTATCCGCGTATCCAGCACGGCAACGACTGCTGCCGTTATCGAGACTTTGGTGGAAAAATTCCGCCCAGACATGCGGATGTTGACAACGCCTGTATATGGCCTGTATGAAGTTCATGCAAATGGAGGTGAGATTTTTGCATTGCTGTCTTATCTGTGCATTGTGCGTTGTGGATATCTTGAAATATTGTTATGATGATGATGTGTGCATTATTCTTATAGTCACATGTATCTTGAAATGCTATTACTAAGGGACCGTACGGCATTTAGCGAGGGGGGAGGGCCGGTCGCCAGGGGGGGGGAGGGCCAAGCAAAAAAATATTTTGCCAGGGGGAGGGCCTAGCAAAAAAAATTTCACTTGGGGGGAGGGCCAAGCAAAAAAAAATAGCTTGGTCTGCCAGCAAAATATGTCCCTTAAAATCCAAGAGACGGCGTTTCAGAGGGTCAAGATTTCAAAATTTTCTGGACCTCTGCAAGGGATCGCCCAAGGTTGGCGCTCGGGACACAGTGAAAATGCGAAAGGGAGGGGGCGGGGCTTATGCATGACGCCCTCGAAAACCTTTTTCACTTACAGAAATGTTATTAAACTCAAGATTAGTCTGCCAGCAAAATTTACCCCTGTCTTATTGCCCTCAAAATGTAAGAAATGGCGTTTCAGAGCTCGAGTCGAGGGTAAATATTTGCAAATTTCCCTGGATCCCTTTCGTGACCGGCCTCGCGCCTTTGATGACCGACATCGTGATAATGTGTTTTTTTTTTGGGGGGGGGGGGGTAATTTTGTATTTCTAAATTGAAATGCCATTAAAGTTAGCTTTGTTTGTCAGCAAAATATTTCCCTCAAACTGAAGGAAATAGCTTTTATGAGGGTCAATATTTCAAAATTTTCCCGGACCTTCTTGCATTCTTCGTGCCTTTGGCGCCGGACATGGAACGTCGTTCTCAAAAACTTGAAACCCTCGTATGTCTTTTCATGGAAATGTCATCTAACCAGCAAATGATCTCATAAAAAAGCAATGCAGGAAATCGTGGCATTTCTAAAAGATCTCCTGCAAGTCTGCGTTCTCACGCCCGCCGGCGGCTAGAGAGAGGCGACCGGTTTTACCCTGCCGTGGGAAAATCAGCGTCACGCGTCGGCGCCCCCCTCCCCACTACAGTTTTGGTTAGTCGAATCGTGCTGTCGTTTTGGTTTTCCTTCCCCCCCCCCCCGATTTACCGTAAGTTATTACCACCACAGAACCAAGAAAAAGTCCAAAATATATGTAAATTGAAAACAGTTTCCGTCAAGCCGCTCAGGCCCGCGAGCTTGCAATACGTAAATTTAGGGAGCTGGGCGCGCGCCGCTTCGTGGCGCAAATCTACTAGAAATCCAGATACAAATGCTTTTTTATTATAAAGGTGTTGTTTTAATATCAAAACAATGAAATAGCTTCTATAAAGCAAATATTTATGCCTCTATGAAGCAGATATTTATCCCTCTATTAAAGCAGATATTTTGATCCATTCTGTTTTCCTTTTTTAATAGGGGTGAGAGATCTGCTTCGCGATGAAAATCATGAAAAAGCATGACGCAAAGCACATTTACAAATGGGAGCACAGTGTTTTATTGGCGTCTTGAATATTTTTTTCAAAGTTGATAGGAGGGGGGAGGGCCAAGCAAAAAAATATTGACTTGGGGGGAGGGCCTAGCAAAAAAAAAATTACCTGGGGGGAGGGCCTAGCAAAATTTTTTTGACCCGACCCTCTGGCGACCGGCCCTCCCCCCTCACTAAACGCCGTACAGTCCCTAACACACACACTCACTCACTATCCGGTCTCACTAAATCAAGAAAAAGGTAGCCAAACAACTATACATGGGCATACAGTGTAGGTACATTGTCTTTAATTTTAAAGCTTTCATTCACATTCCAAAATATTTGTGAATTTTGAAAACCTGTTGTGACAGCGTCACTTGTCATCACCCTTTCCATCAAGCCTTGTGCTTGTCAATCATCGTTGGGGGATGGAATGTTATTGGTTATGGGGAGATGTGATCAGAATAAATAATCAAGCACATCTCTTCATGTCAGCAGTTATAGAGTCAAATTCTCAAAGGCATCATTGTTTCATCCATGGGATTGGCAGTCTTGTAATTTGCAGTTTAGATGTCAGCTGCTAGGGGGCTAAATGCTTACTAGTGGTCATTTTAGTTTCTTGAGTGAAGCAATGCCTTCAAAGAAAACAAATGGAATGATGACAGTTTTTGAGTGAACTTTTTGATTACTCTGATCAAACTTGCAAACCATTTTGGTCTCAACCAAGAAACTAACCAATCAACCAATAGTGTTGAAAACATGCTGTATTCTGCAAGTTACTCCTGTACTAGCCTGGTTATCATATTCCAGCCCGATCTCAAAAATATACAACACGATTGATATTTTTGAGATCGGGTTGGGGTCTGGTAACCAGTTTACCCCTGTACATGCTATTGAATAGGTTGCTGACTGTAGACACATGTCCCATGTCACACTGCCCACACACTGCCCCTAACACAAACTCCTTTTCACATAGGAAAATCACATTCTTCACGCTGCATACCTTTCCTTACACTACAACCTTGGCCTGTCAGTGGGGCATACTTAAACACGCCCTGTTCCCTTTCATCTGAACAGGAAATTTTTCATTTGGAATCCATTTAAAATATTTCTTTATTATGTATCAAACACTTTTCTTCCTGTCAAAGACTCAGAAAAGGTGCTACCATTGCTTTATATCTTAGATAAAGAGATAAACCCACTGTTATTCCTTTAAAGCACAACAAATTGAGGTATTAGTTTGATTTTCTGGTCTAATTTCCTGCTTCCATAGATCTACTAGACAAAAGTTATCTGTCTAAAAGATAAATGTCTCAGGGGAATTTCACTCTTACCAATTACACTGTAGCCTTTCTTTGCCTTCTGTATACAAAACAGTAAGCGGAAATCTTCCTTCTAAATAAATTATGCTACCTGTTTTCTTTCAAGTCCCTTGTCCTGTTATTGTCCAAAAAGATAAGTCTACTATTTGTTACAGTTGACTTAGATATCTCCGTAACAAGATGTGTTATGACAAAAATGCATGAAATATGACATAGACTCTGATAGAGGAAATGATGTATTTTCAAATGACATGCATATTTTGTTCTGTCATAGTATGTATGAAAATCAGTTACTTTCAAGGTGGTAGCTTTGAAATGTTAAAAAAGAAAAGCATTGCAGGTTTCAAGTGACAAGTTTGTAACCTTTGGCCTAGCCGATGAACAATATAGATCATGTGCCAAACTGCTACCATAGCAGGTTAAATGTTAAAACACCCCCTTCTGAAGTCTAGGGCAGCCCTACTATATTTCCTGATGGTGTGACTTCCGCTGGATTGTTTAGAAAGCTCAGTGTCCAGTGTTCAGAATGGCAGGAATGTTGTGTCAGGGTGAAGAAAAGGACATATGCTGTGGCCTCACAGATCATTGCACTGACCCCTGCCTAATTGAGCGAAGTATAGAGGATGGAAAAGTCATGTTTGAAGTGTAAAACTATCAATGTCTCCTTCTCTATTACAGTATTTCATGTAGTCTTGGTGTTATGACTACTACCAACTTCAGCGGAAAACAAACTTTCCTTATGACAAAAACAACGAAAAACAATAGTATTACGTAATACTTTTTTTATCATCAACCTTACCTGTCACATCTTCAGAGGTTTAAAAAGTTGAAATGAGACCATTTCCAGTATGTGAACTTGTAGGCTATTGGTGGTTGAACAGCTGTCTAAATTAAACCATGGGAACCTCATGATTCAACAAGTAGGTCATGCAGTCTTGATATTAGAGATGACATTCTTTGAACATTCCAAATCTTGTTTTTACAGTAAGGTTTTAATTCTTGGTAGGATACTGTATATCTAACATTAGGATTCACGTAACTTTAAAAGTTCTGTGTACAGTAGAAAAACTGAACACAATGTCCTAATTTTGCTATAAGATATTACCACAAAAGTCAATTAATTCACCTGTCCTGTCTTTTGCACACAGAAAATCAGTTTGTTTTTATTTCCCTCGGCATTTTCCTTCATTTTTCCCATGTCTATTTGTACCAAATGTAATTAAACCATGCGTAGTCTGCCAATAATCTCAAAAAATTGAGGCTAGGCAGTAGGAAAGAAGAAAGAAGAGAAGTCAAACAACTGCAAACATTGTAAAGATGTACAGGTTTTCTGTTCTTAGCTTTTCAAGAGTGTGAACTCTTTTTTTCCATGTTGTAGAAAGCTCTACCCAGTAGCAGTTCACTGACAGATCCTTCCCTAAGCGGAGTGGCATGTTTATAGTTGTTGTCCCTCTGCGGGCAGGTAACCTTGTCCCATATGGTCTAACAAGGCTCCCCTGACGCCCACTCCCCTAATCCTGCCTCTCCTAACATGGCCACCACAACTAGCAAACAACTGTATATAGAACTCACTCAACCTGGCAGCAACTATCTCAATTATTTGCAATAACTTAAGGAAGAGTTCAGCATATTTAATATAATAAGAGTGCTGAATTTGAAAAAAAAAATAGGTTTCATGTCTTGTGAAGTTGTCATTGTCTGGAATGAACAGTAAACATGCCCCATGGTGGAAGTAAATAAATCACTACCCTTTTCTTGATGGAAACCAGGTTGAGAATGGAAAACCCAAGGCTTTGCTATAAGCAAGATTAGGGAAAGTTACACTGGCTGGTTTTGATCTATTCCTGCAACGTTGTGTTCAGTTTAACTAAAGAATGAAAGTTAAGTAAATACAGTAGTGAAATTTGTCCTATTTCTACTGGAATTCCAGCTTGACAATGTCATTGGTTACATGAGTTACATTGGTGGTAAATGTGTAATGTAACATATGCCTAAGGTTAAGAATTGCTGAAAATTGAATGTAATATTTTTACTGATATTGACAATCAAAACCACAATGACAATAAAGTTAATTGCATTCGTGCCTCATTCGGAATAAATGCAGTAATATTGAACACTCAGGTTTGTTAATTACATTACGAACTTCATTCTCTGACATATACAAAGAGGTATATGTAACTAGTGTCTCCTTCTTCCAAATTGTTTTGCCAAAACTTTTTATTTTACACCATGTGAATACTGAGATAGTTCCCAATATGATATTATCTTATAAAGCCCTGATTACCTATCCCTAAAACCTTTAGAAAGATAAGTTGTCTATATTTGCAGCCATCTTGCCTAGAATCAAATCCAGAGTCTCTGTTTGTCTGTAGTACTACAGATTGATAGCTGTTGAAAGGGACAGCATGTGCCAGGTCGTCCCCTGTTACAAGCCAGACTTCTCTGTCTGTTATCACCTGTCCTGTGTGTGGTAAACATCATGTTCAATAGTGGAGCTTTTTAACTTGATCCAGTCTGTACAGGACAACAAGATGGTTTGGATCAGTGTTTCTAATTCTAGGGGAGCTTTTGGTTTTCTTCTCAAGTATACAACCAGATGTATAACTGAGCGGTTTGTAGACTGACAATGGAAATCCATCATTTGTTGATTGAGGGCATCTTCATCAGAATGCCTGATCGGAAAACCATTAAAATTGATTAATGATTGAAATATGTTTACAAGAATGATTCTATAGTTCATGGAGAGCAGAAAAACTTCACTAGATATAATAGAGTGATTTGGATTTAGTACAGACATATAGAATATAGGTGTTGAACCTAAGTGTTTCAGGACAGCATCTAACACAAAACTTACTTCCTTTCCACCCTCACAAATTGAATTGTTGCTTTGAAAATTACACAAGTGTTCTCAGCCAAGCCCCAAGTGTTTAAAAGGTTCACTTTGTAAGGTTTATGGTGTCATTGATGTATTACTCCGCGAGTGGACACCCTAAAAGAGATCCGAGCCAAAAACTGAACGGCTGTATAGACGCATGTTTTTAGCGGTGAGAAATTCCCTTTTAGCCAGCGGAACTGATATCAAAAGTAAGATTGGTGAAGTTTTGTTTCTAACTGAAGAAATAAGCAGGTAAAGTTTGGCAGCCGCGCGCTAGATCGGAGGTACACAGTCGTGGGTTCTGAGTGGTGCGGTTGTACAATAGCAGCGAAAAAGTGCCTTTTGTGGGGATTGACTAATCGTAGTTTGTAATTGCTATAAAAAAAGTTTCTACGTATAGTTTACATTGGCAATTTTTTCCCACGATATAGGGTAAATGTGCTCGACAAAGAATGAAAAATCTGCTGAAATTTCACGTAGCTTCATTATGAGCGCGCCCATTTAAACCACGAATTATAACATAGAAGTCTATGGGAAGAAGAAACTCATCAATGAGACCTTATGTGCAGTTTGGTCTTCACATAGTGTTAGCATTAGACACTGTCACACATGTAGCGTACAAGTCACTCGGAGTGACTTGGAGCCAAAATTCTGAGAGGCTTGGCTTTATCAAAAGTGCTGTTGGAGTAAAGTCTAGCCGATTCAAGAAAAAACTTGTTTTCCCATCCCCTGGAACTTGTAACAACCAGTAGAAAGACATTTTTTAACATTAGAATTTTACCATTTTCTGCAGCTATTCTTTGTCACCCTCTCTGCTAATATAGATCATTTTAGACCTCCTCCCAATTTGTTTACATTGTCAATAATCCCCATCCCCCTTGCTTCAAGTTTGGAATGTCCCCTAAGATGTGAGTTCCTAACCCCTTGCAGACAGCCTGTGGTGTGAGTGTAGAAAACACAGGTGTGAGACAGGGTGCAGCTGCTGCTGTCTATATCCTTTCAGTACTCAGGAGAGAATGGGGTTGTAAGGGGTAAACCAGGTAATATAAAGAGGTGTCAATGTCAATGTGTGAATAGCAATGTGCACAGCAAAATATTTCATTTCAAGTGCCATAGTGCTTGTTGTGTGAAAAAAGTTGCCTTAGTGTTTACCACCGATCTTTCCTGATCTACCCTAAGGGGATACTAATCTATCTTTATCAGCCTCCAGTGATCAGTTCAGGGTCATGTTATACTACAGTACTGGAGTTTGTAAAAACAAGTCTGCATAATGTAATACTTCCTTCCTGAGGGAAGCCAGGGCAGCATTATGTAGGCAATTCAGATATTACAAAGCCTTATCACCTGATAAGCCAGAGCAGTGACTTGTCATGTAGTTCAACTATGCCAACTTTGCCATAATGATCCTGGTGACTAAAGGTTAACCTTCTTACTGCCATGAACTTAGCCAGACAGAAAATCAGTTTTGGTTCACTGGTATACCCAGTAGGTTGTCAGTATAGAAAGAAAGAAAATTTGAGAACTCTACACTAGTACAGGCAAGCAGGTGTTACAGATGTAATCAAAAGACCTCTTTTGAGCTTTCTTAACTCTTGAGTCTGTAGTTTCTTAAGATGTTGCCATGCTGCCCATGGTTGGGATAAGGCCAAGTTTAACTGCCTCTTTCCTGTGGGTGGTTCTAAATGAAAACCAGAAGTTGCAACAGTATTTTTCCTTGGCAGCCGTCTGTCTGTGCCAGAGGCTAAAAGTTGTCATGCTGTATCATCGCTTACTAATGTACTGGCACAGATCTCTAAACTTTACAGTCCTGGGGGCCAAACTTTACTCTCTGATGTCTGGCAAGATGTGGAAACTGTGACCCCTGTGTTTTTTGCATTATTCAGGAAGCCTTCATAATTGTTTGAAAGCTCTCGGGATCCAAAGAAACTAATGGCATAGTTTGGTTGCCTGTTTTAGGATTTGGACAATGTTCAATAGTGTTGTGAAGAGGTTAAGGCAGGAAATATGGAAGTTATCTAGAACTGCAGGGTAGGTATTGTGTGTGGGCGGTAGGTTTGAACATATGCCAATTCCAGAGTTGAGCAAAGGGTGGATGTAATTATAGTTGAACATGCTTGGAAATCTTAACATTTTGTTTAAAGATACGAGTGTTTGTATGTTTTTAGCAAAGAGGTAGATAGCTGTGTAGTTGACATCTTGCTTTGTTGATGATATATGTAATGTACAGAAATTGGGTGTAACATTTTGATATATTAAAACAAGAAATTTGGGCTACGAATGATAAATTTCTTAATATTCGTTATGGTTTTATTTTCATCGTGAAATTTTGACACTGGGAAATAATATATGCTGTATTACTACTGTATTTCAGAGTGAATTTCAATCCCAAACTTCACACTTTTTATAATAAAATCCCTGTAAAATAAATGAGTTTGCAGTAAGGCAAAAAAACAACAACAACAAATTCTATCTATAGTTTGACTTTTCATGTATTGTTTGGTGTCATGTACTATGAGTTACAAATTGGTTGTTGCGTGTTTTCCAGAGGAGCGCCGGTTAGACGACAACGAGAAGCCGCTATTGGTGCAGCTGAACTGGAACAAGGATGACCGGGAAGGGCGCTTCCTGCTCAAGAGGGAGGACAACCTCAATGTTTCCGTATGTCTCCTGATCACTCTTGATTACACTGTGTCTGTGTTGTAGCTACAAACATGGCACATCCTAACACTGGGATGTAATAAGGGAGATGACACTGCTTTGCAAATAATACAACAAACTATGCAGCTCATGATCTGTGCCTTTGTTTGCTTCAAGTGCTTAGGCAATAATGACTCAGAAAAACAACAACTGGAAAACATAATTGATATGTGATATTTTATGTAATTACTAAATTAAAAGTGTGATTATTCATCCAGTTAAACATAATGTGGTGTAAAGACTTTTTCTACATGTTAACGTCAAATGGATTCTTTGTGTATGAATAGATTCAGACATTACTGTGATGTAAGGGGTTGATATCAGTCGTTCTAAAGTTGTCATTTGAACAACTGTACAAATTTTTGTGTCCAAATTTGTAGCAATCATCTAAAATCCCCAAATTTGGCTTCTTAGTTGCTAGTGTTTAGGAAAAGGCTAGTCTGTGTAACACAAACTCTGCTGCCTGGGGCTGTAACTGGCCCTTCCCCGCAGAGGCTGGTGGATGTTTGGTGGGCTGCTATAAGCGAGATTTAATCAGGCTAGGAAAAGGCTGGTAATACAGCAAAAGCAGCAGTGTCTCTTGGGTGTGAGTTAAATTCAAGGGATGATGCCCTACTAGTATGTTGTAATTCAAGACAGGCATCAGAGGAGTTCATTAAGTGACTCAGTGTGAAACATGGAAACTCTACCCAATGTTTGTTTTATCTGTTCTTGAATCAGCCAAGAAATACTTTGTCACCACTGAAAGTAATTATAGTTTTAAAACCAAGGGCTGCACCTATTCACAAGGAAGTTGTGTCTCGAAGGAAACCTGTGTGATACAACTTCGAGGCCTGTGCTACAGAAAGTTATCATACGGTCCAGAACACTTGTATCGAACGTTTTTGCGGCCCAGGTATGACAAAGTGAATTATAAAGCAGCTAAATAAAATGTCTGCTATGATTTCAGGGTACTGGTGACTACTTTGAAGACAAGTCGGTCATGCAGAACTTCAAGAGGAAACCCTCCAAGAAAGAGAAGAAAGAGGAGAAGAAGAAGAAAAAGAAAGAGGCTCTAGCTGCGAAGGGCAAGGAGAATTCTCCTAAGGTATCCCTTCCCAAGGATGATGTAGGTTTTGAACTCTTCACAACTTTCTCACATTTCACTCCATGTGCTGAAAGCACCCTGTCTACCCCCAAAATCTAGTCCTCTACATTTTTTCCAGTTCTATCATCACCTAAAAGCTTGTAGAATACTTCTCACTGACAGCTTTTCTGATTGCTGTGATCCCTATGGCTCTATTCTTGGAGACAAAATCGGCTGTGATGAAATTAACTTCTGCTGCCAAAGCTACCAATATAAGTGGGTTCATGTGTGTTAATGTATCGCAAAATATAATAAAAACATTTGGTAAATCTGATCCCTAAGATGTTGTCCTTCTTGGAGATTCGATGAGCTGTGGAATCACAAATTTTGATTTGTGTTAGGTCTGAAATTGCCATTCATGCAGTCATTTAATTGTTTAATTGGTTAACTATTAGCCATTTTCAAAGTAATAAATTGAAAACAACAAAATGCCACATTTCTGAAAATGAACAATGGATTCGGGTACAGAGTGATTTCAGGTTTCATAATCATATGCATGTGAAATCCACGATCATTGCATGAAAAACTTGCATGAGATCATTGCATGAAAAACTTGCATGAGAATAATGGAATAAGGGATGGTGAATTAGTTTTTGTGTTTCGACAAAATTCATTCTAAAGTTTGCTATTGGATGATTGATATTGATGCTAATGCATGAAAATTATACAGCACCCAGGCATGAGCATTGCATGGTTTTGACATCATATATTACATTATATGACAGCTAAAATGTTTGATTACTCATCTGTTTTGACTTTGCCTTGGCAACCCAAGCAGTCAATAGCTAACTGATGTTTAAAACAATTATCCAATACTTGACACTGTTGTGTCAAATGGCTATAAAGTTGGGAGTCTGATCTAATGTTCTGATAGCTTACAACATGACTAATTTGCATATCTCCTGTCCCAGACCCCTACCTCTCCAGGAGGAGAAGAGTCAGCAGCGGAGAAACTGTACCAGGAGCTGCCTGAATCCGGTTTCACTCGCTCCATCTCCAACCCTGAGGCCGTCATGAGGAGGCGGCGCCAACAGAAACTAGAGAAGAAACTGCAGCAGTTCATGAGCGGGCCAAGTTCAGGTAGAGTCAAGGTTAGATAGGGTCAAGGTCAGAAAAAAACAGGAAGAAAAGACTCATACCAACAAGCATCAGCTAATGAAAATGAATATACAAGCAAACAGTTAATTCGATATTGGTCTAGCATTTATGTAACTTTCCAGAATTTAGCTCAGCTGCTATTTGAGGTCTTTGTTGTCGTGTTTTTTTGAGATGTTTTTATCAAGAATTGATTTGTATCTGCCCATTTTAGGTGGCACCCTGAAAGTTTACGCTGAAACTATCAAACCAGAGGTGCCCTACAAAACCCTTCTCCTCTCAACCAATGACACGGCAGCGTTCGTGGTAAAGGAATCCTTGGAGAAGTACGGTCTAGACAAGGAGGACCCCCTGGACTACTGCCTTGTACAGGTAAGAAGAAAAAGATTTTTAAGACGATGGCTCTATAGGTTATGTGTGAGGGATTCACTTATTCTCAAACCGAGAGCAGTTCTTCTGCAGTTAAAATGCCCAAGAAGACTGCTTGGGACTGAGAAAATCTGCCATATGTGGACAGGTGGTCACTATAGATGGATTGACCAGGGTTCTTACCAGGATCAGTGTAGGGGGCATCTTAGCACAGCAAAGTGTTTTTTAGGACCAATTTTCAGGAAATAAAGCCAACATTTTTTACTTTTAGTACAAAACAACAGAAAAGCCTCATACTTTGGCTGAAACACAGCTTAGAGGCCAAAATAACAGCACATGGGATACAAATCACAGTGTAGGGGCCCCTTATGCTCAACTGCACTGGCAAGAACCCTGGATTCTTATTGCCTGTACTGTGTTAGTAGAAAAATTGTCCAATTGTCCTGCCAAAGGTGGTCCCATTAGCCAGGTGCTTTTATGTAAAAGTTGTCACATGTACAGGTTGGACTTTGTGTAGAAAAGACATCTTGAAGACATTCTAGTTGGTATGGCTTAATCAATATTTTTTTTTACAGTATATGTGTCTTTCACGGTGTCACTACTACACTAGTTGCTGTTCTGAGTAGAACACATGCAGAGGTTCTTTTTGTTAGATATCTTTAGTTACAAGAAATATAAGTCCTTTTATGAAGTATGGTGTATCAACTTGGACATACATGTACCAGAATGTACCAGTTTTATAACAGACTCTTCAAGAAGATTCCACAATATCCTGAGAGATATGAAATAATTCTCTGTGTTGCTACTTGCCTACATGTATGTTAGAGTATAAAGTACTTCTTGCAATGTTATTTCGCTTTTCCGTTCCCCTTCTTAGCTATCTACCTCCAGGCTTAGGAATGTATGTATAACTTTTGCTAACAATGTTACAAAATACAGTAGTTGTTTTATTGTTGTCTGTAGTTGCACCCACTCTTGCACTTTTCTAAAGCTTAGAGATGGATCAGAAAAAGTTAAGATTGATATTAATTTAGAATTTGAATGAATAAATGTGAAAAATATACATTTATGATTGACACATCCCTTTTACTTTCTGATCCATCCTTGTGTGGGAGATTGTAAAATTAATTGAATTTGTAACACTTTTGGATAAAAGAAATGATAAGACATTATCCTCCTTTTCCCATTTGTCTCCACTGTTTTGCATGACTTGTACATGTTCCTCCAAACTTACTAGTTTCACAAATGCAGCAGCACAAGTAACATGTGTGTCTCTGTTGTGTCTTTGCTAATCAGTAACAAAAAATGTGTGTCTTTGTGTGATGATTTCACTCCTCCAACACAGAGCTTACTCCTCCAACACAGAGCTTTCTGGTCAGTCCACATAGTATGTACGAAATGAGAGAGATCAGAGATCAGAAAAAATATCCAATGTGTTTATTGTTAATAAAAGTGTTAGAAGTCACAGTGGAACATGGGAAAACTTTAATTGGACAGAATGGAATGTATTGTCTGACCATGTGCCACCCTTTTTTGTGTGGTTGCTGACCAAGGTCTCTGTTTTTAAGTGTTAGTCCTGTGGTAGAAGGAGTGAAATAGCCACTTGCACATCCTTGTAGAAAACTCTCCATAGCCCCTCAAAACTATTGGCCTCATCCTTGTCCTGTTTCATAGATGAGTTGCAAGGAAACCTTGCACATTATCTCTTAGATGCTGCTTTCTGGGGAAACACAGTTTCTTCCAGAAGTAGTACAGAACAAGGGTACTGAGGCCGCTCCATGTTCTTGCGTGTTCTCTTCTCTCTGTGTCTCCTGGCCTGTAGGTCCAGCTTCCCCCAGGAACCTCCACCTGGAGAAGGATAGGCAACAACCTCAGCCCCATCAGGGAGGTAATCCCTGCTGCTCCTGCTACGTGCCGTGACCTTGCTTTGACCTTCCCCCTTCACCACAGTAGCCCCCCTCCCCTCGCCCCACCACTCTCCTACTGGCTTTTCCTGTAGCGTCAGCCACACTGCTGCATGAATTGTTACGAAAGAAATGACAGAACCTTCCCATCAAGCCATGGTCCAAGATGTTGGACTGAATCCAAAGTCAGCCATCTTGAGTCATTGCACAGCATGTTGGGAAGGTGTCATTACCTTCTTTGCTTCTTTCGTCTATACTGTAGGTATTGTCCCGCTTCTCCCTCCAGATGTGGTGTTCCTAATACGTAACTATACCTTGTAGTCCCTGCGTGGCTGCTGTGTTGTATCCCTAGACACCAAACCACCCATCCACAAAACATTCCTGCCTGATGCCACAGAAGCTTGTACCACATGAAAATCACAGGCTTTGACTAGCATCCTCACCCCTCCTTTGTTTTAAAGTTGGTACTTTATCCCTGCTTTGTGTGCCATGTATGTACTGTTGTTGTCTTTTTGTCATTTTCAAATCCTCTATAAGTGATTGTTAGTGAAAGGATTACACGACTTGCTCCTCATTCTTTTGAAATTTTTGGCCAGATTCGGGAGCATGTTTGCTTTATTTGTATTGTAGCATGTCTTCATGGCTTTGGGTACCTGTAAACTGTATACCTTCATCTATTTGTGAAATGTTCCTTCCTGTTAGTTGCTGCATGTATCACACGCCCAACTTCAATTCAGTCCCTTTCCTGTCCATTCTCTTATTTCTTAATACCTTTCAATATTTATATTCATTTCCTGCTTTGTTTGTTTTATCATTTATTTATGTCATGCATGTTACTTGCTGAAGAAGATCAAAACTAACTTACACTTACCATACAGTTTAATAGGGCCACAAAGGATAATCAGATGGACCTAGTTTTCTTTTTCTTTTATCAAACCATTCATTTCTTTCAGCCACTGAAGAATATTAAGTTTCCCTATTATCTATTATTTGATTTCAGCTAGAGTTGTATCTTATGTTAACTATTAAGTTAACCCTCCCAGTCTTATGGATATCGGGAGGACAATGTTTGTTTTACTGAATTGAATTCTGCAGCATAACCTTGTGTTTCTATCTTTCTTAACCTTCCAAGTGTCACAGCCAATTAGAATTAGGTATTGTAATTGGCCTGTGACAGTTGGATGGTTAAACCTGCTAATGTTTGTTGTAACCAGTTTTGAATTTGGTGCACAGGTATACCCATAGCAGGAGAGGGTTAATGTTATGTTGATGAGAAAACTGATCATTGCACACTTCCTTCAGGTTCAGCTTCCACCAGGCAGTACCACTGTGACTGAGACTGGGGGATGGGGTAGGGAGTTGATACTAGATGATGATGATTGCCCCCTCCAGATTCTAATGGACTGGCCTGCACAGAAAGGTATGTTTAACTTTCAGTAACCCTTTTGATGTAAGGTTTGGTATAACTAGTTATAGAAGGTAATACAGAATTTAGAATTTGTGTGTGTCCTGTCCTCTTGTACGAGGTATAACTGTAGATCTCAAATCCATTAATACAACTTAAGTCCATGTCTCTTTCATGACAGTTTCCAGTTGTATCTATGTGTACCTTTTAAGTCTTCTCAATTTCCAAACTATTTTTTCGTCTCTGTAGGTACCCTTGCGTTCCAGCTCAAGAGACGTCCGTCTGATGCCCACGGACAGAAGAGGAAGCCTAAGAAGTCAAAGAGCAGTAGCAAGTCCAGCGAGAGTGACAGTTACCAGGACATGGGACCTGTACCACAGGACAGGCTACCCTTCATGGTGGAACTCAACCCTGGTGCGTAACTATTCTTATCAAAAACTTGAATGTGTACAGTAGTAGAGTTCAGAAAATGCTTCCTACAATTTAGGTGGATATCAGTAAATTATAATCATTCTTCATTTGATAGAGAGTATTAGAAGTGTTTTTTTTATTGTTTCGACATAAAGATAATTGTCTTAACACTTGGATTTGTAGTTGCTTTGTAATTTGTTGGGAGCATAATTTTACCACTATACTTGTGCTTGCTAGTTGTGAAAATAAAATGCATTTACACTAGTGTGTGATAGAAGAATACTCAAATTTTATCTTGGAGATGTTGATAGTGATACTGATAGAATTGGAATGGCAAATTTACCTTTAGAGTTAAACTTTGTATTTATTGTATTTGCAAGACTAGATGTTACATCTCATCTTCATCAGTTAGAGATTTTTCTGTGGCCTGAGTTTTTATCTGTCACTCATTCCTGTCCCACTCATCCCTACTTTTCTCTCTGCCTCATTCTGCCGTCTTCAGGCAAGTTGGTTAACAAGAGTAAGTTGGCACTTCATCTAGGCCACATCAACATGATGATATGGAGGGCATCTTATTTATACTTGAGAGGGAAAAACAAAACAACAAAGACACAAGCAAAGCAAAGCTTATTTTGATAAATTTTGAAAAAAAGAATTAAAAAAAGAATCTCATTTTGCTGAAGGATATTTTTCACAGTTCTCATTTGTACCAAAGTTTCCCAATATTACAACATACATGTATTTTCTTATTTTGCCTTTACATTTGATTTAGCAATAACTCAGATAACAGTTAGGTGGTTAGACCTTTCAGATAGCTTCCACTACACAAGTCTTCCACTACTACATATCAATGAACTTTCTTCTTCTTGTTAAGTACAAATTTGAGGCCAGTGATACAATGTATGACTTTCATAAAATCAGTGGATGTGGCCCTATTACTAAACCATGCATGCAACATGATTTAACGACAATAACAAATATCTTCTATCCTTAGTTTAAGGAAATTGCAATGTACAGTCTCAACTGTGTTTTTTCTGATGACTGTGATATTTTGTTTTTGTCCCAGATGGTTCAGAAATGCTGAAGCCACGCCTGCACCGCCTGCAGCCGAACGTCACTGAAGTTGGCAGTGAGAGGTCGTCGGCTACAAGCGGACAGTACCTTCAGGTAGGCCTGAAACTATGCATAGTTACTGTCTATACTGTAAACAGTAGGACTTGTCCTCAAGCTGCCATACAGTCACAGGCATTGTTCAGCTTCCACATTGCCATTGAAAGATGTTTGCTGTAAAATCTTGTATTTCGCCTTGAAGACTTGTCTCAGATGTATATTCAAATGCCAACAGGTTTGTAATACTGAAAGGATGAAAGAGTCAAAGAAAAAGGTAGAGATGCATTTTTTGAAAATGACATATTTTGACAGGAGGGTAACAAATAAATGATTATTTGCTGATAAATTTTGCAGAAGAAAAATGAGCAGAACGTTATAGAGGAAGACTAGTAGCACTTAAAGTTTTATATTCTTAGAAGATTTTGAAGTGTCCATCCTTCCCCTCTCTTTTACTAGTGTTCTTTGACCATCTCAAAGTACCAGTAAACTTGATTTTGTAGTTTAGTAGTATGTATTGTGGTTACTTGTGCTTGTTGGTCATTGGTAATCTTTTTGCAGGCTTAAAGGGTTTGCTTTCTTTTCGAAGAATTCCTTCTTGAATTGCTTTAGAATGTGGAACTTTTCTGCCATTATTCTATCATTCTATCTTACACTATTAACTCTACTTACACATTTAAGTTTCAACACTATTTCCGGTAGTAGCTCCTCTCTCCTCTGACCCACTAACCAAAGCTGAGCACTTCTTCCACTGGCACAGCTGAATGTGGCGGAGACAGACTCCGGGTACCACTCCTCCTCCAAAGGGGAGGTAGGTGGGAACCTTCCTGTGCTATGTGGGTGGTAAACATCTCCCCAGCATAGAAAGGCATGGGCTACTGCAATTCTATTGCTTGTTTTTCAAACAAAAACAGTGTGCAAGAACGTTAAAAATGCCTATGACTGATTGTAAATATGCAAATTTCTTCTGTATTTTCCTGTCAAGATGTTGTGCTAAAATGAAGAAAAATTTGAAAGTTAAAAAGATAAGCAATAAGATTGGTTTTGCCCCTAAACCTTAAAAGCACCAGTTGTGTCTAAGTGCTTGTCGCCCATTTCCTTAATGCGAACGTGCTAACCATTCCTCTTTGCTTCTGGTGGTGACAGTCAGTGGTGGCTCCCATATGATATATCCCATATCCTTTCCTTCGTAATATAACAGATGCTAATGATAAGAAGGTTAAGTTGACAATGGCTGTGCATGGAGGACATGGCTGTGCTCAACTTATGCAGAATTGATTATTATTTTTGTCATTTTCCATGATCTCATTTTATGCAGCGCTAGCATGATAGCCAGCATGCTGTGCATTGTGCAGCCCACTTTCCATTACAGTTGAGATTAATTTTGCTCCAGTCAAGACATTGGTGAATTACAGTAACCAGAAAAGCTAAAATCTAACGTCACCTTATTTATTCACATTAGCCCAGGTCTTGTTTCTATCAACATTTTCCTTCGATGAAAGCCCTTTATACTTTTATTTTCTTTATTGCTCTTTGTGAAACCATTAGCTGCAGCAAAAGAAGCATCTTTGCTTTTTGTGACATACCTGTGTTTTGTCCTAAGTTGCCAAATGTTTTGAATAAACAAATTAAAAGTGTTGGTGGAATTTTTCTTTTTCCACAGTTGTTCTCTCCCAATGTGAAACCACGCCACTGTGTCATCGCCAACATGGAGGGAGTTGTCACGGTTACCCCGACCAACCACGACGCAGAGACGTACGTCAACGGGCAGCGAATCTACGAGACCACCATGCTACAGCACAACTCGGTCGTCCGCTTTGGCAAGATGCACACCTTCCGCTTCTGTGAACCTGTGCCTGTCGAGGTAAGGCTAAGATTCTGTATTGGTGACATACCGTAAAGTTGGAAATGTGCATGGTGGTTTTATTTTGACGTAAAATGCAAAGCTTGAAATCGTTCTTTTTTTCTACCATTTTTGTTACCACAAAATCTACAGTACTTCATTACTGTATATCCTCAACTAGTCCTAATAAAAATTCTTGCCCTTAGATCCTAATGTTGGATTCTATGGCACACTGTGTCATTTGGGGGAAATTAAGCTACCCAACAAAATGCTACCCAGACTTAGTTCTGGATACTTAATTTAGACTACTTGTATTGAACACCATGGTGCAAGTCTTATCTTAGTACCTATTTCAATATTTATGCTTGTCTTTGCAAACTTCTTACCCTTTGCCAGCCTCCTATTTTAGCGCAACAATCTGCTTGATACCAGTTGCATGTTCCTTTCAGAAGTCTCAAGGAGGAAGACCAGACGTGACCCAATCTTCCCCAAGAAGGGGACCAACAGAACAGTCCAGGTGAGAAAGCCACTTCCTTCCCATCTTGAAGTTTAAGGAAAATGTCAAGTTTCCAAGAAAGGGTCCTCCAAACAGATTGGTTACTTGTAATTAGCCGAGAGTAGTGTCTTTTCTGTTTATGTTTGCTTTTGGTATGGCAACAGCTTGTCATACCAATACAACTAGAGTTTTGTTGGTCTGCAAAATGCTAAGTCTACAGTAATTAGCATGTTTTGTTGACTTGTCCCAAATTGGTCTACAGTAGCGTGTACACATGTTTTGTTGACTCGTTCCAAATTGGTGCACAGTAGCGTGTACACATGTTTTGTTGACTCATCCCACATCTAAGTCTCAACAACATCCACATCATGTCAACACGGCATCAGTATGACTGCTAAGTGCTGTGAAGTGTGGTTGTACAAGCCGGCTACTCACATAAACTAAACCATTAACACACAGGGATGAAAGAGTACTGCACCAAACTGCCCACTTCCTCATCTTAGTTCATTTCCTCCTATTCCATTTCCTTCATTTTGTATTTAAGACTTGGCGTCACCACTTGAATTCATTGTTTCCCATACTGTGGTTTGAAAAAAAGTACTACCCCAGTTTTAACACCATAGAAATACAAAATAAGTTACAATTCAAGCTCAAACAATTCTGACTTGATATGGGCTTTTCTTTGGCTTTGCTAGAATCAAACCATGCAATGTTTAAGTTTTTTTCAACATGTCCTCATTAGTGGTATATATGTGGGAGTAAAGCAAGGTTTTTTTGTGATGAAAAGATGGGAGAAGCAAAGAATTCAGGTGATGTGGCCTTATCGCACTAACATGTCTCCAGGGAGCACGCTCTTTTCCACCCTCCTTTCTAACTTGCGTTGATTTCCTTGTCGACTTTTGGCCTTCGTTGGACCCATCCTCCCAGAATGCTGAACGCTCTGGTTCGGGACTATGTCCGAAGGTTGGTTCTTCCCAGCCTGTTTTTGTCTTAACTCCTATTCTTCAGTTCTGCACCCTTTCCTCAAGATTTGACACCGGTGTTACAAGATGTTGTGAGAGGAAAAGTTACCTTGCACTGTGCCGAACGCTTCTTTCTTGGAAGAAACCTGCAGAAGAAAATTTTGAATGTATACATCTTACAACTTACAGAAAGGTTTGAGTTTTGAATGTTGCTGAAATAATTTGTTTGAAGAAAACAGAAGTTTGTTCATTTATTTTGTACAAAAAAATGATTGAAAATTTTGATTCCAAATCTATTCAAATAGCGCTGTACAGGAGCCGTATCTTACAACACACCTTGTACGTTCGCCATGTCACCTATTTCCTACTTTCCCACATGTTTGCAGAGAATAGATGTAAAACTTCCCAATTTTTTTTTCTGTCTCTTCCTTTGCCTCTTGGACCCCAGGTGCTCTAGAAGGTTTGTAGAAAAGCTTACTAACCAGTGTGTTGTTGGCTGCATGCTTGGATCAATCCTAACTCTTACAAAAAACATTGAGGTATTGCATGCTGCTTCTAACTCTGGTTGTATTTGTACATTGTATTTGATGGTTGCCTCTTCCATTGTGATTTTTCACAAGTTATATATACTAGTACAAGAGGAGGGAAACCTACACTTACACATGTATAACAAAGCTAAGCCTTAATCTATAATTCTACTAATGGAAATAACTTCAACATCTCATTTCTTCAAGGGTATTACATGTATATAGTCACCATATGTTTATACATGAGACAAGAGAAACAGTCTTTTGTATCTTGTGGAAGAGTCAAAATTTGCTGCACACTTTTTTGTGTGGTTTTGTGTATTTCTTTACAGTTACACTGTATTGTGTTTTTTTGGCTGTCTGGGATATCTTTGACCAGGACCACCTTGTAAGGAATTACATGTATATGAAGTATAGAAAGTGTCCTTTTGGAAACATTGATATTCTACTCAGATGTTCTACTCATTGATATTCTCCTCAGCCTCCACTCCTTTATTAACCACCCTGATTGCAGCATTACTTCCCTGATAATGTTTGTCCCTCCTGACCCCAATCTTACAACAGTCCATAATACATGTACATGTCCTGTCTACCCACCCACAGCCCCAGCTCTGGCCAGGCCAACTTTGAGACAACGTTTGATGTTGACGGCCACATCGAGACTGTCTCCAGTCCTGTTAACAAGGTGAGAATCACACCAGGAGACAAGCAATATTGCCGTAGAGCTACCAAATGGAAAAATTACAGTTGTGTTTGTATAATGTGGGGTCGTATGGTCTTATTGCAGGGTGTTTGGCGCAGAACCTAGAGGTCCTTTGTTCAAATTGTGTCAATATAACTGATCTTGTGTCCTTGGGAACAGGACTTTCCTCACTTCACTCAGGTGTAAATATGGGTACCTGACTTGGGTTTGGGAGGTAAAACTTAGATTGGGGTTAGGCTCTGCCTCCCAGTACCATGTCCTAGACTCTGGATAACAATAAACAATCCACTGTCCTTACATCTTTAGGAAAACTATGGGAATACCTTTTCCTTTTTACCATATAATAAATCTTGATGTGCATGTTATCACTCTCATTTACTTGCACATGATGTGTCAATTCAATATACCCAAAGTATTCCAGAAGCAACATTGACTGTAAATAACTTGTTTATGCAGACACCTCCAAGAGGACTACAGGAGAGGCCAGTTGATGTCCCAAATGAACACATGCCTCCCGTCAGGTTAGTAATGAAGTGAAAATCTTTATCATGGTATGGAAGTCTACAAACATCATGACTACAGTGCTGAAATATTGCAATCACAAATTGTGGTGTTCATGTATTCAGTATGTGTAGGCCTTATGTCTTTGGTCGGCTAATTGCCTTGACTTTGGCCCACTCCTAGCCACCTATTTGCAAGTAATACTGACTTGATTGGACATTGTTCATGTCTAAACTTGAACTTTGTTGTTGCAGTGTTGTATTCATTATATATTTGGATATTCTAATCCAATGTTGTGAGTTAAGTGTTATTGTGATAAAAGATGAAATCTCAAGATATCATATTACCAACAGTTACTCTAAACATGTTAACGTTGCTCCTCTTCCTCTTCAGGTCCAACATCCCCTTTGAGACGGTGCTGCCAGCATCTATAGAGTACAGAGACAGCAGTAAGTTGGCTTTGCTCAAAAGCGCCCCCTAGTGGTCTTTTTAGGAAATGCAGAACCCTCTAAGCAATCTCAAATGTAGACTTCCCATGTTATGGCTACTGGTTTTAGTGTACATGTACTTTTCTATGGTAGTGGACTAGTGGCTACTGTGGACAACTTCCAACATAGTTGTCCATGGAAATATGACTCCAAATACGTGTTAGGTTCCAGACCTTATTTTTGTTGCATCTCATTTTGTTTCATTGGTTTTTTGAGTCAGCTTCACTGTGCATAATGCATTTTGCTGTCCCTCTTCACAGCTGAAGAACAGCTGCTGTCGCAGGTGATCAGTGAAGTCAATGGAGCTGCTGTCCAGTTCAAGCTGGCCCCGACCTACACCCTGTACATGGCGGCCAGGCATCGGATTGCCTCGGACGCCAGGAACGTCCAGACGGCTGCGGAGAGGCTGCACAGGCTGAACTCCATGACTATCAGAGTGGCCAGTATGATCAGCAGGACAATTCAGGTATTCTTACCTCCATGTATGGAGGTTTTGGTGTGTCTCTTTGCGTGTGTAGTAAAGTAGAAAATGTTGTAAAAAGAGACTAACAGATGGTGAAATTCAAATTTGATGTGTCCACATGCTAGACTCATCTGAGGCACTGATACAGAGTTAGGTCATTGGACCTAGAAAGGTCCCAGAATAGGTTGTCTGATTTCCTGTCTTCCTTTTCCTGTTCTACATATGTCTGTTCTTACAATGAAATTCACATAAATAGATAGAACAAGAAATTCCAGTAAACTAGCACAAATCTTTCAGGGAGGAATGAGATCTTGAATATTTTTGTGCACAAGATTTTTTTCCACAAGCCAAAGATCACAGAAACATGATTTCAATGGATTACAGACTTATTTACAAATATACCTATTGGTGATTCTCTACAAATCAACCGGACTTCAGGAAGAAAAGTGACATATCAGTCACAACAGATACAGATCTACAGCATTCAATGTTGTATTTCTTGTTGTGTTCAGGAGGGCAGTGCTATTGCAGGAGTCTTGGCCTTCTGGATGGCCAACGCCTCGGAGTTGCTCCACTTCCTCAAGATGGACAGGGATACGTCTCGCCAGACACAGGAAGCACAGGGAATTCTGGGGGATGCCGTGCAGATGGCATTCAGGTCTGCATCTATGTCAAATTTTTCATCTTTGTGAGAAAAAGTACTGTCTCTGAAATTATACAAATCATTCTCCATGTGTTGAACATTTTGAAACATTCTTTGGCATACTGTAAAATCAGGTAATGTTATTTTGGTATAAGGGTAACATGGTTTTCCCTATATTTTTATATTGTGGTTGATACAATTCTGATACATGTATATCAGAGGACTTTTCATACTGCATACATACCTTAATCAAGCTGAATCAAAATTATACAGCATATTTTATGATCACAAGTTTAACTCAACATTATCTTTTGGGAAGAACTGACTGTAAACTCCTTTATTCTGAGTATGAGCACTGAGTATTTAGACTGAAATGTTTAGTTTTGGTCATTGTCTTGCTTGTTTGTATATGAAGTGGCATGACATAGTGAATTGTGTGTGCAGGTACCTTGTGCAGTGTATGACCCGTGAGCTGAGGGCGTCCATGCCAGCATTCCTGGATGAGTCTTCAGAGGCTGACCAGGAGGACGAGGAATCCCTCACAGGTAAGGAACTCTCCTGGATCTACACCAAGTTCCAGGGAAAGAAGCTCACCATCTAGGTGAAAGCTTGTTCCAGGAAGTATATGTGAACATAATGGAAATGTGATGATCACATTGGAATCTTTAGATAGTGGGTCTTTTAAGGTGAATTTGTGTGATAGCTTCATCAACACAGAGTCATCTCTATACTGCATTGTTGTTACTGCCAATGTTTCACACTTTCTTACTTTTTTGTGGTCTGTGTAGATCACATTGCACAGAATTCATCTTTATCTGCATCTCTCCACATATGTCTCTTGCATTGTCATTCTTTACACATTGCTTAGGTTAGATTTTAAGTGGTCACTATCATGAGTCATAACGTCTCACATGTTGTTATTCTTCATCTCTTTATTTTTTCATCCCTACTTCACTGTCCTTGTTCTCTGCTTTATACAACTGGATCCTCTACCTATTGCTTTCTTTCTGTTCTCATTTCTTCTGTTTGTCCATGTCTTTCCACATGTGTTGTCCTTTATTGTGACTCTCTTATTCTGTCTTGCCACATTACTTCCCACTCACCCACATTCCCTGCTACCCCGTTCTGTGATGTGTCCATGTGTGTGCCGCTTTTCCCATGGTTCCTTGAGCCAGTGAAGCCGAGCGACGCTGACCAGGGGCGGTTCTGGATGCTGGAGGCCGGCTGGAAACTTGGCAGCTTTCTAGACATGCGTGACCTGCCCATCTTTCTGAACTATCACGCCTATCACCCTAGCAACAGCCCCGGCTACCTCCCCATAGGTTGGTCAGCTGCGTATCTGTCAAGTGTACAGAATTTCAACGATTAAAAAATCTCCCACCTTCCACGAAGTGTTTTTATCATGAGGCCTGTTCATGGAAAAAATTTGACAGATATGCAGCTGGGGTGCACAGTGTAGCATACAAGCATTTCAAGCTGTCTCTAAGCACCAGACAAAGACAAAGTTTAACCCTCCCATTGCCATGAGCAGACTACAAAGCCTTGTATAGATCAGCTCTGGCATTGGGAGGGTTAAGATTGACACCAAGTTGCAGTTATGATAAAATCTTTCTGATGGCTTTGGTTGGCTTGTGTGATAGTTGTTGCGGCTTTTATAGTTTGGATGCAGGTCTTGCAACAGTTAATAAAATTTATGAATGAAGCTTCATCTGAGAAACTGCATTTAAAGCAACAGCTTTACGGGTTTGATTTAAAATTAAGTCTTGACTGGGTGTCCTTGCCACTATTATTAAACCTGCTATAGACATCCATAAGATTCTTGGCTTTTATCTGCACTGCAGAAGAACTCAGGCACTCTGCCATTAGTATTTGCCAGTTTGGCTGAAGTATGTTAATGCCAAGGCTGCATTTTAGCTTCCTGATATTTGGCTGAAAATGTGTTAATTGGCTTTGAAAATATCTCAAAATTTGCCAACCTCTTGCTTTTGTACTCAGATATCTGTTCAACTTGGAGTCAAAATATACAAAAAGAAGACATGATTTTAAATCTGGTGAATAAGATTCTCTTACCAAATAGAATTTACAGAGTAAAGACATTGGCAAATTTGAGCAAAAATTTCTGTGACATAATCAAAAAAATTCCTTCCAAAGCCCGTTCCGCCAGTTGTAGTCCAGCCGTCCCGATCTTCTGCTGTCTCGGTCGAAAGAAACTGCGCTCCAAATCTCGCGCCAAGTCAGAGCCCGTCCTGACCGCTCAGTCTGAAACGATCCCCGCCGTCGCTAAGAGCTGCGAACAACTTACCTTAGAGACAGGTTGAAGCTTGTGCCAACTCTCTAGTCACAGCTCAGCCATTCTTATATATCTGCTCTGCTCTATCCTAACTGCTGCATGTTTTAGACAACGCTACATTACAGTCATCTCTACTTCATCATTGTGTGTTCCATTCCATCTCTCATTCATGACTATCTACATCACGTTTGGCTTGAAAATTTATAGTATTCCAGCTTGTACAGAGTATTTTAGTTGTTACAAGATTTTCATCTATATTGAGCTATCACCATGGCATCAGTCTGGAGATTGAATGATGGAAGCTAATACTTGGGATTTAACTCCATGTATGCATGGTTAATTTTTTTAACAGTAGCTCAATGTGTGAACATTGATTTAGTACTTGGCAAGGAAACTTGGTTGAAAAGTGTCTGCTTAGGCCACACCAATTTAATTTCTTGGTTCACGGATTCGCTCGCTCCAATTTTTTGGAAAAAAAAATAAAAATAAAATTACCACTCAGCAAATTTTCACCATTAATGAAACTATTCACCAACTTTCTGGTGTAGCAAATTGGCCTTTATGTTATAAGCTCCTTAATATGTGGGTATTATTATTGCAGTTATATTTTTCATTTATGAAGAATGGGAGAAACATGAAAACTGACACTACTTTTGTAATTTTCAATGAACAGGTGCTGTTACTGTACAGTAAAAGTGTTTTTGTGCCTTTTTCAAGCTGACAAACTTTTTATTCTTCATGTTTTGGATTAGCCCTTACCTTTACCCCAACCATTTTACAATTTTTATTTTTATTTCGCCCTCTCGCTCCATATTTTTTATGAAAAAATCCGTGAACCAAGAAATTAAATTGGTGTGGCCTTAGCATGCATGTGTACTTTGACACATTCTTTCACATTTATGGTTGCTACTTGTTACTGCTAGTATGTTTGACAATGTGTTCTGGGAATGTGCATGTGCTGGATTGATGGTGAACTGTATGTTTCTGTCCTGCTGCTAGCTGACTCCATGCTTACCAGGATACCAGCTGATATACAAATACACAGTTAGTGCTGTCTACACATGTTACTGTCCTGTCTGTCTTCTGTGCTGTCTGTTCTAAAATTCACTCTACTTATAGATACATTATTCTCTTCTTTGTACATTTGTACTGCATTCTCAAATGTTGGTTGCTGTACAGTAGTCTCTGATAGTTTTTGAGCTTAGACTATGACTTTGTAGGTCTTGCCTAGCCAAATGTATCTGATTTTTAGATGAATGGATGTCATGATCAGTGTAACTGTTCAGTACTTAATTTTAGGTGTCCATTAGACACTAAACAATTGCTACCTTGACAGTACTATAATACTCTAATGTTTCTCTCACAGATGATGGTGACCACAGCGCCCACTCGTCAGAGCGCTCATTCCGCACCAGCGCTAAGGAGAACCCAGCTCGGATCAGTGGGCGATGGCTGTCCCCCAACTCTGGTATGAAGGGGGGCAAACCCAATATAGGTAAGAATCGGTCCATGTGTCTGAAATTTTCTACTTTTTGTGTGCATTCTAAATCTATTGATGATTGTTGTGCTCTCAAAAAAAACCCTGATTGATAAAACTTTGATATTGTAACAAGGAGATATTATTTAGGCCCATGGAAACGTTTAAAATTTTTTCTCAGACTGAGTCAGAGAAATTGTTGCTCCTTTGATTCTTGAGCTATAGAGTGATAGATTTTCCATGATATACCAATTGTATTTAATGCCATTGCACATTGCTTTAGGTGATGTGTTGAACACCCTGTCTTCGGCCATGTCTCTCCTGCGACGTTGCCGAGTTAATGCAGCTCTGACCATCCAGCTCTTCTCCCAACTCTTCCACTTCATCAACATGTGGCTCTTCAACAAGGTAAGTACAGTAAACTAGGTTGTTTTCACATGCATGAGGGACAGAAAAATGTCATGATTAAAGTATAGCTAGCAGTTCTTTACTTTTGAAATATGCTTTTGAGTAGGCAACAGTGTACATTTGAAACATACTTTTGAAACATAGTGTACATTTGAAACATTCTTTTGAGTAGCAAACAGTGCTTTTTAAATCATGGTAATTACATGAATTTTGCAATATATCTTGTATGGTTTTTCGAACATATGTTTCTTCACTCTGTCAATATGGACAGATAATCCAACTTAAAACTAATTACCGGACAGCAAAAATCTTGAGCCAGAATTATGTCAATTGTCTTCTGATGATGCAACTTGTTGAATGACAGGAGGACAAGTTTCTCCTGCAGATGTGTTTTCAATGATGTTGAATTGTTGATTATAATCAGAAAATGTTTTTGTGGTATCATATGAGCGCTTAAAAGATGAGGACCAATGTGATGTTGTTTTACAGGTTGTGATGGAACCCCACCTGGGCCTGTGTACCAGGATGTGGGGGCTGAAGCTGAAGAGGCGCCTGGGTAGGGTGGAACTGTGGGCAGAGAAACAGGGTCTGGAGCTGGCAGCAGACTGCCACCTCTGTCGGGTCATCCAGGTAACATATGATATACTGTACTCTTGATCCAGAGGTTCAAGGTTTGATCCACTCTGATACGTTTCTGTATCAAATCGTAGTTACAAAAAATTATGTGTACTCCCAGGATTATGTTTTTGAATGCTTGAACATAGCTCCACTTCTAACTAGCTTATCAATTCATTTTCATGGGACTTTGTTTCACAATAGGATGGAATGGAGTCTTTGGTTGTGTTGTAAGTTCACAGTTACCTTTAAGTTAGCTATTCTATAGTCCAGTGGTAACACAACGGAAACTCATATTTGCAGTGCCATAATTTTGTGGCGGATCGGCCATGACTCAAACGCTAATGTGAAGCCACTGCAAACTTTCAAGATTTACAAAAAGGAACCACAGATCTTTTATCATTCTGTTAAAAAGATTATGCAAAACAAAGTATTAGATCTGTATCGCCTGATGACTCTTGTGTTTGCTTGGGTTGACAAGGCAACACTTGAACCCCAAAGTGGAATAGAAGTGTGTTTTCTTCTTGCTGCAAGAGGCCGCTCATCTCTAGTGGTCACTACAGAAATCTGAGATGTCAGAGTCCAGTTTACAAGGGACACACCTATCGGAACCGTTGTGTCCCTCACCCAGTGGGAGGTGGCTAAGCCGACGCTAATCTGTTTGAGATCCTCTCCAAACAAACAGAGCAAACAATAGGAAACATAACACAGCATGTGGGAGGAAGCCATGCATTGAGGGGGTAATTGTCTCAGGTGATAAAGACTGTTTTCTTTAAAAGGTGTTTACGTCATTGGTGGGAAGGGCAAAAGTGATGGATCCCAGGAAACTTTTGAACAAGTCAAGAATCACATTGCATTGTTCTCCTCTGGTTGCAAGGACGGCAATGCTAAAGAGCCTTCTTGTTATCGTATTTTCTGTAGGCCAGTTAAATAAAACTACCTGTTGAAATAAAAGTGGAACATCTATAGCCTTTTAGTAGCCATTGTCTATATAACTTGTTATTGGTTGCAATACATTGTGCCTTGTGTGATTGTTGAGCAGTAAAAATTCATCTTCTTAGCTGAGAGTCCGTACATAAATTTTTCCTAGTACATGTACATAGATGTACATGTTCTTGATAGACAATAAATCCATAGGCTAATATGCATGAGAGAAGTAATTCTTTCTAGTTCCCATTGTGAAAGTTTACATTATACTTAAAGAGAAACGGAACATTTTGTGAATTTTAGGGCAGATTTATATGTTTATAAAATGTTGCAATTAGATGAGTGCCTATTCACAGTAATTACTAAGCCCCAAGTTTCATACCATGCAGTTAACATTCAAATGTTTGAAACATAGAGGCCTGATTGATAAAACTGTTCCTTTCCAGGCGGCACACCTTCTGCAAGCCCCCAAGCACTCTGCAGAAGACATAGCCTCCATCAGCAGCACCTGCTTCAAGCTGAACTCCATGCAGCTGAGAGCACTGCTGGAACAGTACAGGCCCGACCCCAATGAGCCCAGAATACCACAGGTTAGTACAGACAATACAAATCACATAACGTCTGTTAAGCCAGTAGACAAGCTTCTACCGTATTCGTGGATCACATGAAAAATGCCAAATCTCAGAATCCCACTAGAGTTGCATTCATGGTGAAAATCTACATGTACCTGATCACATTGAACGGGTCTCTTTTACCTGTGAACTTGAAAACATCCCTACAAATGGCACAATGATTTAGAGAACACCATGCATATACTGCTGAAAATGTAAGCTTGCAGACTGTATACTGTATTAAGTATGACTTTGATCACTACCTATGAATATTATTGGTAAAAAGTTCTAAAAATTATAGAAATTGCTAAACTTTCTTTCCAACACTGAATCAATGTTGGGACGTACCCTGTGGAAGATTAATTCAGTGTTGGAAAGAAAGTTTAGCAATTTCTATAATGTATTCTACCAACACAGATGAACTTTCATGCTAATAATTTTCTACATGTTAATTTCCCAAGGATCTGATTGAAAGTGTGGTGTCCGTTGCTGAGAACACTGCGGATGAGCTAACACGGAGCGATGGCGGTGACGTGCGTCTAGAGGAGGATTCTGACCTCCAGCTGCCGTTCCTTCTCCCCGAGGACGGGTACTCCTGCGACATCGTCCGCGGGGTGCCCACAGGCCTGCAGGAGTTCCTGGACCCACTGGTGTCAGCTGGTTAGGACTTTGTGGCTCACATCATTCAAAATTCAAATAGTGCTACTGCTTGCATCTAATTTATAAAGGTTTTATTTAAGTAGCACAAAGAAAAAGGCTTATGGATACAAATTTTTGACTGAACCTACGGTCAATCTACTGTACTGGTCCTTTGGAATTTGAAAAGTCACTGGAAATCCAACGATTTACTTCCATTTTTTTATTTCCTCAGAGAAATGGGAGTATTTTTGTTTGTTTATCTTTTTTTGTTTCCACTCATCTCCGCATTCATAGGGACACTGAGAGGAAGTTAGGTCAATGGTCCCAGAAAAGTCTCATCAAGGGTTACTTTTTCTGTACTCTTTAGTACCTACTATATGCATGCCTGTAGCTTATGGGAGCCAGTGGTAAAATGCATAAAGAGAATCAACAAGAAATTCACAATAATGAAAGAAATAAGAAATTCACAGTTATATTTAAGGAGTTATACGATTTCCTGTTAAACAGGTCTTCTGCGGATGAACATCCACCCGAATGCCCCCGGAGTGTGGACGATCTACTTCACGCCGGAGGCCCAGGAGGCTGCACGGAACATGGGCTCCCCGGGAGAACAGGTCCCCAAGGAGAAATTACGCAGTGTTTCTCAACAGGTACATCCCGAGGGACACCCTTCTTTTCAAGGCTCGGAACAGGTGCACTTCTCACACATTTTCTGCATGTAGGGCAGAGCTGTCATCATGCACATGTCAATGGTGTCCCCTGTGGGGAGGGGAGAGGGGGGAATGACATTTCTGGTATTACCAATAATGCAAATGCAGCAAACACGTACTTTTGCCGTAAATGCCTAAGCTTGCCCCTCTTGGTCTTTGAGATAAAGGATGCAACTTCAGTAACTTTTAGAAAAAGCCCTGCAAATCCGTTAAGATTTTGCAGGAAGTTTCTTTCACTCCCCCCTCCACCAACCACGGAGGTCTGACATGTGCATTAGTTGTGTTTTTGTGACAAGAGAAGAAAAAGAAACAAAACCAAATTTGTTCAATATAGCGAACCACTTTGCATCAAGTTTCTTCTTATGTTTTTAAGAGGAAAAAAAGAATCTTTAAATTTGGCAATCCCATAATGCAAAGTGGGACTAGATGGCAGCTCTGCAGGGGTCACCCAAGGTCAAACAGGTGCGAAAATTTTCCTTTTACTTCCACACAGCAGCCACAAGCTAATCGTAATGCTTTGTGCTGGAATATATATTTCTCAGATTAATTTCCATTTTTGCTAGCAGCTCAACTGCAAAAAGTAATGTTTACACTGTTAACAAGTTACAGTCTTAGCTAGATAGTAAAATGTTTATTTATTTAGCTTTAGGACTTTTGTTTTCCTTTGTTTTTCTTTATTCACTACATCAGCAACACACCAGCCAAGCAGCTTGCTCAGATGCAACACCACACATTCCAAAGTTGCTAAGCTGGCATCACACTGACGACTGAAATTTTTCGAATTTCAAAATCGTCGAGGAGTTGACCATACGTTTTGCCTGAAAATGTACTGGTTTATTGGACAATATGCGATGAGCTGCGAATATCAGCCTCTCTCTAAAAGTGCGTATTGATGAAGCGGACACTTGGGCTAAAAATTACACAGACTCATCGGTCAAGTAACTCTTCTACTGTGTGATGCCAGTTTTACTACTACTGTAATAACGTCCACTAACAATTGTAGCAAGCCCCCTCTTGTAGTTCTTTCCCTGCCTTCTTCATTTCTCTTACTGAACTGAGCACACTGCACTCTGGGGATACGGAAGATACCGGCACAAGCATCTGGCACTGCATGCTCATTCCTTTATGCATGAAGCATGCTAACCACACATTGCACTGCATCCTATCTCTGCCACACATACATACAACTGCATGTGCAATATTCTAATCTGTTATTATTAAAGAAAAAGTTAAAAGTTAAACACTATTAGGCACTTCTGAGGCCACACCAAAAATGCCATTTGAATTCAAGCTGAGTGTTTGTATTTTTCGTTGTCTGTCACAACTCACAGGCATATTGTCACTGGAGACTTGTACCAAGAGATTTCCCACAAAGTTTTCGAGTCTTTCTTTAATCAAGTCTATTAGTTGAGAATTATTTGATTATATAGCTTAGAATATCTACCCGTGACGTCCTGAAATATTTGTAGTGAATGTGATGTAAAGGTGACGATGAAAAGCCTTGTACAATTAGTAGTAGCTTTTTTGTAAATTTTCTCTCATGTGTTTTACTTTCGTGATAAAACTATCATACTGAAGGTTGAAAGACATTTTGTGTATCAATGATCTTGAATTAGTGTGGCCTCAGAAGTGTCCTAGCATGGTAAGCCCTACAGAGCATGTTTTGTGAGCTTGTTGGGCGTTGACTCCTTTCAGAGTCTGCACACCCCTGAAAGCCGCTACCCCCCCACACCCAAGGGTGAAGCCGAGGTCATCGATGTGTCCTTCAGCAAGAACAGCTCCGGAATGGGACTCAGCATCGTCGCAGCAAAGGTGAGAGAAATTGATACCAAAATGTGTTGTATATGTTTGAGGTCTGCGATAAAAAACTGTCTAAATACCTGTGTACTGCTTTCAAAGAGGTTTTGACAAAAATACATTGTACCAGGAAAAGACAACATGCCTGTAGTGGTACAGGAATGCTGTGCATGGTGTCAAAACTTCTTTTCCTTCTTCCTGAGTCCCATTCCAAAAATTTTGATCTACAGTTTGTACTTATTATTTAGAACCTTTGCAGCCTTTTTTGTGTGCTCTGTATGTGTGTATGGTTCACTGAACACCTTTCTGTACATAGGTGCTTTCATTACTTTGAGAATGACATTTGAAAGATGACAGTCACTAAAATTGATACTAGATTTACTTAACGTAACTAGATTGTTTACTACCATCTGGCATAGATGCAACAATGTTGTGTTGTCGAAATGTGAAGAATTCCCTCACCTGTCTGTTTGCATCAAGCATTACAAACAAGCTTGCAGTCCATGCATAGCAACACTCATTGTATACCTTTACAGCTATGATAGTTTTGAATGGTAAACATACTTTTGCTGGAAATACTGTTCCAAGGTACTGGTTGTGAATATGATGGCATCACCATATCCTGTCAAGCCCCAGTTATTTATTGTCTGTGGGTGACTACATTCTTTTCTTTTGAATATTTGAGTCTAAAGCATCTTCACAAACAATAAATGGTTATGTTTTGCTACCCTTTTGAGCTTTTCTAGCTTTGTCCACATACAATAACTAGATTGGAACTTGTGTTGAAAATTTATGTGATTGGTATTACCTTTGAAAAATTAGATTGATTTTATTTGTTCGTTGTTGGCATGACTTCGACCTATGCTCTCAGTCATCATTACTTATTCATCAGGTAATATTCTTCAGGAAATGTCCTGAAAACCTAGATGTTGGAAAGAGTTTGTGTTTTTGTGGAAATTGTTAGATTACTTTCAGTTGACAATGTGAAAGAGTAATGACTGTTTTCTTTATGTCAAGGATGTACAGATAGGAGACTTGAAACTTTAATCAGGATGAATGTCTTCCATAATTTAAAATACAACTTTATTCATCTAGCACATAGAAATTAATCTGACCACATTAAGATAATATTGTTGTTGAACACTGTAACTTTGAGTGGCACTTGTATGGAAGAAAGAACATGTACAAAGGGATAGGTTGCACCTGTGGCAATAAGTGGTATAGTCACTACTACTATAGTGTGCTAGGTTTGGAAATATACACTCAGGTAGAATTGCTAGAGAAATGTAGTTTTTACGTTTTTGTATTCTTGCAACCAACTCTATGGGTGGTCTGCATTCTGAAGTCTTAGAATAAGTTCCTGGAAGTCTAAATTACATGAAGGATATATGAAACAAATATGCAGCTTCTTGGAAATGACATCTATGTATTCTGGAATCTTTGAGGATGGTTGCTAATTTACTCCAAACATAGTGAGAACTACTAACAGGAAGCTGTAGGAAGTTGACAACAGGATAAGGTTGAGGAGATGTTGGTGATTGACACACAGTGTTAATGTCTGTGTAAATATTGTTGTTTGGGGGTTTACCACTCTCTATTTGATGTCTCCATGATGACATCAAGCACCGCAAATAAGGAAGAGCCTAATGTTCAAGAGAGCTATTGCTGTCTCCGAAAAAAAATTGTTTTTCCATCTTTATTTTGGTTCTGACTTCTAAGTGTCTGATGATTTTTTTTAACTCTAAAATTTGATATAGTTTTTCAGTGTATTTGATTTTGAGGCTAGCTAAAATATAACAGATTTACATGTATATGTAGACTTTTAGACAACAAATACTTGTGCTTGTGGTACAGTTCATTTTTTGAAATTAGTATCTACCTGGTGTGTCCTTTGATCCTTCCCCAATTCCGGAGTCGAATTCTTAAGCCAGTTTTGTTGTTTCAGCTTCTAGTATTCTGCTTTGCCTGCTTTTATAAAAGGTACAAGGCTATCTGCATACCTGCTGTAAGTAAGACACACCCCTTTCCCCCATGATACCCAATACATTTGTTTTTGGATGGCAGTTCATAAGAAGAAGAAAAGCCATTGAGATGGTTGCTACAGTTGTTTCAGCTCAGACAGGTGCCTGTCCACTCCCACTTTAGTCTGTTGAGAATCAGCCATTGGGTCGTGACAGAAACCCTTCCGTCAATGATCGCACCAGTCTGTATGTTCAGGACAAAACTCAGCAGTGGTCAAAGTTTACAGAGCACCTCCGTGGGAAAAACACAGCCGTTCTAATCTCCCCGTTTGCTCAGGGTAACCAGGTAGCTCGTAACAGCGCTATAATAAACTGCCATCATTCACCGGGCCGGTTAACTGTCAAACATGCTGTTAGGGATGTAACAATATGGCGTAATTTCATTTACAGAGCAAGCTAGCTCAGTTCTGGGCGGCTTCACACGGCTACTGCCCCTGCCATGTCCGTATTTGGCATGTAAGCCAATACCTGGCCCCGCCATTCTTTGAAGTGTTTTCTGTTGCCGTGGCGACCACAATTAGGCATGAATGGGTGAGCTTACATTTCGTGTGCACAATGTGCCGCCGACATTGAGCCCACCTCGTGGAGTGGAGCCTGCTTGTTTCCCCCCACGGCACGAAGCTGTGCATTCCGCGGCTAGATTTTTGCAGGTTTTTTGGCCTTTGCTTTTGGTGTTGAGGTAAAAGTTGGTGCCACTTCCCCCTCCAGAGTCTTCTCACCAGGGACTAGGTAAGGCAGCAATCCTTCTACGCTTGTTTGAGGTGACTATAGGTTTGTCTTTGCGAGTTTTCGAAGCACAGGTGCGCCTGAAGAGGTTGTAATCCAACCCCTGAGTTTTTCTGTAGGGCGATAGCGTCGGTTGTCCATGCACGGCCCCGAATGAATCTTACCACAGCTTATAATCTTTTTATCTATGCATGTGAAGTTGATTGTATTTGATTGCCATTCAGTTGAAAAGGGTAAACTGTCATCCTTCGTTAGGAAGCGTCCTTGTTTCTTTCTTTGAAGACAGGAAGATTTCCTTTGACGCCCACCCATGATGATTGACTACTAAGTGTCAACTTCTCATGCAACATTTATGATTGATCTAGGTTCAGAGGTTATCTTAATAGGTAATGCATCAAACATAATTACATTAATGTTTCCAGTTCACAGCCCATACATTCACTTCATCTCTAAGTGGCCGACATGTGTTTTGGTTGCAGTCACGATTTTGTAGATTAAGGCCAGGCTTCCTACATTCATTCTCAGCCTAATGATAACAAATTAGATTTAAATTCTTCTCTCACAACATTTCCTCACACTCACTGTGAGAGCTTAGTCTGTAAGGCATTTTCACAGAAGAGAGAAAGGAGCAGATCAAAGACATTTTTCATAGGCGATAGCTTCACTCCCGTCCCTCCACGTTAGTAAAGAACTATTGTCCTTACCTCGGACTAAAGAGTGTAGATCACTTCAAAAATTCAAGCTGACCCGGACTAACAAAGACGGCTTTAACATGGTGAAAAAAAGCGATCAATAAATGCCGGTATTGTCCAGTAGGTCGGCCTTAAGTCAACCGTACCTGATAACCTGTGTTTACATGCACCTAGGGGAAGTGTCAATCGTTTTGTCTTTTATCCACTGACACATTCGTAAAAGGAAAAGACTTACTGTACAGCCAGGTGCTTTTAGAGAGTTGCTGACATGCTTTCTTTCTTTTCCTTTTGCATGCTCAGTTGGCAGGCTCAAAATACCTTCTTAGCATAGCTAAGGAGTTTTCCAGGCCAGTGTCGGAACTGAAACCTTGTAGTGTTCTCTGTACTATTCTTGTCTTCACGTTTTGAAATTTAGAATTCTGCGATATGAGCGGTATTCCATAGTGCCATAGAACCATAACAGCTCAGCAACGCTTGGTAAAAAGTATGTGGCCTAGTTTCTATTCTTCAGTGACTTCACATGAAGAGATATTTACAAGGCACAGATCACAAAACAGCAAAGATTGTAGTTTGCAAAAGACAGGAACTTTGTTTCTGAATGAACTTTTCAGGCTGAATGACATTGTTGTTACTGGTATTTTCCAACAGTAAATGTTTCTTCAGCCAGGCCTAAAAGTTTGGCTGTGGGAAATGCACATTCTATTGCCCGCATCATGTTGCTGTAACTGCCTCATTGAGCTGTTGCATTCATGATGTAGAATAGACAACTATGAATGAGTTCTTGCCACGTCATTCTCAACCCCCAAATTCAGAAGTACTTGTTATAGTTACTGAATCATGTATATTTGCACATACAAAATGTACATGTAAACAGGTTGCAAACATAGCCACCTCCCACCTGTGTTTTGAGTTCACGTGAAAGACAGCACAGAAAAGGGAGCTTGAGTATGATTCAAGCAATGTTTACCATCCAAGCCCTACCGGAAAGACAAGCAAAGGAATCTGAATCTAGATAGGACTGCGTTGTTCTCACTCATTCTTAACCACTATAATCAAGCAACATATATGTTTGTTTTTGGTTACTCTACCTTGTTTTCATTTGGTACCACAGTTGGTGAAGGTTGGATTGAAAATGGTTCTATCCAGTATAATAGGGGTCATACCTTTGCCAAGTTGTAATGATTGTTATCATAACCTCCATAGCAACTGTTCATACCTGTAGATATTCAATAACAAACGCATTTCCCATTCTACGCACACACAGCAAAACTAGGTCTCCGGGCTATTGTATAGCTGTACAGGTATGGCATGTTGCTTTTGGCATCGCTGGAATGCAGTGTCAAATTCTCCCTCTTTATTTTCCCCACATACAATATGTTTTGTGTCCGCGTGCGTGTGCTGTATTCACTTTCATCAGACAATACAGGCAGACCACCCCCGGCTGTGAAGTAAGCCAGTCCATCATCACCCTGACTATGTTCATGTATAGGGAGAAACAGATGAATAGATAATAGACATTTCTTCACTTTGATGCAATAAACATCTTCTTGGGACATCTTTATTGACTTCTAAATCTTCTCATAGGTCAACTTCTTACAAGTTCATCCTGTGAAGGACAGCATCAGTAATAACTGTCATGTGTTAATTGATTGTTATTAATTCAATAACATGAAGTAATTCCTGTACATGTATTTGCGTGAGTAGGTCTGGAGACATGTCTTCAAAAGGCTATAAAACAAGTCTCTTAATAGACTTCCGACCCTCTTTTGTAAAAGTTCAGCCAGTGAAGGTGGATATAAAAGAATGACCGCCCTTGCCCTGTAGTTAATTAGTTGTAATTAATTTACAATACGAGATGACTGCAGGCTACAGATACAATAGACTCTTACACAAGAGGTTAGAAGGGCAGGGATTAAAATTCTTCAGCCATTAGCCTCTCCCATACCCAGCGAACCTTCATGCACGGCTTGTTGTCTCAGGCATTCTTAGGGCTTGTGGCCCAAATTCTTCCCCTGTGTACGTCAGTCCAAGTGTCTATAGACCTGACCGTCTGGTCTTCAGTCTTCTGAGATCACTCCCAAGGAATCTCTCAGGTCCAGGTAACGCTTCAGTTGCTATCTCGGATGTCTCTCTGAGAAGCTCAAGACAATACCGAGGGTGAGTAGAGCTGTTCTTAGTAGGTCGTCAAGTGTCCTTTAGGTGGAGGTGGTTAATTAGGTAGAGTGAAGAGGTTTATCAAAAGAATTATTGGAGGTGTGAATTGGAGCCCCCCTACTGTGCCTTGCAAATGGCCGGATTTAGAATGTTAAAGTCAGTTAGTGTGAGGAATTAGATATTTTCTCATGTCTAAATCTGATTTTGTCTTGCGTCAGAATTGTGTAGGAGAAAATTCTGAATTCTCAAGTGCACTCTTGGTAGGTTGATCTTCAAGGATGCCCTAAAAAAAACAACTGTTAGAATCTTGAATTTGCGGGAGAAAAAGTGTCCATGGGATTTATTTGACATGTCAGTTACAGTCACTCTTAATGCAGTTACTTTACATAGAATTGTATTGAGTCTGTTGTACAGTACTTGTAGTCTCACAGAGATATTGATAATATATTGTTGTTTTCTGTTCAATGTCATATCTTTGTGAATAAGGCAGACACTTTTATTTTAACATTAAGAATCCAGTGGAGTCTCATTGGACAAAAAAAATATTGGAAGGTATATTTTCTCAGAGATGTGATATTTGATAATGGATGTATCATTTGATTTAAATGCCTTTTAATAGCATAAAACTTCCCAACAGTGATATCAGGTTTTGTCAACAGTCCGAACAGGTAATCATATCCACAGTACAAGGAAAGACCATTACAGTGTTACCCCATAGGGTCTAACTTTTAAATCAACACATTAGTCAACTTTCATTGTCTGCATGGTTGGCCTGGGCACTGTGTTGTTTTCAAGTGATTGCACTTCTCTTTAACAGTTTGAGATTCCACGTCAGAGATACAATTGTCATTGTAAAGCTTGACAGTTCTTGTCATGTAAGGAGATCTCTTTGTATCTACATGTATCCCTGGTGGGTTTGTTGTTTAGCTGTCCTTTGTGAGACCAGCATCTTGTGTGGTTTTCCCAGTGATTTACCCGATGAGGCGGGCCCCACTCCGGCCGCTATTTGGTCAGTGGCTGCTCGATACGGCCTGAGCAAAGTTTGCTTGTTTGTTCTGCACTCTGCGTGGAAAAACCCTGTCCAAACGTGGTTCTCCCCTCTCTTCAAAATACCACAAGTGGGCTGCCTTTGTGGATCTATCCTTAACCTGCGCTGGCGTTTAAGAGAAGAGTTTTACATTTACCTGCTCCACTTTCATTAACTTCCACGTAGCTTTGCCAACTTGAAGAAGGAAATCTTCCACTGTTTTGTGTCATTTCAAAGAATCTTTTGTTGAAATCTTTCCTGTTGTTCTAACTTCTATGCAGCAGTATTTACTTTCATGACAAGGGTAGTGATTTAATACTATTCCATCGTCTATGTTAACACAAAAGTGACAAATACAACCCAGTCTACAAGTCTAGAAGTCTGTGTTACTAAAGAAGACGTTAGTAGTACACAATCATTTATCAGTCTATTAGGACTGCAGCATACAGTCTGTATATTCTGGATCACTTGTTACAGGAGACTTAAATTCTACCATATAGAAGTGAGTGGATTTGAATGTGTTGTCTTAAATGTTCTTCATTGTATCGATTGTTGATAAGTGGTTCAATTAATACTTTTCATGTTATACATTTATTTCGTAGGCTTTTTTGTTGTTGAAAATTCAGCATTGCTTTATTCATATTTCAGTGAGAGGCTATCAAACCATTGTTTGTCCATGTTGTGTATTGGTGACAAGTCTTTGTGCATGGATCATTAAAGGCCCTTTATTGCTCGTTAAGTTGCTCCAATTACGGTTGTTGGCGTGTTGATGTTGATTACATAGGTGCTAATTATGTTTGCAGTACTGTGTCATTGATTAATGGTGCCAGGTTACAAGCCACAGGTGTGTGGACACTGTTGGATTGACAACGGTATTGTACCAAACTGTCACTCAGCCCTCGTAAATGTTGTGGTCGTCAGGATCCGCGGGCAGAGGGTACACAATTAATCGGTTGATGGATAAAAAGTTTGGAGGATTTCTTGAAAGTTGTAAACAACGCAGAAGGACTTTAGCATAAGTATTTCCCACCAAATGTCTTAGCAGGAAGTTGTATCCTGTGCGATATAACAAACAAATGTCATCCCTGACAGGGTAGAGAATGTCGAGCAAAAGGGAGAAAATAACTGTTTGACACTTGGTGCCCTGCCACTACATTTTGTACACACAGGTTCAATCACCACAAATCTCTCTGGTGTATCAGGCCTTCCTGTCCTCCCCGTGTGTCAACATCAAGCGGAAGTCAGAAAGACGCCACAGGAATGTGGCATCAGACCATCTCTCCAGCCCTCCTAGGAAAACATCAAAAGTCTTTTGGGCTCGAGTAGCTGTTTTCTGTTTGCCCAGCACATGTCTTCACGTTCTGTGGTGCAGGAGGTATTCACATCGGCAGGTTTTATGACCAGATTTGGTGTCTTTGTGGCGAGCCTTGAAACTGAAGTGGCGTGGCGTCTTCCTCCCCCAGCTGGCAGACAAGTGTTCTACAGTTTCAAAAGAAAGTTCAAGTTCAAGAGCCAGACTTGAACCCCACCCACTGCTCTTGTCTGTGGGTCACGTTGTGTAGTGCCCTTTGGAGACTAGCGTCTCCTCTATTAGTATCATATTACTGCTTTCTGGCTTCTCTCTTCAGCAGTAGCTGATTAGAAAAGTAGTTTTCCCATGGAGTGATACTATTCTGATAATTCAAGAGCATCCAGTATCAAAGCCCTGAAGTCAACTATAAATAGTATAATTGCTGCCATGTGTGTTCCTTGATAGGTTCTAGTATGAAACAAAGAACCTTTACAATTCTTAAAAAAATGCCACATAGTTCCTATATTGTAGTCAGTATATGAATTTTGCAAAAGGAATAAAAAATTAATAAAATTGCTATAGAGTGACAATTTATGTTTACAAAGAAAGAGTTATTAATTTCTCTTTTGAGGTATGTTGACAAAGCAACCAAAAATAAAATTGTAAATGAAAAGGGGTTTTTCCTGAAAGTGAAGCAAGTTAATGAAATCAATTAAAATTGTATAAACTGCAAGTTATATTAAGTTTGTTCCAATACACTGCTGTGTGCTCGTAGCACCACCTTGAAGTAGTAAAAAGAAGACTTGTTGAGTTCTTATCTCCAGCAGACACCGGTGTAGGTTACTGTCTGTTTGCTGAGCCAAGAGATCAGCTCTTCCCTTGTCTGTCAACATCCTAGCCCCTACCTCACGCCTCTGCTACGCTGTGATTCGGTCCAATTCCCCGAGTAAAAGGGTTCCTAATGTCAAAGCTCTATTCCTGGCCCTTTGAGATCACGTTGTGCTTGACCAGGCTGTAGCCAGCGTGTGATGTCCGTTATCGCTTTAGCAGCTTTTCACTTCACCCCGAACATTCCACGCTTCCTACCAACACACTCTTGTCATTCTGTGATACCGAAGAGTAGAATTATGTAGCGTGCCCTTTCTTTCTGTTTTTCCAAATACTTCTGCAAAGTAGTAAAAAAAAATTCCAAAACTTGGAATAAAGTGTAGGAAAGAATGTCTGCCGTACAGCAAAGTATGGGAAAATCCTCTCCTAAAGAATGTTTCATAATGATTTGTTCATGTAATCCCAGCAAGTATGTGTGGTACAGAGCCAAGCCCTTACCATAAATGGTCAAGGCAAGTGCCAAGTGTATGATGAAGTGGTCTTTCAACAGGCGTCCCTCTCCTCGTGAGGAATGCTTTGGTCCACCTGCTTGTACAATAGTCCTCTCCACACACAAAAATTCCCAACAAACAAATCAGGGGCTTTGAAACTCTTGGGGTCGAGCCCTTATCTACAGAGCGTGAAAAAGGTACATGTGAAAGATTGGCGTGTCAATATTTTCTGATCAAATTTTAGCAGAGAAGAGAAATTATGGGGAAAGCAGTTGCAGTTCAACTATTTTGGACTTGTGCCGAACATGTATTTATTGTATGACTGAAAACTGAAATAATAGTAGTTTCTCAGTTGATGAAATTGACTGTTGTGAAATTCGATCTCTAACGTCAATGCCATACCTGTCACTCAAATATAAAAGGCAGATGTCAACTTTTAGAGAACCATTGTCCAGAATGCTTTTCCTGTCTGAATTTGCTAACTGATATCCCTTGTCTTTTTATGCTGTGTGTCTGCCAAATACCAACATGTAATCTCTATTAAAATACTGAACCATGCAGACCCTTGGGTTAATTCTCCCCTGATGACTTGGAGTGGGTAATTAGCGAAGATGAGAACCAGTTTTAGCCTTAGCTTTGTGGTGGTTGTGGATGTCAAAAGATGAAGATTGGCTAGACATGGCTCTTTTAGTCTGTGAGAAGCATGAAAGGGACATTTTACCAAGTTCTTTGTAGGGTAGAGGCTTAATCTATAAGAAATCGAACTCTGGAATAGGTGTCAATTTTGAAAGCATTTTGCACGAATGACTGAATGAGTACTCTGCCTTTGCAGGGATTTACACTTATAAGTGTTCTGTAGTCCTTATACATGTAAGATCTAAGCTTCTTTGACATACACAAGGATTTGTACTGTCACTCTGTATCTTTCTTAGAAAAGTGAGAGAAATGCTGTAGGCCTAATACTGATCTTCCTAGCTTTTGCTCTCCATAAGTCTATGATTGCACCTAATACACACCAGCTAGCCAGAGGCGAGAGCGTGGCTTTGCAATGCCCGTCGGGACCCAGATTGAAGGATCCCTTTCAACTTGAAAGAGCTGAAAGCATTTTGGTTGAGGTCACATGATGTGAAGTGGTCTAGTAATGAGGAGCTCTAGCCAGTGTTTTTGTGTTGTTACTGCGTGGCTCGTCTGAGAGCAACTCTCACACAGGAGGGAAAACAAATACGAGGTATTGGCCTTGACGCCAAAGAACACAGAAGCTTCTTGCTTCTCTGGGTCCTTGGGATCGGCGTGTCTGTCTAAGAGGAGGTGAAGCACTTAGAGATAAGGAAAATCCAGGTATCTTACCTCATGTTTTCTATCTTTGACTTACAATGTAGCCATTAGCCATGTGTGTCTGTTGTAACAGCAGCATTATCTAAAAGGTACAGGAAAACAGTAGTTCCACTGTTGTTGTTTTTTTGTATGGTCGTTCAGGAGATTTTACTGTCTTAGACTACAATGCAGTAGTATGCAGGTATATGTGTTCATTTGGTACAGTTTGAAAGTGTTATTGTTAACTCGTAATTTATGAATGCCTGAAAATTATTTCTGAGCTGTACCTTATTCAGGATATCAGTCTATTGGGATTTTCTTGTTATTAGAAGAGGAAGACAAGGGACTCTTGTTAGACAGTTCTATTGGTGTAAGTAGAGAACACAAGAAGTACTCTGTAGGACTTTTGTGTCTGTTGTGTTAAGTATAGGTGGGGTGAGGGGGATTCAGGTAATCCTATCATCCTGTGCACGGAAGGTAAACTTGTTTTGCTTCCAGATATAAGTGGAAACAGTTAAGATGGTTGAATCCATCCCCCCCCCCCCCCCCCCCCATATAGCATTTTGTTTTTATTTCAGGCTACTCCAGTCATAAACAAGGCTGATGTCGGGTATTTTATGGTTGGTAAATGGCTATTTAATCAACCTGTCTTATCAACATCTTTAAGCTTTATAAGTTAGAATGGCCTTGTTCTGCTTTATAATGTAATGTTTAAGCCACCTGCATTGTTGTAGACCACTTGACTGTTGGTAGACTAGATTAGCACTTTTATTGATCATGTTATCAAGGATCTGATAAGTATAATGACTTTTCACTGAAAAGTGCAAACATTGAAAATAAGGGTCTGGACCGTGTGACCTTGTTATCTGCGAGGGGGATGTTTGAACAGGCCGGAATATTTCTCAGCCTTCGCTGTTGACGCACGTCTACTTTCGCAGTCCTCTGTCGAAAAACGGTTCCCCGACAGTAAAAATAGGCGGATAAATTCACAATCAACAAACTGTGTCGCGGCATTCTTCACATGCCTCACCTGAATGAGGTCTCCATTGTCGCTTACAGCAAAGCACTGTGGGAAGCAAACTTGGCACTCAGCACATGAACTAACCCCTAACGCTTGGGTCAACATTGAAACGAGGCATGGAAAAACAGGAACAGATTCTAATTTTGCAGCTTTCCTGGCGATTTTTTCTGTCTCTCTTTTACTAGGACTTTTATATCCCGAGTGTGTTATCACACATGGAAACCTTATGTTACACTGTCATGTCTTTCCAGAATATATCACAAAATGTTTGTTGATACTTTTCAGCTCCAGCATATGGAGTTGAAACACAATATCCACCATTTGTAAGGCTGTAGTTGCTGTTATAGCTGTGGTCACACGTGTCGGTCATCCTTGTCTGACATTGAACAGGTACCCTGGGACGTTGAACTGTTCACTGGGAGTTGGCAGACTGTCTTTTCTGATGCCTCTCAAAGCTGTCTTGGATTGTAGGAACTGGCATTCAAATTTTGCAGTTTTTTGTAGCTTGATACTTGTAATATGTGTTATCTTATGTCTTCTTTCCAAACCTATCTTGTTATTTTTTTAAAGAAAAAATACTCTTTACATTATGCTAAAAATAGCAAAAGTTAAGAGCTAGCCATTACATCTTTGGCTATACAACTCGGCATTAATCTCACTTATGCACTTCACCTGCTATTGAACATGCCTGAAATTCCTTCCTAATCTCCTTTGTTGTCTCCGAGGCACAACCTTACAAAGGGCAACCAACTTGAGAACGGACGTGTTTGAAAACTGATGTCACCTCTGTTAGAAGCATAGCACGGTCGTGAAGGAATTTCTGAAGCGTCGGACGCCACATGTGAAAACACCATGGTCACGTGCACTCTACTGAGAAGTTCAGCCTGTCAGGACAAATCATTATCACCTGTACCAAGCTGTAGTCAGTGGAGGTTGCCAGGCTAGATCCTCCAGCCGGTATTGTACACTCAGTGGCAAACAACAACAGCTGATAACCTCTGTCAAGACAACTTGGCGCCTTGGTGTTTTCTTGGTCATGTTTTGCTAGGTTTCTTACAAGGATGTATGTATTGTTTTTTTTTCTAACAAGAAGCAAAAATGTCCTGTTTCTGTTTAAGCCCCACACTAATTCCATTGCTGTAAATGAATACCTTTTTTAGCAAGCCATTTCCCATTCAATTATCCAAAGTGCTTCATATGCACTTAGCAGTATTGATTTTGCAGCTAGGTACGTGCTGTTGCATCATTTCTATTCATGGCGCAGTCAAATCTGACATGAATTTTATTTGGAGAAAAGTCGAGTCATACTAAGGCCATGTTGACTTGATTATATGGATGACATCCTCCGGGAACTCCAAAACTGATGCGAGCGAGCGAATAAAAAAAAAGTTTGGCCAAAAAAAAAAAGTTGCCTTCAGTATGAAATCAAAGTGGCCAGGAAGGTTGAACATAGGACTAAACACACATAGTATGGTATATCATGATCCTCTGGACCTGAATTTTCTGTACTGGTACCTCCCCCAACCAACAATAGATTTTTTTTCTTTCCGTCCTCTCACATCTTATTCTTTGACTTAAGATTCATTTTGGCATTCTATATATGGCATTAGATATCTGTTTTCTGATACTTTTTTTTTTCAATCTACGGAATATTTGTGCTCATTTTACAGCTGCTTTGCACAATTTATTGTGTGGTCGAAAACTTTTTTTTTTTTTGGAAATGGCCGAAAATTGGTGCGAGCGCGGATGTCATCCATATAATCAAATCAACGTGGCCTAATGCCCACAAAGGCCCGATATTTGCATGGGCATTTATCCAACTATGCCTGAGAGTAATGATAAAAGTCACCTATCGTATACTTGACAATCATGAATTCATCTACTTTAAGAAATAGTCCTTTTCCATCCAGGAAACTATGGCAACCATTTCCTCTCATAAACATGGATTTAACATGAAGTCAAACTGGCGTGGCTTCAGTCGAAAAGCATCTGACTAATTGCAAGGTAGCAGCCGGTTAGCAAACAACAGCAAGTCCAAATTCAACAAGTGTAAATCAGGCTATTGAATGTTGGCACCACTCCGCACAAAGGCGGCCATTGAGGGGTGCCGTTTGGCCCACCTGATGGGCGGATTCTGTGCCAGGTAGCCTGGCGACCTTTTCTGAGTGAGTCATTGTTGCCGGGGCACGTCCTGGTTCAAGTTCAATTCCAGCAGGATCTCTTGCAGCAAATTTAAGGTATAGCTTGAAAGTATTGGATAGTGATACTGATTTTGACTTCTGTAGGATTGAAGGTAAGAACCATTTGTAGGAACTGCTTGTGTGGAAAGACTTGGTCTAATCTAAAACTAGTTCAGTGTTCTCTGTAGATAAATGTTGTTTGATTAAAACATTTGATACTGGCGTTTCAAGAAAGTATAGATGAATTGTGTTTTAGATAGAATTGCCCTATGTTATTTTAAGGTATCTCAGTGGGAGGTATTTGAACTTGATAGTGAATAGCCACTGCTTGTATCCACGAAGGACCCTACTATAATTATGTTATAAATTGCTTTATTGCAGTCACTTACCTGAATCACAGAAACAGGTTTAACAGAAGTGCAGTTTAACATCAAACATACAGGGACAATAGACTACATTGCTGCTGTAGCAAAACTAACTTGGCTTTCGTGTCATTCCCTTGCAAGGGAAATTGGATTTTGGATCAAAGCTTGGCAATCAATGTCTGTTGTTTAATATGCTCCCAGAGAAATCTGAAGATATCAGTACTAGCTGAACTCTTGACTTGTTTGCTTCAGAAGAAATACAATGATGTCATTGATTACACAGGCATTGCAGCATTCTCCCTCTCACTTTTAGGGACAATTTTGCAATGTAGAACAACCCTGCTAGATAGTCATTTTTTTCTATAGTAGAGTTTCATGCACAAGCAAGGAAAGAAGCATACACTCAGTTTTATTTACCTGCTAGAACTAGATGTATTGATTAACTAAAAGTTGAATGTCCTATGATTTCTTTATCAGCTAAAGGATATTTAAGACTAATGTTGCTTTGAATCACTGAGCTCTTATAGTGTTACCTGCCCTTTGTAAGAATGAGGTCACAGGTGTGTTGTGTTGAAAGGACCTCCTATGCCGTAGCTGTGTGATCATTGCTGCATTGAGGTATGTTTGAGAGCCCCCAGAAGGGAATACTTGGACTTAACCAGGGTCACCTCTTTTCTGAAAAATGAGGTCATGTTTGGCAAGACAGATCCCTGAACGTTACCTTTAAATACCCCCAAAAGACTGCTTGAATGCATTTGCATCTCATTGTGCATTACTAAAGCATTGACCAAGTGGAAAGAAAAAAAAACAGTAACAGTTTTGTCAGCTTCCTTTTCATCATTGTTCAATTATCTATAAATAGAAAAGGTGCAACAATGCGTGGATGGAGGTTCCAGGTGATTGGTCCCTGCTGGCTGATTGGATTATTGGCCAAGGGAGGTTGTGTGTGTAATGGTGATCAAAGTGAGCATATCTGATAGGGAGAGGGGTTCTGTTTAGGTAATGCAGGTGGTGTGGCGATTGTTTTCTGGTGTTTGTATAAGCTTCACCTGCTGTGTTGACAGGAGGCTTGAAAAAAGTGGGCTAGATCTTAGTGATGATGTCCGCATTTTGTGATAAAAACTCTATGCGGCTCCAATAAATTAAGGATGGTAAAAAGGTTTTAGATTTCATTACAAAGGAGCTTCTAATGAAAAAGATAGGTATTATGTTCTGACCTTATTTGCTCTGCTATATTACATCATATTACACATATCAGCATTCCTCGTGATACACTGTTGATGACTTCATTGCATTGACAAGCTTGTTAGTTTGAAGGCTTTATGCACAGTATAATCAGTGTACCTGGAAATTAGCAGCTCTTTGAAAATAATGGCTTTTGATACACAATGTTGCGAGGTCGATAATTTGAGGCTTCTTCCAGTTACAAAAAGATCTAAGCGGAAGTTGAAAGAGTTGCAACAGCCCACTGGTTCTCTTTGATGATGTGATGCAGGCTTTGTTTATTTCTGTCCAAACACCTGTGTGTCTGTTTGCAAGCTAATCTGCTGTCGGATTATGGTTTGTTGGCTGTCAAATCGACCGTTGCATCACGCCCGAAGTGTCCGTGTTGGTTTTCAATGCCGGTAACAGATGCTTGGCAGCCATTTTATATTCACAGTAACGAAACATTATATTTCTTGTCCTCATCTGTTTTGTTTGCAAATTCTATTGGTTTTCATGGTTGACAGATTTTGTTGGGATTTAGTTTGGAGTTAAGCTTCACTGTTGTTAGTTTGGTGGTCTTAGGGGTACAATTACAAGTATAATCGATGAATAAGGTGGCATTGCTGACAGATGGGGTAGCTTTGTCAAGAAAGTTTGACAAAAATCAAAACCTTCCAATAAAATATAAAATGTATTAATGTATTTTTGGTTAACACTTTGGTCTTTGTTACTAAGGAACTGAAAATCTGATAAGTTACTATATAAGGAACTGAAAATCTGATAAGTTACTATACTGCTCTAAACAGTGTTGGACGAAGTTTATATTTTTGTTACATTAATCAGTGCAAATGAGCATGTACAGTTGATAATTCCAAACAACATAATTGAAAATGTCCTTGTTGTTTTTGTATCTGTAGGGTGCTGGACAGGATCAGCTTGGAATCTACGTGAAGTCAGTAGTTAAGGGCGGCGCAGCGGACTTAGACGGACGTCTGGCAGCTGGAGACCAGTTGCTGGAGGTTGACGGGCATAACCTCGTGGGACTTTCTCAAGAAAGGTTAGCATGATTGTCATTAAATTAAACCTTAGCTTTGTGTGGGACCGCGTGGCACGATCGGGAGCGCGTTGGTCTCAGGCCCGAGAGGTCCGGGGTTCAAATCCACTTGCCGTGTCACCGATCTTGTGCCCTTTGGAAAGGCACTTTACACGACTTTCCTCACCTAACTCAGGTGTAAATGAGTACATAGCTGCGGCTAGTGGCAGTGACAGGCCTTTGTGGTGGTGACAGGCCATAGGGGCATGTTCGGGCATGACGCACCCGCCATGACACATGAGTCAGGGGTAGGAGGAACCCCTTGCAACCTTGGTCGGAAGTCCTCCTAGGAGACAGAAACTCCAAACAACAAACTTGCATCCGCTGGGGCCGTCTTACATGTTGCATACAGTTGCCCCTGTAGGACTAGTGTGCCAGTGGACGAGAGGGTGGAGAAGGACGTGCACACCCCTCCTTCACCTTAAAAACCCAAGTGCCGTCCAGGCGGACGGGTCGCCTTAAACCTGTCCGCCTACCATTGTCTCCCGAGACAGACGGATGCCAACAACCAGCTTTGTGTAAAGCTTTCAATTGTCACGACACTCATGGTTGCTAAAGATTGAAAATGAAAAGTTGATAATGCATGTCCACCCTGGGAATGTACGGTATTAGTAGTATCAGTCACTGCAGATCATTATTAAAGATAATTGTACTTGTTCCTCGGCAGGGCTGCAGCGTTGATGACACAGACTGGGCAGACTGTAAATCTCAAGGTCGCCAAGCAAGGAGCAATTTACCACGGTCTGGCCACACTGCTCAGTCAGCCTTCTCCAGTCATGCAAAGCAGAGGTAAGCCATCAAGACTGGGGTAAACTCAGACCAAAATCTTCTTACTCCTTCTTCTTCATCTCTTTCTTTCTTACTTTATTCTTTCTTTACTTGGAAATCTGTCTTGACAACCATCTCCACCCTTCTGTTTCATCAGTCTGCTCTCTACACTGTTCAAAGCTGTAAGAGAATGTAAACAAAGCAGCAAGTAACCAATCACTAACCAGACAAAAAGGACACTTTTTCCCCTCCCAAGCTCACTTTTGGATTAATGTTGCACAGACCTTCATGTAATGACAACCAGGGAGCCATGGTTTAAACATTGTGAATTCTACAGTCAAGAAAAAGGCTTCGGACGTGGAATGAAATAAGACCTTTCAAAGCTTGTTCCTGTCAGTGGATCAAGTCTACAAGAGAGGCAACATGCGCACATACATGTACTGTGGTGATTCCTTCAGACAAGGACATGTGCTGCTCTTCATCCGTCTCTCCATTTCATCTGTCTTGTCCATCTTTTCTTCTGTCTTTCAACATTCTTTGATCTATTGTGGAGATATGCTGTGCAGTGGGACCTCTCCTTAAGGATGCTCTTCTCATCCTGGTCCATTGTGTCGTGGAAGGCTTTCTTGTGTAAAAACTGTGTGGCCATTGCTGGAGGAGTTTTCTGGAAACTTCTTTGAGCCTCTTAACGTGGCTTTGCTGTGGTGCTTTGGGATGCTTTGGATGGCCAACTGCTGCCTATCTCATTCTGTAGTGTGCCACTGGATAACAAAACTAACAAATGCAATCTTACAAGGCCTCCTGCAGCTGCATAGAAATAGAGAGGGCAAGGAAACCTTAATTGTTTCATCTAACATCATATCAGAAGAGTTGTTTCTGTGGCCTAACTGTGTTACATGTGTTATGATATAACAGTAACCCATTATGTGTGTATAGTTTGTTGACATTTGCTGTAATCCAGTAAACTTGAACATGACTGTCCTCGTTCCAGTGTCACGTCGCAGCCTCGGTCCCACTGCCCTCAGTCCGTCACAGGGGGGTGATACCACCCCTTCCAAGACGCGCCCTAAGAGCGAAGATATTCTCGCACGCCATACAAATCAAGTCAGCACCCCACCCTGGCGAGAAAAAATGGCACCCGAGGGGGAAGGTTCCGGCACAGTACAGAGGAGGGAGGAGTACCGCTCCTCCCCCCACCTCCACAACACCAATAGTAAGTCTAAATCTGTATCAGACATTGTCAGCGATGCCGAGGCCAGGGGCAGGAGAGCTCGCAACGAGATAGAGTCTGTCCGTGAGCAGATTAAAGTCCGTAGAATCATTCGCAGGTCCCACTCGGCTTCCCAGAGCCGAAGCCGCTCCTCCTCCCTCTCCCGTCTCGTTAATGATTTAGAGAGTCGCGATTGGAAGGCAAAAGAGGAGGCGGATGTCTTGAAGGGTGCTCTCAGCCCTAGAAGCCCCCTCAGTCCCAGAAGCCCTAAAAGCCCCAGTCCTCGTGGAAATAGGTCTTTTAACTGGCCACCTCCAAAACAGGAAGATGTCCGTAAGTCTGACAAATTATCCAATGGTGTGCCTGACATTGGGAAAGAAAATTCGAAGACACGATGGTCGAACGAAATCATGATGAATGGGGATGTATCAAACGGTGTAGTTCACCACATAAAAAGGTCGGCCATCACTCACAACGTGCGACCCTTTGGAAAGGAGATCAAACGGTCCCGGTCTTGCTCAGAGCTTAAGGAAGAGTTTGAAAAAAAGGAGAAAGAAGCCAAGGAAGGATTAGATACCCTAAGGCTTAGCCTGAAAACCCAGGCCTCCCTAAGTACAACCGAGTTAGGCAGGATTAGGAAGGCTGTGTCAATCTCTGACTATCAGAGCAAGGCAGAGGAGAGGGATAAGCAAGCCAAGAGGGACGAGGAAATGCTTAGCCAGAAAAGCCGCCGTCATTCGGAAGGGTCGACTAAGTATTATGTATCAGGTATGGGACATCTATGTTGGGATTTCTACCAGTGTGCCTTCCTGGGACATGCTTCATGCTGGGACTTCGACTTCTGCAGGCGTCTTCAAACAGTTGTGCCGCTGGCAGTGTAAACAATCTTTATTCTATCACGTAGGAACAAAAACTTATTTAAAATCTCGACCATGGCTATTCTGTTACTCTTCGAGGCCATAGTGCTTAAAACTGAAAAAAAATTGCAAAAAAATATCTTTAGCCTTTCTTTCATGCATTTTGTTTTTGCAATGGCACACTGCATGTTTGGCATGAGGTGAGGTTGCCAGCTTGTTCTTAGTATCAGCATGAAGCATGTGCCATGTTGAAGTGATTGACAGGCCCATGGGATGGGGGATGGTTAGTGGGAATCAGTACTGACCTTGTTTTTTTAATGTATTGTACTAACCGTGTCCAAACTATCCATGCATGTTCACTCCATATAGAACCTCATAAGTCCGGCAGGCTTGGGGTACATTGGGCTAACACAGTGTCAGCCCCCTCCCTCAGTAAGTATGATATAGCCCGCACACAGCTGGCTGGCCATGCTGTATCGTGCTGTGTAGTGCTGTACAAGGCTGTGCGCATCAGTGCTGTTGTAAGCTGTTCCTAACCATTTTTTGTTGTTGTTGTTGCCATGTTGTATACGTTCTAGTAGCATGCATAGATAGTTGTAGCATGCAGTGTGATGTGTTATGATCATTTCACTAACCAGTGTTTTTGCCAAGTGTGTTCATTTTGTGATGTTTAACTTTGTGTGTTTATTTGCATGCCAGATGACCATGGTGAAATTCATGCTGAATATCTTGTTGGCTTCATTAACACCAGTGCATCAGAATTTTGGATTTACATGTAGTTCATTTGTCATCTACAAGTGACTCTTTTTTGTGTAAGGCAAAATAATTGTAGTTGCAGGAAGTACATGTATTTGTTGACATATTAAAGATGCAGTTATTCATCAGTTAGTCAAAGAGGAAAGTTAATTTGACAGCAAGACACACAGGGTTGAAGGCCTGGTCTAGTTTAGCTTGCACGAGTATTAGGTGTAAGAAGTTCTCTCATCAGTTAACTGTGGATCATGTCAAGAAGCACGGCTCTACAGCAGAGACTTTTTGGGCCATTGACAAGTTGTGAGAAGCCATCTCTGTTCTCTACTGTATGGATGGGCAAGAGCTGACCCAATATTGTCAACCTTTGACTGTGTGGAATCCTCCTGGAGATTCACCATGGATATACCAGTACCAAGGCTGCCACTTGTGATTATAACCTTCTGTTTTCCCTTGGATGAAGTTGCCAGCTTCCAGGAAGGCTGTCATCACCTTTTGGAATCAACAACCTTGATTCGTGGCCTCGGGACACTTATTGTCAACTACAGAGTCTTCAGTATTGTCTGGAGAAAATGGAGTCATCTACATCAGGATAATCCTTCAAATAGTTCTCAATCATCAGTCTGTCCTGGTGTTTTCGTACCAAATTACTTTTTTTTTCATGGAGACCCACATTTTGTTTTATTAGGTCATGAAATTCTAGTTAGAGTATGCCAAATTGTCCAATTTGGAAACTTTTATCATTGACATTGAAATGTTTAAACATCATTGCTAAGGACACATCTATGTGTAAAACAGGCCGACAGGCACCTTGAATGTTATCTCTCTTAAGCTACAGTTCTATTGTTAGTAAGATGATGTTGTTTTTCCCCTGCAGCATACAGCCAGATGTACGGCCAGGGCCGTCCTTCACCCCAGCAGCAAGGCGGTTACCGGCCGGCGGCGTCCAACCCCAACATCCAGGCTCACCTGAAGCAGCCGCCACGCGAGGCACCGCGCTCCCAGTCCACCTCCAACCTGGGCTACCCGCAGCAGGCTGAGCCCCGCAGGGTGGGAGAGATGCGCCGTGGCCCGCCCCCACCCCAGAGGAGCCCCAACACCACCAGCAACTACGCCGACCCACGTGGGGACAGATATGGTGCCCCTGACCACCGTAGAGACTATATGAACGTAGACCCTAGAGATAGGCACCCCGCTAATGATCAGGACAGGAATTATGTGGACCAGAGGTACTTGCCTCCAGAGGCTAGGGATAGGTACGCCCCTGTAGGGCACGCTAAGGAAAGGTACCCCCCTCAAGACCAGCAGGCACCGAGGTACAATGTCACCTATAGGGCTGAGCCCTACAGCTCCAAACCAGGCTACTCTGACTCCCCTCCCCCTCCACCACCTCCCCCACCCCCAGAGAATTACGACGGTGTCCCACCCGATCTGCCACCCCCTCCACCTGACCCTCGCTATAACGACAGCCCCCCTCCACCACCCCCACCTCCGGCAGAGATGATCGGCCGGTACCCAGGTGGCCGACAGCAGAGTGATTCTCCACGAGCCAAGCTTGCAGAAACCATGCGTGCGGCACCGTACAATCCAGAGCAACCCAGTCAGCTGAAGCTACGTCACACAGATGGCCCACAACAGTACGGCTCCGAAGAGGAGAGGAGGTTCATGGAGATACAAGAGATAGAAGTTGATGCCGAGAAGCGAAAGCAGCGGATGAATGGCAACAAAAACTACACATCCGACGTGACCTACGTTCTTGAGAAGAGCGACACTCTCTCCCCGTCCCCATGGGAGAGGGAGAAGAGGGTCTACATCGAGAAGCAGATCAACGAGCAGCTGAAACAGATGCGAGAGCAGGAAATCCAGGAGCTGGAAGGGAAGAACTACAGACGGCCCGAGGAAGAAGACAGGCTTCGCAAGCTGCGAATGGAAGACCAGTTCCAGCGACGGGCAGAAGAGGCGAGAAGGCGAAGCGAAGAGGAAGAGGAGGCAGCGTCAGAAAGTGACGAGGAGCCTCACCCCAAGCAGCTGGTCCGCGTTGTTGCGGAGGAGGCGGAAGCAGCAAAGCAGCGAATCATCGAGAAGGACCACCAGCGTATGTACGAGGAGGAGCGTCGTGAGATGGAGAGGATTAAGGAGCAGGAGCACCGTCTGCAGCAGCTGCAGGCTGAGCGGGACGAGCAGCGCCAGAGGCTGGGCCAGAAGATGGACAAACGGGAGCGGGAGCAAGAGGAGTGGCTGGAGAAGCAACGCCAGCTCCGCGAGCAGCAGCGCATCGAGCAGGACGAATCCCGCAGACTCCAGGTGGAAGAGGAAGAGCAGATGCGCCACAGGAAACAGGAAGAGATCCGCATCAAGCGGGAACAAGATCAGCAAGCTTTACGACAGATCCAGGCACAGAGAGAGTCCGAGGAGAAGGCATACCGCGAGGCGGAGAGGAAACGAAGAGAAGCAGAATACCTCACCAAACGTCAGAGGGAGCGGGAACGGGAGCGCCTGAGGCAAGAACGACAGGAACGGGAGCGCCTACTTCTCGAGAGAAAGCTTACGTCCGAAACCCTGATCTACAAGAAGAGGGATTCAGCATCCGACCAGAGTTCGGACGCATCCTCTCCCACAGCCAGGGAGCACCCTGGTGTCCAGTCCACCCGAGTCAACGCCTACCAAATCCCACCACCAGAGAAGACGTACATTGCACCACCCGCTCCCCCTCAGCGGAAGTCTTCCTACGAGTCCCTGCGTGATTCAGACAGGTACAACGACAACTCATCTCGACCATACAACAACTACAACGACTACGACCAAGAGAGGAAACCATCGCCTCCTTCCAAACCATCATACGACGCTCTCCATCCCCCCTCCTCCACTGCCTCGTACCATTCCAGTGCCTCCTCCTCTTCATCTCCCTCTCATAAACCTGACGACTTTTCATCTCCAGCCAACTCCCAAGGTCTAAATACGTACAACACAAGCGTGGCCGGTACTACCCCTGGTATCATTGGTGCGCAGGAGGTTTATCGGGATCCGGTAATGCGTAAGAAAGCGGAAAAGAAGGCTCAGGCTATGGAGGCGGCAAAGAAAAAACCCGGTCCCGAGAAACTTTCCTTCAAAGACCGCATGAAAATGTTTGACCAGGGGCAGACCATTGAAAAGCCACGCACGTCAAAATGGCTAAAAGAACATGCACCAGAAACAGTGGGTTAGCAGGGGTAGCATTAGGACCAGTGTAGTGGACAAAAAGCCTTTCTTGTAGCAATGGAATAAAGGATAACTAACAGCAAATTTAGGGGAAAAGTAATATTGTGGAATAGTGTGATGGGAAACTTTATCCCACAATGATAATAGTCTACAAACACTTGTATTAGCCTGGAAACTACATACTCTCACTCACTTCTTGCATAACAAGATAATTTGTGCATAGTAGAAGAAATGAAAAATTGATTCTAAATTTAAAGACCTCTCTAATCATGCATCCAGAACTATTCATATTTAGATGATGAGTGCTTTTCTGAATGTGGATGTTCATAATATAGATTAAATGATTTTTGAATGAAGTTAGTTTTTCTATCACAGTGTAGATTTAGCTGTAGAAACTGAAAAATTTGCCGAATTTTTGTACTTTTTACTCCCTGTACAGAATTTTATACCTTAAGAGTTGACTGGAGTTGCAGAGTCCTGAATTTCTCGGTGCTCAGAAAGAGAGTTAAAGAAACCAGCAGGCAGTGTTCCCATCAAGACTTGTGAATTTGTTAGGTTGGCATGGTGGTGGCAAAAGCAGAGTACCTCAGACTGTTCCAAGTGTGCCAAAAGTCTTGCCTGCTCTAAACTTGGTCTTGAGAAGGGTGCCTCGGGGGATGACAGTAGTGGAGCTTTGTACATGTACGCAATGAGAGATGGCTCGTCGTAAGGGGCAGCCATTTTGGATACTGAAACAAACGTTAGACTATATGTATGTGTGTATCAGGATTGTATTTCATGCTAGGATGCTATTTTTTTGCCATTTCAAAAGAACACATTGTTACTGATGATAATTAGAAAGTAAAGAGTAGGAGAGAAATTGTACGGATTGCATGGAGATACTTATTTTACTGTGAAATATTGAAAGGTCCAAGTTTCTTAGCCTGTAGATTGTAGCACTAACACATCATAGCCCCAAAACTTCTGTAACTCAACTGTATTATTGTAGACAAGACAGCGAAACTTGGTACCATTCTCGTTAGTAAGTTTGAATCTAACACTATTCATTAAGATGTTAATTTTGGATCGAGTACAGATTTGTGGTAGATGAAATTGTGAAATTTCATGTAATGGAAGCATAGAAGGTGTGATCTTAAGGATAAGGTTCAGTGGTCAATAGTAGTGAACTAATTAATTCTCCTGCTGTGGTACTACATGTAGAAGATCATTTAGATCTTTAAGAAAGCACGCCACTGAGGACAGCAGTGAAGTTTGAACTCTTGATGGCTTTTACAGATTTTTTGTTATTTCTTTTTAGAGATTTTGAACGTAAGCAACAGAAGAGTTTTTTCTGTACAGTGTCATTTGCTCTGTGGTTAACATACAAGTCACTTGTGCGTCTTGGATACCACTTGCATCTTCTCTATATCTTTATCATGTATATATCACTTCAGCATTTGCTTGTATGTACACATTACTATGTAACTATCACAGACAAGCTAGTCATTGGTTTTGCAAAATGTATTTCCCTTTTCCTATTCAGATATGTCTAACATCCATGCAGAATGTACCCATATACATGTATGTATGCAGACTTGTTTTACTCGTATCATCATGTAGCAAAACCTATCCTTTTTTTCTGGATATCCATAACAACATTTCTCTCTTGTAATAAATCCATTGACATAACACAAAAGGCTGTTTCTTTTGTTTTCTGTTGTCTTATGTCTAAGGCCATGTTGATTTGATTATATGGATAGCATCCTTTGGGATCTAAAAACTGATGCGATCATGCGAATAAAAAAAGTTTGACCCAAAAAAAGTCGCCTCATTATAAAATCTAAGTGATCAGGAAGGTTGAACGACTGACTGAACTGAAATACAAAACAAAAGATTTTTCATTTTTGATCTTTCACTTCTTCTTTGACCTTTAATGTTCTATGACATTATTATACATATTCTTATATTTATTTTTCCATCCATGGCATATATTTGCTTCTTTTGAAGCTGCTTTGTACGATTAAGTGAATGGTTGAAAACTTTTTTTTTTAAATAGCTGAAAATTGATGTGCGCATGTGAATGCCATACATATAATCAAATCGACATAGCCTGAAATACAAAGATGGAGACTGAGATCATTGTGCTGAATTCCACAGAATGAAGTACCAGTACATCTAGTAAAATGGCATTCATAAACTTACCAAGGCTTGCACCCAAATGATGGTAAGATACATCTGATATCGTTTGTAGGATGTAAAAGTAAAAGTAAGAATACAAATTTATACATACAAAGACAGTACATGTACATGTATTCAGTAGTTTTCCCTGATGAACAACAGGTAAGAATTGTTTCTGATTTGCTACTTGAAATGAAGTTACAACTTACAAGGGATTCCACTAAATTTATTTTACAATGTTTATTAGAGCGCATTATTGATTTTTCTTAGGTGAAAGTCTTCCAATAAAGTAATAAAAATCAACCAACAATTCAAATTTAGAAGTCTTCCAATTAGAGGTTTGATTTACTTTCCAAGCAGAGGTTAGGCCCAGCTGTTGGTTTTTGTTTTTATCAGGCTTTTAAAAAAAAGTATCGTTAGGCTGTGAGACGTAAAGAAAACGTAACAAAATAGTAAGTCAGCTAAAAACACCTAAAAAAATTAACCTCTGCTTGGAGAGCAGATTTAACCTAAGTAGTATGTCCATCTCCACAGAGTCCTCCATTTATAAAGGTGTCTGAAAAATGTTCAGATGGATTTTTTTTAGTCAGAATCCAAATGTTGATATTTTCATGATTTGGAAACAGCAATTGAAAAAAAAAATTCTATGGTTTAAAGGCAGCCTGCTCTTTCAATCACCATGTAGCTGTTGCCATACATTGTATCTGTTCATTCATATAAATATAGCATTATAACTTTAATACCAGATGATGAAATTAGTGTGAACAATTTAGAGACTAAAATAAAGAGTGTAACTTGCATCTAAATCGTTGCAATTTTTGCTCTTAATGCCTATCCATCTATTTGGTCCTAGCAAGGCATTTGTGTGGACAACACTGATTTCTAAGGATGTAAATAAGGGTGCATTGCTGTATTTGCTCTGAAAGAGCTCACAATACGAGAAAAAAAATTAGGGCAAAAATATATGTCAGAAGTGGGATTCGAACCCACGCCCCCATTCGGGGACCAGAACCCTCGCTTTGTATGCTGGGAAGGGACTTCCACCCTTGAGTCTGGCGCCTTAGACCACTCGGCCATCCTGACACTTCATGACGAGAGGGCTCGGTAAACGGTATATGAAATATGAACTAGCGTGAAGGAGTGCTTGGATAGGCCAATTTTACTTTACAATTGTCTAGTGATACATTTTAGTTGCTCAATCGTGTTGGAAACGTGGATCGTAGCAAACACAAAGAGTACAGAACCATACACGCTTTGTCTCGACCTCGCATCGCATATGAGGGTCGTATGACGTTACCACAGTCATATCCTAAAACCAGTGACCTTTCTAGTCTGCAACATCCATTTAGTCCAAGAATAAAACCCATAATTATCCACAAATGTACGCCTTCGTTCCAGAATCGTCCTAAATCATTGCTTGGTCACGTACGCATAGCATGTGACATTAGCGACATGTAGCGGCTGAAAGGAGTATTGCAGGCCATAGGCGCCCATCTTGCTGCGTTACTTCCTGTACCTGCTAGAGGTCGCTTTTGACACGTGAGCAGGAGGATGCAATTATTTCTAATAGATCGTTTTCACAGAACGTTCGAAAACCGTTCGATCACGCGTGGGCGCCATGTTGGATGATAACCTGGATGACTAGAACACAGAACGGCACCAGCAAAGTTACTTGCGGGTTCAAGTGTGCAGTTTTGTCTCCATTCTGTGAATCATTAAGTGATGTAGCCAAGGTTACAATGATCAGGACAAAGTTGCAATAATACGTCTTGATCTATATACTTTTAAAAATGGCACTTTTTTCAACGATCTAATGCTGGTGCCGATCGCGAGGATTTACTTTTGCGGTAGCGGGAAATGGAGTGTTCGCGGTGGTTCAGAGTTCGCGGTGAAAAGCGGCCTCGCAAAAAACGCGATCATTCACTGTACCTGGCCCGCTACCCTGGGTGATATCCTTTCACTGACAGGCGGCGTGCAGAGGACTAGCTACCAATCCCCACCGCATGCGCGCACGAGCTGGCCCTCACTGTCCACTTGCTTAAAGACCAACCCCGTACTATAAAACCACCCAATAAATTCGGCTAACGTAAACTACTAGAGCTCAGTCTTCTGTTCACTGTGGTGGAGTTCACATCGGGGAAGGCTGGCTGAGACGGCTGACCAACACAAGTTTATTTTCAATTCAATTTTGATATTAGGATACTACATTAGGTATTAAAGTATGATTATACATAAAGCTTTACCTAACCCAGAATATAAAGTAATGAAAATGCTGGCTTGTCTTACTCTGGTACTGTGAGACATACCTGACAGTTACATGTACAGTCTACATAGCCCCTGTTGGTACACTTACAAACAGACACCACATTATTAGCCATATTTCTAGACACATAAATATCAGAGCTAATTCAGTTATAAGGAAGATTTTCAAGTTGCAATCATGTGTAGATACAAAAAGACATTTTGATACAAAGTTGGCAGAGCAGACTTGAAAGTTTCAATTTGAACACAAGGTTGGTTTCCCAAAATTTGAAAGTTGCTGTTATTAGGACCTCGATTATGTAACTTTGTTACAGCTATCTGGATCATTCTGCAGGGTTTGATAGTGTTTCCTTGAAAACCAGTAGAGAAAAATATTTGAATTTTTGACCAGTATTTTATGCTAATCTGTCCCTGCCTTTGTTTCCAGTATGTAGACAGTCTGAGATTTTTATTAGTTTATGTATTTATAGGGGTCAATTCACCCCTCTAGCTGCTGGGATGGTCACAGTAGGGAGTACTTCCTTAGTGCTGTGCCCAGGGCACTCCTGTTTGGTCTTTAACAAGGGGCACGATTTAGCGCTTCCCCGACCCTAACTCCGTGAGGCAAGCGGATAGTGGGGGCCAGCGGGATAGTGGTATTAAATAAGTTCGTGCGCGCGTCTTTTTTCCGTATTTTGGCTTTGTTAACATGTGTATTAGAAAGGTCTGTTTACAAAATTACAATTCAGTTGATCAACTAACGTCAAACATACGAATCAGGGCTGCTAGCGCTGACGTTATTGCGACAGACTGTAACGTTGCACTTAATACTGAAAATTCAAACTCTGAGAATGCTAAGCACATGTTTAGTCAGATGCCAAATTGCGTTTAGTGCCCGTCGCGGCATGGAGGTGACAGAACTCGACCAGACTTGTAGAAACTTCCCTCGCCACAAGCGCAAAGCTCGCTGGAAGACACGCCACACTTTGTCGATTCAATACTAAAATCGTGCGAGATACGGAAGGGGCTGTCAAAGTTTTGTGTAACTTAAGGGTGCCGTCACACGTGCGTATATCTGTTGTACATGTAGACCTTACGAAAGTCTCTGTACTTTTGTCGTTTCTCAATAAAGAATCTTTATCAAAGTTCATATGAGGTCCCTATGGACTATTTGTCTCTATCAGGCTTCACATATATCACTGGGAAAATGCCGAAATTAAACAAATGTAGACACTCAGATAACATGCTAGAGAAGTTAGTTGGCCGAGGGAGTATGGCCTGCGATCTAGCTAACTCCTCTGGCATGTTATCTGTCTATATATGTCCAATTTTATTTTCCCAGCGACCTGTGGAGCACGGTGGGGGCGAAGAATTTCATACGAACCTCATACGGACTTGAATACTATATGCATGTGTGACCGCATCCTTCAGGTGCAGTCACACGAGCGTATATATCAAGTCCATAAGAGGTCCGTATTGACATTTTTCTTTATATGAATGAATGAAGACCTTTATTGTACATTCATACCCACTGGGTTTAGTACAGGACACAACAAATGATACAACATGATATAATTACCTTTGCCAGAATGGCTAAGGTTATGTTTTGGGTTTGTGAGTCTGTGTATGTGTGTGTCTGTGTGTGTGTCTGTCTGTTAACAGCATAACTCGAGAAGCCTTGGATGGATCCCGATAATATTTGGTAGGTGGGTAGGGGTCGGATTCAGAGAAAAGAACTAAATCATCTGCATACAATAGACAAGAGACACGCTTACTGTACATAGTTGGGGGGTTACAAATATCATTATCAAAGACAGATGTAATATCACTTAAAAATAAATTGAATAAAGTTGGGCTTAAATTACAACCCTGTCTGACACCACAGTTTGTGACAAAAGGTTCAGACCTTGACTGTATTTCACACGATTTGTAGTTTTTGAATACATGTCTTTGATAGTTCGAAGAAAGTTTCCCTGTATACCTAACTTGTTATAAGATCATACCAGTCGTATGCACAATATACACCTCACCTCATACTTTTAGGTAAGCGTACTGGGCCGTGCTGAGCGTAAAACTGACACAACGATTGAGATGCGCGTGAGGGGTGTATTGTGTCCGTTAACACGTGTAAGTTCCGCATTGACATGTTTTGTCTTGCCTTAGGTAAAGTTTGCGACTGAAGAAATTTTTGTTTTGTTCTACCAGCTACACAATCGTGGGTAAAAAAGTTCGAATTTCGTTCCTCGTGAACAAGCCAAACAATTTTTAATCCTCGCTTGATTATCGACAGAACATCGGGGGCAGTACTGGTGAAAATATCATTCACAGCTCAGGACTCGATGTGCCGTGTTTTATAAAGATGAAATAGAACAAGCTTGCTGACAATTTCGTGTAACATGGTATACGTCCATGACATATGTATACCCTGTACCAGAAACCAACTTTCTCCCAAAAAATAAAAGAAAGCATGCACAAACTCCGCGGCAGTGCTACTGTTGGTGGGCTGGTAGGAGAGTGGTTTAATCAAGTTATTGAAAAGACGACGGACTGTAGGTAATGTTGTTGAATAGAAACGGCGAGTAGGCCTTATCCTGTGTTTATGGAACTCGCAATTAGCACGGCAAACATCCAGTCCGTTTCTGAATAAAAAAGGCTTCTTTCCACGTACGAGTCTACCACGTGCAACACACAGCCGTGTGGAGATCGAGCCGCTTATCATCCAACATGGCCGTTCGAACGTTCGAACGCGACTGTGACGTCATTGTGAAAACGATCTATACCTCTAGGCGTCGCTTCAGGCCTTCAGTGTTATTGATACCATAGAGACAGTCGCTTGGAACGACGGGAAGGGAAATACCTAGCTTCGAAAAGTTTGTGTCGAGGAGACTGTAATTCCTGAGCAGGGGATCGGTTTTCTGGCAATAAGTCGGTAAGTTCGTGTAAGATATTTACGTGCATAACACAGCGGGATCTTATCGAACACAGAATCATACCAGAGCAGAGATTTCGGGACAAAACCCTAAATTTGAGCCGTACAAACGCCGAGAATATAATTTTTAAGGTTGACAGGTGGGGAGGGGGGCCAGCGGATTTCATACAGTTTTATGATCATCGATTTATGATATTGCAATGAAATACGGTTTTCTGTCCCAAAATTATCGATGCCCACGTAACGTTGATACCGCCCACGAACGGAAAACCGACCCATACTGAAATTCAACAGTTCCTATTTAAAGTTAAACACCGAAGATTCTAAATTTACTTAACTTTACAAGTTGTTTGTACGTTTTTAGAGATAAATTTTAGGGTTCCAAGATGATGCGGAACGTCCACCTGGTGCCTGAGGACGAAGATGACATCTACTCGGGTTATAACGACTACAACCCGCAGTTTGATGAAGACATCGACAACGATGAAGGTTTCCAACAGGCGGTCAAAACCAGCCACGGACGCCGGCCACCGGTAGGGGGCAGTTTTCAGATTTTAGTAGTAACAATACAGTAAATGTTTGGCAACATATTTAGCTTCAAGACAGGTAAAATTTGAGGAACTGGTGCAAATGTTTAAGAAAGGAGTAGAAACAGAAAGAAACAATATCCCGATTCCTGGGATTCGAACCTATGCCAAACCCGGGCCGCCAGGTCACAAACCCAACGTGCAAACCACAAGGCCAAAAGGTTTACCTGGTCTACACGAATATGAGAAGAATATCTGTATATGGTATTGTATGGTTGGGAAAAGTTAGATTTTAAGACATTTAAGATAGTTTGATCCTATTGAAAGATCATGCTTTAATTTTTTTTTAATTATTAAAGTATAGAATTTATAGTTGCATAGCTATGATTTTTAACGTTCTGGTATGGGTTTCTCATTGCAACAAAATTTGTGATTGCGTACTAAAGTGGGCATACAGAGGATGGTATCTTTTTTCGTTTAATACAAAGACGTCATTTTGAGATGTCACGATCAGTGTCCCGTCTGTTTCAGCCGACTGCCTCCGTGAAGCCCGTGCTGGGCGCAGGGCCGCGACCGCTGGGGACGGCAGCACAGCGTATGAAGACTGGCATGGTGTCGTCCATGGGACGTCCTACCACAGGGGCACAGGTAGGGAGTAGTACTGCTCACCGTTTGTTTACTAGAAGGAGTGCCATTGTTAAATCTACAGTCAAACCTGCCCGAGCGACCACCTCTTCTCAGCGACCACCTGGCCACTTCGACCGCTTTTTCTCGGTCCCGATTTTTTTTCCCATTGACGTAAGCATTAAGCGACCTTTTCTCAACGACCACCTGGCCAACGCGACCGCGACCGGCCCAAATTGGGACCCATAACGACCGCATTATTTTCAAAATTGAGGTTTCATCGATTTTTGATGATAACTAGCGCGATTTTGTGCCGAAATCGTTGTAAGAAAATCCGAATTTAGTTGTTACAGAACTTTAAAAAAAAATCTATATCATTATAATGTGAAAAAAATGCTGAAACGTATATAGCCTCATACTTTCAAGAAAGTTCTGTATAGCTCATACCTTTTTAAGAAAGACCTGTACGTGTGAGTGCTTTTGTCCAACTGTACTGTACATTCACCCGTGGGTAAGTACGCTATCGGGACGTACCGGGCATCGAATTCGAAAGGTACACCGTAGTTATTTCAGATCAGGAACATAGCGACGCATAAAGGCTTGTATTGGTAGCATCAAAGTTCCCTTACTGTCTAAAACGTTAGTGTACAAATACTTGAGCTTTAAAACACTGTATCGTATAAAAACTCGATAATACAGTGTGCGTGTTGTATTTGACATTAAAGACTTCGCTTCTGTGCCTGCGTGCAGTGCGCTTGCTATTTGCCATTAAACACAACGGAAACCATTTATACTTTGCATCGGGCATGTTTTGAGTCGATACTCTTCTCAGCGACCACCTGTCCAAATCGACCGCTTTTTCCCGGTCCCCCGGGTGGTCGACTTTGGCAGGTTTGACTGTAATTTATTCTAATAAAATTTAGAAATCAGTCAATAGATGTATGAAAAAAACTTTGCACTTAATCGGTGGATTATAATTTATAATCATACATGTAGTTTAAAATTCACTGTTGTCTTAAAACTATGTCATACATTACATTTTAAATTTTTATTTTTCCCCACCCTAGGAGGGAGTGGCGCGGCCCATGACAGCAGTGCGAGCAGCTGGTTACTCGTCTGCGCCACGAGGTAAAGAGGGGTGGTCAGCTTCCATGTAGAATAACCTCTTCTTTTGTTACAGAATTATTCTTTCTTATCTAAAACAAGTATTGCATTGTGTTGGACATGTAAAAGCACTGTATGACATATGGATGGACATTTTCAGTTACCTGTGTAAGGTTGTCAGGTGTTAATGAAGGTTATTGTGTTTATCCCAGGTATGCAGTTTGACCCTCTGAACCAAGCTAAGGGCCCAGCACCCCCCCTGGAGGCTAAGGCTGAAGACAGGTGTGTTAGGAAGCATTTCTAATATTCTATGAAAATTATCAAAAATCAGGTATAAAAAAGAATAATGATGTTGCATGTAACTGAGAGATTGGTTTGTTACTTTTCTAGTTTATAATGCAACTGGCAACAAATTAGCCCCCCAATTCTTCAGTGGAAGTAAGGAAAAACTACAAAGTCAACATCTATGAACAAATGTGGGGTGTTTATCTCCCCATCCTACCACGTGCAAAAACTAGTACCAACGTACCTACCTACCTACCTAGTCCCTTGACCTCCAGGTCGTTGGGGGGACAATGTACTGAAAACTGGTACTGAAATAGAAATTACCATCTTGAAAGTTCATCTGTGTTTGTGGATTGATGTGTCCCAATGTTTGTGTTGAAGTAAAGTTAAATTCCTCTGTATAGAAACTGTTATCTCTATTGTCTTCTGATAATTGATAACTGATTGTGTGCCCCCCTCCTATCCCCAGCCCCGAGGAGAAAGTGAAACAGTTGGAGAAGAAAGTGATGGAGTTGGTGGAGGAGAGCTGCATGGCCAACAGTCGGGCTGAGTTCAGTCTGGTCAGTAAATTCCCATGTTATACTGTGTGATTACTAATTAAACACTGCAATAATCTAGTGGGTATCGTGCTGGCTAAATCATAGCAGTAAATGTATTTAAAACAGCACAGTTTCAAACTAGGGGTACTGGTCAGTATACCGGTGACTAGTACCGGTACAAAACCATTTTTCTGGTTGGATTGGTAAAAAAAATGACCTGAAAAGAATCAGTGGACCAGATTTTGGACTGATTTCTACCAAGTTTCTATAGTCAAACTAAGCATTGTTTACATGAAAATAGGATTTTGATATACCATTGGCAGTCAGAAACTCCACCAAACAGATTTCTTGAATTTGTGTCAAAATGGACCGGTTCCCACCCCTACTTCAATCCCTACTTTAAGAACGTGGTACACTGTAGGACTTGATCAAATTGCTCAACTCTCAACCAATCAGGCGCTAGAGAAGGCGAAGGAAGCGGGACGACAGGAGAGACAGCTGGTCCGACAGCGCGAACAGCTGGCGTCCGGCGAGCAGATCAACCTGGATCTTACGTACTCGGTAAGATTATCTACAACATTGTTAGGGATGTAGAAGTCTAATTACATTATTATTAGAGTAACATGCTTAGTCCAGTAGTTAGTGACTCTGCCTCAAGATCTGCAAAATGTAGAGTTCGGGAGTTCGAATAATAACTTTGTCACTCGGCCAATACATATGCTATTGGAAATAGGATTTGTAGAGTAAGACTTTAGGACAGGACATAAAGCCATGGTCCACTGTTTGTTGCGCTTGCCGAAAAGAGTTATAGGAATTTCCCTGAACAGTGAACCTGTAAACACTAAGTACTATACATAGTCTCTGTCATGTCTGTCACGGCCATTGGAGGAATGGCTCTTCAGTGAGCTTAACTGGTTTGAAATCAATTTTGTCTTTTTTTATTGTTTTTAGCACTTAACAATAAAAAACCTTTCCTTAGAAGTTAGATGTTTCTTTTAGATTTGAAAATAAAAAGACAAATAGCTCCAGTCGTAATCTAACCTGCTGTTTCAGGTTCTCTTCAACCTAGCCAATCAGTACGCAGCTAACGAGATGTATAACGAGGCCCTGAACACGTACACGGTCATCGTGAAGAACAAGATGTTCAGTAACGCGGGGCGTCTGCGCGTCAACATGGGGAACATCTACTTCAAGCAGCGCAACTATGCCAAGGCCATCAAGTTCTACCGCATGGCTCTTGACCAGGTGCCCACCGCTCACAAGGAAATGAGGTGAGGATGAAAAACGATATGCTTCTTTTGTAATTTCTGATGAATTTATCCATAAAAATGTAGGTCACATTTAAAAATTGGGGTAACAAAATGAGTGGGGGTTATCTGAAGAAAACATAAAAAGAAGAACAAGTTGTTGTGTTGAATGACAGTTGAAAACTTCAATATGGATTACTGTAAATGCAGAAATGTTCGCGGTGGATTAATGTTCGCGGTTTTCGCGGTGACCACTTTACCGCGAAATTAAAACCACCGCGAACATTTTTCTATTGTGGTATTAGACTGCAGTCTATGGTGTAACCGCGAAATTAAATCCACCGCGAAAAGTCCTTTTTCCCGCTACCGCGAAATTAAATCCCCGCGAACTTAAATGCATTTACAGTATACCAACACAGATGAGCTCTCATGCTAATGAAAAGAAGACTTGATCACAGAATTTTATATGACCTTAGTCCAGACTTTGGTTAAAATGGTAGAAATTTCAACAATTTCAAATTAGACTGTAAATGCCTTTTGATTTGCGGTGATTCAATTTTTCAGTATGGAAAAAGGAGTGTTTGCAGTGGTTTTAAGTTTGTGGTTGTGCTAACCTCACATGATAATTAAGTTGATTATAGTAGTTGGTGTTCTGTAACATATAACACTATCTATTGTCAAACTAAAGGGTTTATATTTTTTTATTCCATCTTTAGGGCCCGTATCATGCAGAACATCGCGCTGGTGTTTATCCGTATGGGGCAGTACTCCGACGCTGTCACAACCCTGGAACACGTGATGAACGAAAAACCTGACTTCAAGTCTGGTACGTCACATTTCACACTGCTGAAAAAATATCATAGATTTCAATCCCTATTAGTCAGAATTACAATTAAGGAGATACTTCGTTTGGGTTGGAAATTACTAAGAAATTTTTGGGAGCAAAAGATTTGAAAATACCTATTGAAAGAAATGCACCATTCAATCCCATGGTATCAGTGCTGAAAGTTGAAATATACAATGTATATCATCCAATGAAGACTTAAAGTTTGCTGGATCAATCCGTCGCTCCATGCCAGGACAATCGTTTGCATGTCTCAAGGAACAGCCCTGTCTTTCCAGCGTGCAGCCCGTCTTTCTTGGTTATGGCTGACCAGCAGTCAGCCAATCAGGTACTCTCCCTCTTGTCATTATAAGAAAGGTTGCAGCCAATCACATTGCCTCTTGACATTGTGTAGCAATGTGATTGGCTGGCAACATACAACAACAGGAGAGAATTTCAAAGTCTTCCATTTACAAAGCAAAAAGTACAGATCACTTGCCTGTGCCAAGGCAGTTACTTGAGACACACATTCCAAGCAATGGGCCTGGCATGTGAGGATGGTTCCATCTTTGGATGTGTGAACATACTAACGTACTAACCACTACTCTATCCTCCCAGGGTTTAATCTCATCCTGTGTTACTTTGCGCTGGGGGATCGCGAGAAAATGAAGAAGACATTCCAGCGCCTGCTCAACTGTGCTCTCAACATCGATGACGAGGACAAATATCTGCCCCATCCTGTAAGTACCAAACTTCTATTCCATGGTCTCCTTATTTTTGTGATCTTTAATTTCCATTAGACTTTTTCTGAATTCAAATTATCCAGTATGAAATATACACTGTCAGCCATTACAGGGATATTTACTAAAAGCTAAAATTGCTAATATGCCAATGATAGATATCTCTTAGATACACCTGTTAAGTCAATCACAGACCAATGATCAACGCTTGTTACCCCTCTCTCTCTCTCACCCAGTTTTGTTATACCTCATGTTAATGTTTTTTTTTATTCCATTGTGCTCCAATGATGTATATGTATATGTTATTGTGTATTATGCTGAAATATTGAATAAAGTTTTAAAAGATTAAAAAAATAATAATAAAAAATTACTATATTACTATGAGTTGACAAAGAGGAACCCCCTTGTTTTTCTGACCCCCCCTTCTCCTGCCATCTACCCCCCCACCCCCCAGGATGACAAGCACTACAATATGATCCTGGAGGTAATTAGGAACGACACTCTGAGACAGATGGAGAGAGAGAAGTAAGTCCTTTTTGCTTTCTTTCTTTCATTCATTCTACATACAGTTACGCTCGAAGCCAGCTGATGTGTCTCAGCAAAATGTAGACTATAGTATACCCTCTAGTGACTATAGAGAAAACTGCAGCAGAAAATACACTTTGAAATTCACATTTTCACATGCATAATACTATACCCATTTTATCTGTGTATTTGAACATACAGTTCTACAGGTCAGATTTCATTTGATTGCTCTTTCTTGCAAATGGCTGAGTGTCCATTTAATAGGATTGCTGCTAAGATTTCTTCAACTGCATTTATTTCTTGTTCTGACATTCATGAGTTGAATGCTGTTTTTTGTAGCAAAAAAGGTGCAAATGTGTTAAAAACAGAACATACACACACAATCTACAATAGATCAACTTCTAAACTGCTGATATCTTTCGTTTGACGTTTATTTCATTTTACACTAAATGTAATTTTCTGCCTCGTTATCTTTCACAGGAAAACGTACGCAGAGAAGTGCATCATGGCGGCAGCCAAGGTGATCGCGCCCGCCATCGAGAGCTCCTTCGCAGCAGGATACGACTGGTAGATATCATCTACTTCCAATAAATTTTCAAAACTGAAAAATACTTTGAGCTGCATTCATGATAAACACTTTTCCATATGTTCTAATTGTAATGTTAAATCACAGACTTTATATCTTTGATCGTATATTCTTTGCCATAAAGATGTCATCATGACTAGCTAGGGAAATTACCTTGAAGAAAATATGAATATGTATGTATTGCATGTACAACATTCTTTAACAAATACAAACAGTAAATGCAATATGCACTAAATATGGAAATGGATTTGTAATATAGGTTTTGGCGTTAGTTGACTGTACTTCAGTCAATGGTAAGTCACAGCAGTGATTCCTCATATCTTTATTGCTTAATTATAATTATTATATAACACTGATTTTCTCAAACAAAATACTTTGGCATTTCCCGATTTACAGATATTTGATAAAAACTCCCATTTCAGGTGTGTAGACCACGTGAAACACTCGCTGGTCTGTGAGCTCGCACAAGAGCTGGAGATGAACAAGGCCATGACTCACCTCCGCAAGAAGAACCTGGAAGAGGTTTGCGCACCGTAGCTCTCTGCTCGTTGGTTATCGTTCGGGTCAGGTGACGGTGGGGTGTTGTGACTAATACCAAGCACTCACTCCAACACGGTTACCACCGTTGCTTTACGTCACCGCAACGTATGGGCACGCTACACCCATAAACCAGCAGGTGTTCCTGCAAAATGATGTCAAAAATTTCTTCCCTTTCTTATTCAGGGAATAGGTGAAGATCATGCAGCTTCATGGACATGAACAATGACCTTGATGCAGCTAATGACCTTGAAAGAACCAATAACCTTGATCATAGGTCACAAGACTTCTTACCTATGACCCCAGGTGTGAGCAGGTGAAGACATCCAGTTTCCTGGAGATTGCCAATGACCTTGACCCAGCCAATGACCTTGAACTTCCTAAATGACCTTGAGACTGTTAACCCCAAATCACAATGGTTCTGACCTGTGTCCCCAGGTGTGTAGAGCAGGTCAAGACGTCTCCCAGTTTCCTGGAGATGGCCAACGACCTTGACCCAGCTAACGACCTTGAGGTTCCAATTGATCTTGAAACTGTTATGACCTCATATCACAATGGTTCTGACCTGTGTCCCCAGGTGTGTAGAGCAGGTGAAGACGTCTCCCAGTTTCCTGGAGATGGCCAACGACCTTGAGATCAACAAAGCCATCATGTACCTGAAGCAGAAGGACTTCAACCAGGTGTGGTGGTGGTTGACCTTTCACCCCTGACCCGTACCGACCTTTCATTGACAGGCCTGATGACCCCTGACTTCCATTCCAGCCTGACGTCTTTCTTTTTTTCCACCTACTTCCCCAAACTGTCCTGCAGCAACCTTGTTCAACTAGAATGTTCCATCTGAATTATACTTTCAGCCATTGTTTCTCTTAGTTCTCGATAACAAAAACATTAGGTTTGGAATCTCTCCAAAATTGTATATGACTGTAGATTATCAAAACCACAACATAGAACTATGAATTGATATTACACCACCACAAATATTATATGTTTTATTTATGCATGTACAAGTATAGGTCCAACAGATACATCCAATACATTTTTTAAGGGTGGAGGAGACATACACTATCTGAATGTATGATATTTCTGTTTTGCACATACCATTTAATGACTTCATTCTTCATCCATTAGGTTCTGCTCCACAAGAAAAGAACCATTTATTTTATACGATTATCAAACCTTGTACTGGTTGCCTGGGATTTCAAGGACTAACAACATGCAAAAAAGACTATGGGAGTTGGTTATGTTTGGGCATTGTTTTCAAAGCTACAACTACATGCACATGTAGTGACACTCACATTTGAACGTATCGTTAATTTTAAACCAAGCAAAGTTTTGTCTTGTTCCCCACCCACCTACTCCTTTCACTTGTTCACTTCTGCCTAACTTGTTTCATCGTCTTGACTGGTTACTAGAAACTGTTTTTCGTGGGCAATTAATTTTGTAGCTGAAGGGAAAGTAGGCTTTTGCTGTTTTAAGTTCATTTTGACCAGTTTCTTGTTATATTTTATATCAAGTTGAATCAGAAAACAGAACTATCGACAGCACTTGATTTGATTATACAAATTTAAAGGTTACATTATTACTGACAGTTTACTCTTTTTGAAACAGTTATTACATACAATTTGAATCACATGTTGTTGTTGTGTTAGTGAATCTAGTATATGTCTAATTTTTGCTGAAGAAATTTGAACTGTTTGCTCTGATATATTTATGAGAACTTTCTCTTCTTTTAGGCTGTCGAGACGCTTAAGTCGTTTGAGAAGAAGGACTCCAAGGTAGCCTCCACAGCTGCCACCAACTTGTCTTTCCTGTACTTCTTGGTGAGTCTTAGGAAAATGTCTTCGGATGTGCCAAGACTTAGTGTTGTAATCTTCAGACCCAACATTGTGCATCATTCTTCTTCTTCCTCAATTAAGCTGAAGCTTGATGTGTTTTTGTGAGCTAGTACAGTAGACAAAAAGAGCCACACAGTGAGATAGCAGTGTACTGCAGCCTCCCTAAGGTGGACGTTTTTAACCAAGGACACCAGGGTTCCCCTACTCTTCTTGATAAGTGTATTGGCTTCTTTTTCACGCCAAGCTCTCTCCTATGCTGCTTTATGTATTATCAATCATGAAAAATCAAATCCCTTATAACAAATGTTTAAACTCGGGGATCGAACCCCTCACCCGTGGATCTACGGAATTTGACCCGTGTATGGCAAAGCAGGAGGATTGCTTGCCACTTATGCCACAGGGATGTTTATAACAATTTTGCTGAGAAGACTGTGTTTAACGCAAGGATTGTTGTTATATGTTATGTTATAGGAGAATGAGATCGGCCAGGCAGACAAATATGCTGAAGTTGCCATGACAGCGGACAGGTACAACCCCTCAGGTGAGACTGGAACACTCAGGTGTTTTTCTCCATGCTAAATATTATCCACACTACGGATATTTCACGCAGTCCAAAGTACCAAAAAAGGTCACTCAGAGGACCAATAAATTCTGGTCTATGTGGACTACAGACAGAATTCTTTATGTTTTTGTCAACAGGAAAAATTATCTAAGGGACCTGACGTTATTTCCAAAAAAATTTTCAATGGCCCCCCCCTCGGCTCAAAAAATTTTCAATGCCCCCCCCCCCACCTATGCACCAGCCCTCCCCCCACCCCCCCCCCCCCCCCCCCCCCCACCCGGTAAATATCGTCAGGTCCCTAAGAGACCACCAACAAGTTGTCTCATTGGCCAGGTGGTCCTTATGTACAACATGTAGAGGTGGTCACTTGTAGTATTTGTACTGTGTACAACAGACAAAAATATTATCAGTAAATTTCTGTACGTTTTTTTCAGGTAATAGTTCTGGTAAGTAAGCAGGAAATTTGGTTTTAGGCCCTCTATAGCTAGCAGTTTAATTTTAAACTGCAAGCATGTAAACTCTGCAGGAAACTACTGTATTATGTATGAGAAATTTGCTCTCCAAATACTTTCAAGGTGTACTTTTGTTGTGCAAATTCTTTTACCAAGCCTATTGTTTTCTTTACAATCACATTGTTTTCATCCCCCAACCCAGCCCTGGTCAACAAGGGAAACTGTGTGTTCATGCAAGGTGAACACGAGCGGGCGCGGGAATTCTACCAGGAGGCACTCAGGAACGACTCCACCTGCACCGAGGCTCTCTACAACCTAGGTCAGCTTCTACTGGAAATTCTGTTATTTTTGCGGGGACAGAATTCCTGGCAAATGACACTTTGAATATTCATTATTTCCATGAAAACACATATTTTGTGGTGTGTTGAATTAGTGCAAAAATTAAAACTGTTGCAAATGTTTCAAGGTTTACAGTATTGTGTCTTTGTAAGATACATTCTAAATCTGTTCTAAATGCTACTAAATTCAGACACTTCCACCTGTTGTAAAAGCAATGTTGCGATATCCTACAGGGCTTGAAATACTGGGAGCATGTGCACCCAGGTGCACCCAAAATTGGAACTGTGCACCCAATTTTTTTCAGTTGGTGCACAGGGTGCACCCGAATATTTTCTTAGGTTTGTGTTTGGAAAGATATCGAGTATACTAAATTAAATATTCATCATATTCTTGACATCAAGGTTCAAGGGTTAGAAAGATAATAAAAATGTCTGTCATGTTACTTGTTAAGAATTTGATAGCTTATAACTAAGTTTTGTTATTAGGTTTTTTTGACATTCTACTTAAATTTAAGTGGTGCACCCAAAAATGTTTTGGTGCACCCAATCTTTTAAGCTAGGTGCACCAGTGCACCTAATCCCAAAAATGAATTTCGAGCCCTGTCCTAGTATTTTTGGTTTATATAAATGAAAAATTAGACTACATTCTAACTTGGCATATGTCAAATTTTGTCTGTTGTTGTAACCTTTGTTAAAACCATGAAGCAAATTGATACCTCTTGTATTCCTAATCCCCCAGGTCTGACCTACAAGAAGATAGGACGTCTTGAAGACTCACTGGACTGCTTCCTTAAGCTCCACGCCATCCTGAGGAACAGTGCTCAGGTTATCTACCAGATAGCTGACCTGTATCCTTCCAGATGCACTCATAACTTAAGACTGTAATGTTATCACTTACAGTCCTTATTCTTAAAAAGAGTTCTTAAGACAAGATATCATTCTGTCTTAAACACTTAGTGCTTCAACTTAAGGACTTAAATCTTCTGTTTTATGTCTATTTCTAAAAAAAATGTGGTATTAAAAATTGGTTGCTTGAGATAGAAGCTGGGCTGTGATTGGCTGAGAAGGCAGGTTCCATCCCAGGGACAAAGGACCTACCTGATTGGCCCTTTCAGTCGTTTGTTGCCATTGATCATCCACTCCCCACTTCAATTTCATCAAAATTAATATATAAGTACACAAATCATCATCAGGAAGCTTTAAAAAGTTTTGTGGTATATTTCTATTGGTTGATGAAACATAACTGTTTGTTAGAATATATAAAATGCCTTTAGAGATCAAAGATGGAATTTGACCTTGACCGCTGCCAGATATGACCTTCTGGAGGACACAGCGCAGGCCACGGAATGGTTCATGCAGCTGATAGGGGTGGTCCCTACCGATGCTTTCGTACTGGCTCGACTTGGAGAGATCTACGACAACGAGGGGGACAAAACACAGGCCTTCCAGTACCACTACGAGGTAGGATAGCTGCCGTATTCATTAGGATTGAAATCAGAAAGAGGGGTTAGTCAAAGTTCTATGTGTAGAATTTGTTAAAGTTGGCTAAATTGGCATTTTGAAGCTAAAAAAACCCTTAAAACCTTAAAGGTCTACTACGCAGTTTTTTGCGCTTCAAACTGAAAACAAAAAATCCATTTTCCGGCCATTTCTTTATATAGTAAGTCGAATCAAGCCTACCACGTTACGGAACACTATTCAAGGCATGTCAGGACTCAATATTTTCCCCGTGCGAGCGTGTTTGAAAACCTGGAAATCTGCACGCCCGCGCTGGGTTTCAGCCATTTTGTTTCTTCACCGACGAAATCCGAGTCTGCCCGAGCCATTTTGTTTCACAAGCGAGTCATGACGTCACGCACCCGGAACTCACCGGAGATTCCCGACCAATAACCGTTGATGATTGATTCTTGTTTGAATTCTCACCAGTGCCTAACTAGGGGGGTCAACAAGTTACAGCGCGCGTAGGACGAAATGTTTGTAGGCTAATTCTCTACATTGCAAACGTGAAATAATGACACAAAAGTGTCAAAAAGTAGTAGTAAATTTGAGATTTCTTAGTTCTAGAATATTTCAAATTTGAGCGCAAAAAACTGCGTAGTAGACCTTTAAGTCTCTTTTAAAGTTGGGCCAGGAATCAAAAGATTTTTCCTCTTACAATATTTCCGCATTTTTCCTGATTAAACTTCTCAAACTCCAAAAGGTACAGCAAATGGTTAACAAAGTCAGAGTGCATGTATTTGTTTGAAATTATTGATTGGATAAATGGGAAAAGGACCTGAAATAGACGGTGGTGCTACAGTTCTAGGTAGGATGCAAAACTATAAAATTTATGTTGTACTTCATATCCATTCTTGATGATTTTGTAGTGAAAATGTAAATGGTAAACACTAGCATTTTTACAAAACTTGATATATGTATGGACATTGTGGTAAAAATATTTATTGTTTAAATAAAGTGAAAGATTATGAATTGACCACATTGTTTTCCAAAATGTTGGTTTCTCCACAAGTTCTTAGATTGCTTGTTGCTAAGCACTTTATTTTGTGTACGGATATTAAGTCTTAAAATTGTAACATAAAGTTCTTAGATGTTGTGTTTTTTTCCTTTTCAGTCCTTCCGCTATTTCCCCTCCAACATTGAGATAATTGAGTGGCTGGGTGCGTACTATATAGACTCCCAGTTCTGTGAGAAGGCCATACACTACTTCGAACGAGCTGCTGTCATTCAGTAAGTGTTGCTCTTGTTTATTGATATAGCTAGGACATGATAGCGTTCAATGTGGGTGTTCCAGCCCGGGTGATAAGTTGGCTTATGACATGGGGTTCTACTATTATCACACTGGCTTCTATTGAAAATTTGAAGGCTTTGGGTGTGCCAAGTGTGCCACTGTAGAAAGCCTGAATTATACCAGATTCGGACCTCAACCACAATGTTTATCAAAATGAGTAGAGTTCCATCCTGGTTTGAGTGGTTCAATACCTACTCTCCTATGGTTGTGGCAATATACATACCTGGGAAACTGCTATCATATTGAGGTCACCTGAGTTAGCGCCTAATGGCAGCTGCTCCAGAATCTTGCGATTTAGCCCCGCCATTTATAAACTCCACGTAATTCAGCCCCTGGCTTCAAGGAGTAATTGGTCAACCCAATAATCAAAAAAGATAGACACTTAACAATTCCACATTCAGTACAGTTTTGTTTAATGATTATTATTTTTCTCCAGACCAAGCCAGGTGAAATGGCAGTTGATGGTGGCCAGCTGTCACAGGAGGAGTGGTAAGGATTTTTTTTCTGTATGAGATTTGTCAATAACTTAACAAAGTCCCATTTCTCTCTGCGGTTTATGATATTGACATGCAGAGTGTATGATAAAATTCAAACACATTCTGATTTTTATTTCCCTATCCAGGTAACTACCAGCAAGCCCTTGAGACCTACAAGGAAATCCACAGTAAATTCCCAGAGAATGTTGAATGTAAGTTTGCTATATACATGTGTATCAGAATAGTTTTTTTAGAATTTAGCTTTTCAAGTACTTCTGTCAGTAAGGTTACTTTTTTCCTTTTTAGTTCTAGATGTTTTTATTTTATTTGTAAACTCTCCTCAATGGCACCAGTTTTTGTTCAATTTATATTTTATTATAGAGATGTATACTGTATGTTTTTTTTATGTATTTCTACTACCATGTTTACACCAAAAAGTAGTTACCTGGATGTCTAACTTACATCGACGTACTACCATGTTTGCTTTTCCGCTTCTACTGTGAAAGAAAGCCTCTGCAAAAATAAATGAATTTACAGTAAATTCCTTGCTTTTCCAGGCCTGCGTTTCCTGGTGCGACTTTGTAACGACCTTGGACTGAAGGAGGCCCAGGATTACGCCACCAAACTTAAGAAGGCAGAAAAGGCCAGAGAACTGAGAGAACAGGTAAGAATAGTACCAAACACTGTTTAAGGTCTTTAATCATCAAAGGCATCACATGTCAGTGTAGTACATACATACATGTACACTCACTTCTGTGGTAAATTTTTGTGTCATAGACTTCGATTTAAGAATATACGAGAGGAAAAAGAATTAGGTTAGGTCTGTTCAATTTTTAATTATTTCATAATTGTATAACCCAAACATAGCAACTTTACAACATTGTCTTTACCCTATGTCCATATAAATCAGGGACATTTTTTCCCACACTTTCAGATCATTTTTCTGTGAAAGTCCAATACCCCTACATGTATGTTCTAAAACCCCAAAAGTTCCAACACCCCTATGTTCTAACACCCAGAATGTTCCAACACCCCTATGTTCTAACACCCAGAATGTTCCAACACCCCTATGTTCTAACACCCAGAATGTTCCAACACCCCTACATGTATGTTCTAACACCCCAAATGTCCAATACCCCTATGTTCCTACACCCCAAATGTTCCAACCCTCAATGTTCCAACACCCCTATGTTCTGACAACACGAATGTTCCAACACCCCTATGTTTATATTGGGAATATTGGGATGTTGGGTTAGGGTTAGGGGTGTCAGTACATAGGGGTATTGGGTTAGGGTTAGGGGTGTCGGAATATTGGGGTGTTGGGTTAAGGTTACGGGTGTCAGAACATAGGGGTGTGGGAGCGCCCCGTGTGTTGTGTGTTATAGCAAATTGTCTGTCTGTTTCCAGCAGGACGGCTCTCCCCGGGGAGATGTGAGTCCATCGGCTTTTCTCACTAATCACCCAGGGGCTCATGGGAAGTCGGGTGCACTGCATGATGGGTACTAACACATGCATGTGTACATCATAGTCAGTCTAACATTACACATTCATCAGTAAACAATGTGCAAAATAGGGTCTCAAATCTTCAGGTGAAAAAATATGTAAAAAGATATTAGTTGATACTTGTATCATACTGGAAATCATTTCGCATAGACTTAATGTCTCGCTTCTTTCTTGTTTTTATTCCAGCGTGCCAGTAGTGGGTCTCGTCGCGGTAGCGGGCGCGGTATACGGGAACACAGCGCCGGGAGTGGTGCGTACATCCTTACACAATCACATCTAGAATCTGAGTCAAGAATATATTGTGATGCAAAAAAGCAATATAAAAAAAATCTAATATACGTTCTATTATAAAGGACCAAGAATATCCACTTTAAGTTTAACTTAGTGTACTGCTGCAGTTTGTCCTTTCGTGTTCTCTAAGTAATGGTTCTCTTGAGTTAGTAATGGTTCTCTTAAGTTAACCTTTTGCTAACATTATTAACTAGAATCAGCTTCAATGCTAATATGTTTTTGTAAGGGGCAAGGCCTGCTCATTTTGCAAAGTAGATACTATTAATAATCTCGTAACCTCATTCAGTAAGCCTCTATTTTTTTGGCAACATCTTCAGAGCCTGTTTCTCATAGACATTTAGAAGGAAAACAAAACTTTGTAGAACTCTTGAAGTCACTCGTACTATATTTTTCGACTTGGACCTAACCTTCTGTATTTGTATTATACTTTTCTCCCTTTTGCATGATCTGCTTGTAGGATTGAAGCATAAAGGTAGTTTAAATCTCTTTATGCTTCATAATATAATTATTGGTAGTTTTTCTTGAAGGCTCTAATATTGCAAGATTTTTGCTACAAAATGTTCCCCTTGTTTTTGCAGCTTTTTATACTCACTTATGATGTGACAAACTTACAGTAGTTTAAATTAGGCTAGCCCTTGAGGCGTTGCCAAAACATTAAAGAAGGGTATGCAAAAAATCACAACAAGAATTTGTTACCATTGAGCTGAAAAGAAATTACTTTGAGTTGGGGGGGGGGGGGTGACAAAAAGTGTCAGTTGTAGCTATATTTGTCAATCACAACATACATGTAATATTAATGATAATATTGTACTCTTTGCAAAAATTATTTGGACCTACTTTAAATCATTGTGTACCATTTTCTTTTTAGCAAAAAATTGAAGCACATTTCGGTTTTGTAGCCTGAGTACCATCCTCCGTAGTGACCGCTGGCTCAATACTTTTGCTTGCGTGTTTAGCAAGGAGGATGGCACTCAGTCTGTTGATTTTGTGTTATCTTGCAACCTGAACCTTTAAGTTTAACCAGGCTCCTAGCCATGTCATGTGTTCTGCTTGCCTCCATGCTAACATGGGTGTTTTTTTGTCGATAACATTGCAGACAGGGCCAGTTCTGCAGGTAATTATGGCAACCATCCCGCTAGGCCAGAACGTCATAATTGATTGTTTCTGGTCTCATCATTGAAATAATTATTCAAATCAGTGCTGTGATCACCAAATCATTTTTTGCCAATGACCCTTTGATCTTTATCATGCATGCAAAATCCATTATTTTTATGTTAAGCAGCTTATGAGGTTAGATTCATTATGTAATTATTATAATGATAAATATTGTTATAGTTACAGAAGATTGAAGTAAGTAGAGAAAATATAACCTTAAATTGTGTTGACCATAATATCTGTGAAATGTTTTTTTTTCTTCTCAAAATGTAAAATGTATGTATGGTGTTCACATATGCCCATTTTATACGCCTTCTCAAAAGTTCTAAATGGACTCCTAAGTAGCATTGTGTCTTTTTCACCTGTACCGAGAAATAGTAGAATTTGCTGAGAATTTCTGTAAGAAAATATACAGAGTTTTTTTGTCCTGACATTTCATTCTCACAGGTTTGATACAGCCTGCCTGTTTCCATGGTTTATGACAGCTTTAGCTTCCGATCTAGAAATCTAAACCGCCAGATATAAGAATTCTTGAAGGAGATTTTGGAATTTAACACCTCGGGTTAAAAATTCTTTTCACCAAGCTACCCAAAAAGCATTTGCACTTTTGACGTTTTTTTTCCATAGATAAGACTTCAGACTATAATTGAATTTATTAGCTTGCATTTTTTTTATTAATCACATGTAAAGCTGTGAACATTGCAGATTAATACTGATGTCACACTTAATCACCAAATTTGCTTGTCAATGACATTCCAATGGCTAGTGTGTTTCCAAGATTAAAGTGACCAGCGTTGTTTACTGACTGATGTTTGTTGACTGATGATGGAATGTTTTGCGTACTGGTACAGACTCGGGACGGGGCGGCAGTGGGGGCAGCAGGGGAGGCAGCGCCCGGGCGGGGAGCGCGTCCCGTGGCGGGAGCGCCCGTAGCGGCAGCGGACGGATGAGACTCCCCGATTCCAACGAGCCTTACGAAGCCACCAGGAGGGAAGTGGGTATGTATATACTGTAGTGTTCCTTTATTGTTGGCAAAATTGTTTTAAAGAATGAGACCTGTTTTATTTTATTCATGTCAGCTTTCAAGAATTCTTTGAAAAAACAACAACCATGTATCCATCAGTTACTAAATTAGAATTGTCATTTCTTGTATTATAACTTTTGGAAGCTTTATTGGCACAACAAGTAGGAAATTTGTATGGGTAATTACAAACTGCAAAATAGAAATACAGTAGAAGCTGTTTAATTACACACCCCATTTGCCAGAACATTTCATGCAATTATCCGGGTGGTGCAATAATGCGAAGTTATCCAGCTGCACCACACTGGTTTTGGATTTGGTGATTCTGTGCAGTTATCCGTTGTGCAATTAGCTTGCTTCTACTGTACAAACAAATTTCCACATACTGAGCAATAAGTTGCTTTGTAGGACAGACAGTACAAGTAGGTACCCATCTGATTAATGAGGCTATTGCAACATGCTTCAGGCACCTCCTTTGATATGGGGTTCCCATTGTACGTCCCTTCCAAAAGATAAATGCAGCTCCAAATAAAAATTATGCCCTTAGGCCTCCCTGGAGTCAAACTGGGGTCTCCCAGTTACCAACTATTTGGAACCAGGGCCTCAACTGTGAGCTACCAATTCAGCTACAGGGGCGTATATACGGGTAACATAACTCATAAGTAAATCTGATTCAGTACTATGCTGTTGCAATCTGTTGGGGCTAATTTGGGTTTTCCCAAATCCTTTCTAATAAGAAAGCAATCACTTGTGACACTACCTATTTGTGACACTACTTATTGTTGTATTACATTATAATTGATATGTTGTCCCACCCAGATGCCTCGTATGTTGACCCCCTGGGCGCGGCCGCGGAGCGACCCAAGACCGCGGCACGGCAGCGCGGTCAGCAGCCCGAGGACGAGTTTGGGGATGAAGAGCTGGGAGACGACCTTCTGCCAGACTAGATCCTCAGTCTCTAACAGCCCACTAGAGAACTTATACAACATAGATATATTATTCTGTGTATCTCTAGTTAGGAAATGTGCATTAAGCTCCATAGATTAAAACAGAGTTTGTATTGTGAAAGGAGAAATGTCCACAATTGTTTTATGTCCATGGTTTTATTGGTGACCCCTTCAATGCCCAAGTTATGACTGAATAACACTGCCCAAGTTATGACTTTGTTGGTGTCTTCTACCCGCCTACCCGCAACTGTTTCAACTGCAAAATAATGTAAAACCACCGCAAACACTCCATTTTCTCCTTGCTGCTGGCATCCTACCATTTTGTGTAGATGAGAAAACCATCATGCTGAGCTTTCTTACCATCTTTTAAATGCTACACTTTTATAATTCTCTGTGGTGAGAAAACTTTTAGCCATAGTGTCGACTAAATGGGTAGGAAAGTATGTTACTTTGATAAGGTATGTACAATTTCCAACATGAAAATAAGTGGGCGATGTGCACTGACATATTACCAAATGTATTGAGCATATTACTCGCCTGTATGTAAATGTAGTACTGTAACAACATGTAAATGTAGTACTGTAACAACATGTAAATGTAGTACAACATGAAAATGCCTTCAAACTAACGTAGATGGTCTGACATGCCAATAAAGTATGGTATGACTTATGAAACTACAAGGTTGTCTACATTAACATTCGTCATAATAGGTGAGTATTACCTTACATACTTGTCCTTGGTGCTGAACATCATCCACACACGACTTAACATACTGCTGAACACCATACATGCAGGTGAACAGACCTGTCCTTGGTGCTGAACACATCCACACACATGTAGGCTAGCTGGTGCTGAACATCATCCACACAGGTTAACGTACCTGTCCTTGGTGCTGAACACCATCCATACAGGTTAACGTACCAGTCCTTGGTGCTGAACACCATCCACACAGAAAAACACCTGTCCTTGGTGCTGAACACTATCCGTACACAAGTAAACTTACCTGTCAATTCAGCATTGTGTTAGATTAATTAGAGGTGATATTATGGTAACAAAAGGCTAAAGATTGGCATTACAGAGGGAACGTCCAGACCATTCATAATACAAATGATTAAATAAACTTGGAAATAACCTTTGTAGACAAGAAAAAGTTCTGCACGTTGCTCTGTCTTATAGATGAGATCACGAGAATAGTGTAAAAGAAACGTTTGCGACAACTTTGTCCTCGATCTGCAGACTTAAGGCTACGTAAGCTAATCGATATTCAATGGTAAATAATGACATTTCTGATGCACATCTAAAAACACAGTATATAATAGTGTACTAGAAAACTCACCGTCGCTACAGCCACAAGTAGAAACATCGTCATCGCAGATACTTTGAACAACCACTGTCGTCCATTATGCGGCTGTCTCCACCGCCAACGGCGTTTAAACATTCTGTCTGAACCAAACTGTCGACTTTGGAAAGGAGCAACTCAAGTTGCATCTGTCGCTTGAAGCAGTCAGTCGAGAATGTAAACAAACCACGTCGAATGCCGTTGCTAGTCTAGAACACGGAGTTTCCAGCTCCAGAACAACTTTTGTAACAATGGGTCGTTGCGGAATAAAGGTATCCACGCACAATCATCTACAAACAAGCAAACACACCTGTCCTTGGTGCTGAACACCATCCACACGTAAAACAGACATGTATTTGTGACAGGAAAGCGATAAACCACCGGTTTTCTATATGAGTAGTTATTGTAAATAACTTCACATTATGAGGATACACGGTTGTATACTCCAGCCACAAGCTTTCGGGAACGATTATATAACGTTTACGTAATATAACAGACAACAAAACACACAGAAGGTAAACAGATACCTTCACTTGGTAGACGCATTTATTTTCCTTCCGCAAACATCCCGGTCCCAGTTTGGAAACCTACCTTTTCTAATCACGTTGTGCTTTCAAATTTGAAATGACCAATTGTCAGGCCCCCTCAACCCTTTGGGGTGACCACCCAGTAAACTAGTCGTGAGTATACCGTTGTGTATATTTCATGATACACACTTTATTTTTCCTTCCCACAAACAGCCTACCGAGCCACGGTTTGGAAATGTACTTTTATTAAATTAACACTGTGTTTTTCAAATTTGAAGTGACCAATAGTCAGGCCCTTCTCAGGCCTTTGGGCAGGACTTTTGGCTCACCAGCCAGTATCCTGAGGACCCAGTCTCCAACATCAGTCGGTAGCCAGGACAGGGGAGCCATCACTAACCGGGCATCCCAGCCGCACACGTACCGGCTCTGGGGATGAACGGCTGTCAGGCAGTGGGCTACGGCGTCTGCCACGTGGTTGTAGTTGGTGGAACCTAAAGAGGCCACCTCTTTGAACACTCTGACGGCTGTTGACAGACAGAAATGAGATGTTATGATCAATCATTGTTCTTCACAACGGTAACGTGTCATTTTGTTACACTGCCAGTTCGTTATCGTACGTTTCGCTACATTACAAGTCGTTTCGCTACATTTTTTGATCCTCAGTTGAGGTGAAGCTTTTCAAGTAGCTATAAGTGCAATGTACTACCACTGGCTACTACTGCTACTACTATTATAATTACTACTACTACTACTACCACTAATTCTACTACTGCTACTACAAAGTGCTACTACTACTATTACTAATTCTACTACATGTACTACTACTGCTGCTGCTACTGCTACTACTATTACTACCAGAGGTGCAATACGAGGATGTGCGCGTGTGTTGATAAAAAGAGATGTCTCACTCAACGGTTTTTGTTCAGAATAGAACATATTTAAGATACTTATGATACTTATGATAATGTACCGTCTTCAAAGAAGTCCTCCCCGTACCAGCTCCTGACGTCCGGCTCCAGATTGTCCCAGGACTTGTGCATCAGACGATCGATCACCTCAGGCGCCTGGAACCCCGTCAGGAACGTGCCGGGCTCCAGAATGTGCACGGACACGCCTAACGGGCCCAGCATTCTCCTTCAAAGCAAAACAAAAACCAGTCAGCAGCACTAAAAGTTCGAGGATCTCATACCTCTGTGAACTATCTAGCTACTCTTATGTATGTCTTGTTTCATTGTTGCTCACGAAAAGGAGGTTTTCGTCACAGCACATTGACGTCTTGCTGTCACCCTTTGGTGACTAGCATATGGAAGATGTAATAATAATGTTTGTTGCAAATTCTTGTTCGAAGGCTAATTGCAAGTGACAGTAACAAGCATACAATGGTAAACAGTATAGTAAACGACTACTCTAGTCTAAATGCTAACTCTAACATGTAACTTATTGGGTATGACTTCCCATATTAAAAAATATGCGAAAACACAGGCAGATAGACCGAAAAACAACACCTCTTAGTGAACTAGGACTAACGACTACTTCTATCATCTCTGAACACTACTTCCTATCACTACAGCAAGCCTGTCAGTGACCTTTGTGGTCATCTTCCCACTCAATGACGTCTTACCATTCAACTGACAGTGTACTCTACGGACCAAGAACACACAAAACGCTAACATCTATACACACCGAAAACAATACCTCCGTACACGTAAATGTACCAGAAAGCATTAAAGATAAAATATCTAATCTTTTATAAAAATGGTTTTGAACGGCTAATAAAATCATAATAACGGTAAACGTTTTCAACGTTTGACCAGACCTGAGGCAATCCGAGTACCCCTCCACGGCAAACTTGGACGTCCCGTACGCTCCAGACCCAGGGTCGGTTCGGCCATAGACGCTGGAGGCGTTAACAACCCTTCCCCTGGCTCTCTTCAGCAGAGGTAGGAACGTACGCGTCACGTCCACCATGCCAAACAGGTTAACGTTGAAGGTGTTGATGAAATCCTCTCTGGTCTGCCATTCAATGTGGCCGACTGCGCCCAACACTCCGGCATTGTTCACCAGACCCCACAGTTCTGTAATGATACTGAACGTCACCATCGAACAATCTTCTAACATTAATCTTAAAAGATTATGGATAAATGAATGCTTTTTAGGTCACGCTGACTTCAATTTATGAATGACATCCTCTGGAAACCCCAAAACTAATGCGGGAAGGCAAAAGAAAAAAGGAAAAACTTTAGCAAAAGAAGAAACAAATGCTGCTAAACCACACTCCGGAGGACTAAACATCCAGCCCTTTTTGGTTTGTCTTACAATGTGTCATCTCTAGTAAGACTGTAAGACACAATTACTGTCATTTCAATAATGTTTAATATAGCCATTCTTGTCTAAAGAGGGAACCAAGGTCACTGTAGCCCCGTGCCTTGATCACGTGCCTCCTTACCTTGAGGGCATATCCTCAAATGATAGAGCAAGAATGCTATTAAGTATTATGTGGCCCCAGTTTCTTGGGGGGGGGGGGGGCAAAAAATGCGCGCGCGGATGTCATCCATAAAATTTAGTGTGGCCTTACCTCCGTTCTCCCCCACATGGGTCCTGACGACGTCACGTGCCTTCAGGATGCTGTCGTGACTGGTGACGTCCATCGCCATGGTAACCACACGGTCAGAACACAGCTGCTTCAGGTCCTGCTGTCCCTTTTCTGTCAGGCAGGCTGCGAACACATGGAACCCCAGCTGGGGGGAGGGGTTTGTCATGTAAGTATGATCATAGAGATAACAATGAGGTTGGAATTTGAAGCAAACAATGTGTAAGCATTTTTCATATCTATTTACCTCATCTATCAATCAATGCACATCAATCAAGACAAGAAAATTTTTTTTCCATCCTACACTAAAACAAAACGTTTGATGATGCGGTAACGGAGTAACATGTATACGATGCCAACAGTTTAAAACATTGCAATTTGGAACCATCATCAGTTGCCTTTGATCTCCCTAAATACACATGTATATATAGTATGTGTTTTTTTTCTAAACAACGAATATAGGTTATCCCCTGGATAAAGGCGAACTAGCGTTACGTTTAAACGGGGGAGAGGCTTCACTTTGATGCTGACGGGTGTATCAGTGAGGGGGTCGATGACTAACACACAGCAAGGAGGTTAAAACACAAGCCTTGTGTTTTAACCTCCTTGCACACAGCAAATTGCATCGAAACCTACCTTATCCAGCCGTTGTGCGTGCAGCTTGCCGAAGCCCGTATCACACCCCGTGACGAGCACATACTTGTCAGCAGTACTGGAGATACGGGGAAGGCCTCGAGCCCACTTGTACAGTCTGTAGGCCAGAATGGCCAGTAGAACTGGGAGAACGGTCCCCAACATTTCACCTGAAAAAACAACACAGCGATAGACAACTCGACCAGACAATAATTATGATCATTGCAGGGAAGGTGGGCAGCCAAACATATGTTCCAATGCCCTTATATAACATTATAGGTACAACAGATAAAAGGCTACATACATAACGTTTTGCATACATATATACGTACCTATTGCAGTTTGAGTATACAAATCTTTACACTGTGACGCTAAGGTGTTTCTCTTCAGCGCGTCAGCTGGAAATTTTCACCTAAATAGGGCTGAACTTTGACCTATCTACAGGCGAAATTCCTTTTCTTGTCACCTGTTATGTCCACGCTTTGTCAGCATGATAATAGCGATAACAGCAGTAAATGATCCGTAATGATTCAATGATGGATAATCATAAGTAACATGGACAATATGTCAAAACGTTTTGCCTCATAAACAAATGGTAGCATTCATTCTGCTGTCTTCTGATACGTTTGAACAAGATTTTTTTTCTTTCAATTTTTAGATAAACTGTTTAGACGTCTAAAGGCTTGACAATTTAGCTTGGCGGCCACAATGCAAGTAGCATCGCCCAATGGGTACACATTTTAGTTGGGAGAGGAGATGCATTAGGGTACACATTCAAGTACTCTACTTGGTTTGTCCATAAACTACGAGAGGGCGTCAAAAACTAAAAAGTGGTTTCATAATAAGCTGATCTTTACATCTTGAAATGTCTCACCTGAAATAGTTCTTGAATTTCCTCACCTCCTTGTTCACAATTTTGACTACTGGAAGGGCTACTAGAAGCTGTTAGCCACTCGACCGTCACTCAGAAAACATAACGATCTTTGACCCTGCTTGAAGACCTTATTCGATTTTCTTTGGCCTTTTACATGAAATACGTATCTGGACACCAGATTACAGAATGATATACCAAAGGCATACGGTCATAACTACAACAGGATTCTATAACATCAGGGTGTTTGGTCCAGGACCCAGAGGTTCTGGGTTCGAATCCGTTGATGTGCCCTTGAGAAAGACACTTAACACGACTTTCCTCGCTTCACTCAGGTTCAAATGAGTCCCGGCTAGGACAAATGGCTTCGGCTAGGACCGTCCTTCTTATTGGACGTTAAATGAAGTCCACGATTTTGAGGAGAGCCAAACCTCGAGCAGGTTATTAATTAAAGAACCCACCACACTTTGCATATTGATAAGAGAGGCGGTCCTTACCGGTGTGAGTGGATCAAACCTTAACAGTCTTGTGTCCAGGTGGGTTTCTTGAAAAGGTGATAGTCACCTGTTATGTCAATCCTCCCACAAATGCGGTAAATCTCAATAGATAAAAAAGGAAAATACGTAGAGGCCAGTTCATTGCACAACGGATAATCGCACGAAATCCTAAAATCCCTTGGTGGTGTGGTCCTGCTTGATAACTTCGCTTTCTTGCACCATTCGGATAATTGCACGGAATGCACTGGCAAATGAGGTGTGCAATTAAGGGACTTCTGCAGCTTTCCCTCTGATAAAGGAACAAAAATCGAGGATTTATTGTTATTTAAATACGTTGTTGGTATAAATACGATTCATTAGTGTACCTTCAAAACTAACAAGCATCGAGACTAACAAGTATCGAAGAGTAACTAGAGAAGCGATGACGTCAAACGGTCGCCCAGGCAACCTCATTTTGAACATGACACCTGTTTACCCGAACCTGAGTCAGACGTACGCCATCTTGGTCTCAAACCCAGACGTACTTTTTTGGTCCTGTATCTAAGGTAAGGCTGTAGACAACATTCAGAAGAAGTTGGGCTGCTTTCTGTAGCTATGGTTACCCTAGTAATGTTCAAGTTGCTTATAATGTAAAATCATTGTGATAGTGTTTCGCATTTTACCCCACAAACGTTTGGGAGCGACATGCGAAGACAGTTGAAACTTGTAATCAGACCACACTTCCTTTTTTTTACCAAAACGTCCAATGTGTACTTTTTACCCGCCATGTAAAAGGACTTAAGCTAAAGTTAACTGTAAAGTGTGTTTCATATTAAGGCAATGAGTTGTTAGACACTATCTTAGCTTAGTTTCGAGCACAAGTTGGGCGTATTCTCGCACCTCTGATTTCCCGTACAGCGTTGAAGTACAACTCTTGGGACGTCTTGGCATATCCCCCCCCCCCCCCAAGAAAACGTTAAATTTGGCGGGATGTTCGAGCACGGTTAAAACTTACAAATGTAATACGCTCAGTACTCCCTCTTTCCTTAGTTACCAACATGTATATAAGCCCAAAGTGTACTTTTTAAACGCCAAGATGAAAGCAAAAGGTGAAAGGCCGACGTTGCTTGCTTTTATAGAAAATAAGAAATACCTGGGAAAATGTGCTAATCAGTACACATTGCTTCAATTTGCCATGCATGTAGATCACGGCATGGAAGGAGTAACAGAAGACCTAACACAAGAACTCCAAACTGTGGCTGACGACATCGGGCCAAAAGACTGGAGACGCCTACTCCGCCGACTTGGTCTGAAGGACTGCGTCCTGGACCAGATCCACCACGACTACATGGATGCTGGCCTTGTCGAGATGGCCTACCAGGGTCTCCGCAAGTGGACCCAGCAGGACGGAGAGAGGGCGACTCTGCAGAAGCTCCTAGCGGCCCTGGAGAGGATTCGTCGGCGTGACCTGATCGACAAGCTGTTCGCGGATCGTGGTGCTGACACCAGTACAGAGAGAACTGCGCTAACACACAATCCTTATGATCCAGAGACTGAGCAGACTGTGCCTAAGCTGATGTCAAAGGATGTACCATGCTCTACATGTTCTAACAAACTTCTTGGGATGCTGAAGACTCTTAAATATTATGTAACAATCAGAACAAATGTTGTGCCATATAATTCATTGAAATCAACGTGATACCGAAAAACGTAGGGGCCGCCCGACGGTGCATTTCCTTGGGTAGGCCCTTACTGAAACAATTGAACAAGGATCCCTCATAATGTCCACGCCTTGTCGCGGTATGAGGGCTTGCGTGCCTCAATGGTAATCCCCAAGCAGATCTATCTGAGACAATGACAGTATTCAGGGGCTAGACAGTGTCCAACTGGCCTGACCCTGTTTACCCTTGGGTACTGTCTTTGCCTCCGATAGATCTGCTTGGGAATTACTTCAATGACCCCGATAGCTATACCAGTGGTCAAGGGGTAGAGGCCAGACTAAATGTGGACGAAGATGCAATGTTAGAAGAATAATGAAATAGGGAGCACAACACGTGTAGCAAAGGAAATGAGGAACTACAAAATCTCTACTGAGTGAAACAAGCTCGCTACAGGCATGTCAGCTAATGGTAGCAAATGGAGAGATGTAGCTGTATTATGATATTTATATCAGAATGATTTTGAAAAGGTATCGGTGGAATCGGAGTCAATACTGACCTACTAGAGATAGAAAAGGGACGTTATAAAAAGCTGTAAATTCAGGAGAGACTATGCAAATATTGCACAACAGATACAGTTGAAGATGAAAAACATTTTATTTGTAATTGCCCCCATTGTGAGAATGAAAGAGACAAGCTTTTCGAAACAATCAATTCAAAATATTCCGGAGCCTTCACCAGCTAGAAGAACTCCAAATAACACGTTTTGACAGAAAATCACAGAACCTGGTCTTTTCATTATAATACGTGGGGCTTTTCATAAGCTACAGCCTCCAAAGAAGAAGACAAATCTCAGTAAACATTGGATAGATGTGATATGTATAGAACAGGCACTTGTCACCACTTATACTGTTTTGACTCTTGCGGTTAGCATACGGCCATGAATTTGCAAATAAAGTTACTTATTCTGGACACAGAGAGATCATCACTCAGAGGGAGTCACCCTGGACTTATACTCAAAACACATTCACACAAAAATAAAAAAAAACACAAACCAATCAACAATTACCATGGCCAATTTCTTTTTTGTCAATGCCGAAGATGATGAATTTGTAAAAGACTAAAAGATCCTTAGCCATATATTTTGAAGAAAGCTGCATGGGGATCCGGAATTGCTCGTCTTCACCAATTTAGAAAAAAAAATTGTTGTATTTTTCAACTCCTTCATTTCCTTGGCTTCCAGCCGGGCCCCGATTTGGAAATGTAACGTTCTCCATACACGGACTAGCATCCTAAGTAAATGCGGCCAGCGGTCACTACGGAAGATGGCTCTCAGGCTAGTATATATAAAGGATATCTTGTGTTATACAAGCGCTCGCTGCCAGGGGCTTATTTGTCTCCCTTCCACTGAAGATTGAAATTGATTGAATTAATGATTGAAGGTTTATTATCATATAAATACGTTGTTGGTATGGGATGATTTGGGTAAGAATATATAATAATAATAATAGTGTATCTTGAAAGCTGGTAGCGAGACTAACAATGAACAAAGAGTAACTAAAGAAGCCATGGCGTCAAACGGTCTCCCAGGCAACCTCCTTTTGATTTGAACATGACACCTGTTTATCTGAACCTAAGTCAGACGTACGCCATCTTTGTCTCAAACCCAGACGTACTTTTTGGTCCCGTATTAAGGTAAGATTATAGACAATATTGAGCTTAGTTTTAAGAAGAAACTGTGCTGCTTTTGCAACTATGGTTACCCTAGCAATGTTTAAGTTTCAGATACTGTAAAACTGTCATATATTTCCCCATCTAAACATTTGGGAGAGACATACGAAGACAGTACAAACTTGCGATCAGATCACACGTTCTCTTTCTTTACCGAAAAACCAATGTGTACTTTTCACACGCCTTGTAGATTACAGAAGATAACGGTAAAACACTCAACCTCTTGCAGCAGAACACAGTGGACTACTACTACGTTACTAAGTACACCATGGAAGGAGTCACAGCCCATGATCTGACACAAGAGCTCCAGACCGTGGCAGAAAACATCGGCTCAAAACATTGGAAACGCCTTCTCCGACGGCTTGGCCTGAAAGAAAACGACCTGGACGAGATTCGTCACGACTACATCGCTGACGGCCTTGTCGAGATGGCCTACCAGGGTCTTCTCAAGTGGAAACAGCGGGAAGGCAAGGAGGCGACTCTGCAGAGGCTTCTAGCCGGGCTGGAGAAGACAGGTCGACGTGACCTGATGGACATTCTGTCCGATGATCACGCTGCTGACACAAACACAGGCCGAACTGCTCTCAGTCGCTGTCACTATGATCCGGAGACTGAGCAAACTGTGCCGAAGCAGCTGTTGTAAGAGGACATTCCATGCTCTGTACGTCTTAATTAAGAAACATTCGCGCCTTCCTGGGGTGCTAAAGACTCTAAAATATTATTTAACAGTTAGACCGAATGTTGTAAAATGGCATGAATTGAAATCAGCTTGATTGGGAAAACGTAGGGCCTGCCCGACGATTCATTTCCTCGGGTAGGCCCTTACTAAAAGGTGAAGGATAATCGGACCCTCATAATGTCCACGCCTTGTCGCGGTGTGAGGGCTTGCGTGCCTCGATAATAATGTCCAGGCAGATATATCGGGGGCAAAGACAGTATCCAAGGCCAAAACAGGGTCCAACTGGCCACCACGACAGTAACACTGTTACAGTGTCCAACCCCCGATATATCTGCTTGGAGATTATATCCCCGAGAACTATGCCAGAGGGAGTGCTCGGCACTCCCATGCTGGACCGGTCATGGGGTAGAGGCCAGACTAAATGTGGACAAAGAGAACCATAATTTAAAGATTATAGGTGCACGAAATGTTAGAACAATGAATCAGGGAGGACAGCACATGTAGCACAGAAAATGAGGAACTACAAAATCTCTACTGAGTGAAACAGGCTTGCTACAGGAATGCAACTGGGGAGATGTAGCTGTATTCTGATATTCGAACACCAGAATGATTTTGACAAGTGGTCCAATGTCTGTAAGATAAGAATCAGTGATCACCCACTAGAGTTAGAAAAGAAAATGTTATAAATAGCTGCCCAGTCCAGCAAAGACTGTGCAAAACATTGTGTAATACTAATAGATGAAGTGGATGAAGAAATTCCTTTTCTTTGTAACTACCTTCAATGTGAGAATAAACAAAACAAGCTTTGTGAAACAATTAAAACAGCTTTCACCGGCTAGAAGACCTAAAAAACATGTTTTTACAAAAATTACAGAACCATTTCATTAAAAACGTGGGACGTTACATTAGCTACAGCCTCCAAAGAAGATAAAACCCCCAGTATAATGTACGTAGAAACATTAGATAGACACATGTTATCTTTTATACTGTTTGTGCCTATGGGCATGGATTTGCAAATAAAGTTATTTATTCATTCATCGTGTACATGAAGAAACTCAATAATTCAAAAGACTCCAGACAAATATTTAACATGTTACTGGAAGCACCAATGAATTTGATTAGATTTGATAAAAGTGGTCCCCATACATTTACATTTACTAATGGTCCTTATTACCATCCATTTCAGCCACCACTATACATTTTAATTACTTTTCCTTACTCCTACATATATATATATATATATATAGTATATTTAAAAACAATATATATATATTATTGTCATTAAAATATGATGCATACATGCTTGCCTGAGCTGTTTTTAAAGTCAATTTTTGGCACTTACATCAGTGGTCTTAACAGAAATTTGTTCCACATGTCACAATTCACAGGACTAAAATGTCAGCTGATGTAAAAATGGAACATTATACAACATACAGCAAGTTCAGACAATTTGGCTTCATCAAAAATAGGACTTTTAAAAAATCATACAAAAGCAGTTGTACTGCAGTAGCAAGAAAAGCCATAATGTAATGATTTCTTTGTTGGACCAATGTAACAAATTTCTCAGCAATCAATTTGATTCTTCTTAAGCTTACCCTTGCAAAAAAATACATACTTAGAATTTATTTTGATACTGCTGTAGTGCTGCATTGGTGCCTTCTGTCATGATGATTTCATAGTAATGATACTTGCTTGAAATACCACAACCACTCCCTAATTAAATCTTTCAACTCGGCAAAGCCCTGAATGAATAGAATAGTACTTCACTGGTGCCACAAATGCCATTATACCAGTTCAGCACCATCACGTACAGTATCACACATCACTTTTACAAGGGTAGTCCCTTTTACACAATTACTGAAACATGCCACTGTTACACAATTATCAAAACATGCCAAAGCAGGGCTCGAAATACTGGGTGCATGTGCACCCAGGTGCACCCAAAATTGGAGCTGTGCACCCAATTATTTTCTTAGGTTTATGTATGTAAAGATATGAAAGTATACTAGTATACATCATATTCTTGACATCTAAGTGTTAGAAAGATAATAGAAATGTCTGTCATGGTACTTGTTTAAGAATTTGATAGCTTGTAACTAAGTTTTGCTATTAGGTTATTACTTAAATTTAAGTGGTGCACCCAAAAATTTTTTGGTGCACCCAATTTTTTAAGCTGGGTGCACCAGTGCACCTAATCCCCAAAATGATTTTCGAGCCCTGCAAAGGTAACAAAAGCTGTCAAAATTTGGACTAGTCCTGTTTAAATCCTTTGGGTTGGACCTTGAGTTTGCCTATCAACAGGCTGAGAAGGAAATCTCCCACGTCGGTCGGCAGCCATGCCAGGGGAATCATGAGCAGCCTGGCGTCCCAGCCGCACACGTACCGGCTCTGGGGATGGACAGCCGTCAGGCAGTGGGCGACGGCGTCTACAACGTGGTTGTAGTTGGTAGAGCCAAAGTCGGCAGCTATCTTTTTAGCTGTATCTTTTGCTGTAAGTAAGAAAAAGAATGAAACTTTCAAAACTCATACTGAAGCAATCTAGTAAAGATGAAATATTCATTCTATTCCTTCACTTATTACTTCATTCAGTGATTATGGAGAAGGCATAGGCCTGTAAGGTCCCAAATTTGACTTAGCACATTGAGTCAATCCTCCTCTTTTTGACGAATCCTCTAACCATGCAGATATTTGATGCCACGGCCCTCCCAGGGATTCAAACCTTCAACCCTGACCATTCATTCCCAATCCTTCAGGAGCAGATCCTTCTGACCAGCATAAAATTCTGATTACCCATTGATGCTACTAGGTCATATCTGGCCACAGTCTTCAAGTATGACCTATCTGACAGTACCTTTTCCCTCAGGAAGCCTTGGAATGCCCCATTTTAACATAACATTGTCTAAAACTCCACACCATGGAAGGGGGACCCCCTTCCACACCATCCCCCTCGCGTGGTCACCCTGCCCCCTCACAATGCTCCCCCTTTCCCCTTTTTTTCCTTTCTCGTAGAAAAACCCCTGCACTACATTATTCACTAATTCCCTAATGTCATGAAAAGAACTATAATATTTTTACACAAGGCAGTCGCCCAATACGGAAGAGAAGGATCCGCCCCTGAGGCATTGCCAATAAATCAGCAGTGAGGTTGGTGTAATCCATACCATGGTTCAAGAACTCCTCTCCGTACCACTCCTGGACATCAGGTTCAAGTTTGTCGTACGACTGCTGCATCATGCGCTCAAACGCCTCGGGAGACGTCAGGTCGGTCTTGAAGACTCCAGGCTCCATGATGTGCACTGAGACCCCGTAAGGACGCATCATCCTCCTGTCAATCACAATTAGCAGTTCAACCAATTAGTGGCTCGGCCAACGAGAGAGTGGCTGCATGTCCATCAAAGGTATTTTTTGTCTGTGATATGTTTCTTTGCATTTTGATAGTGGTGGGTGGCCAAGGGGCTAGCCTATGGAATCAGTCAATTTTACTTGACCAGCATATTCTTAAACTTTCTCTACATGTACATAGCAATCTGCACTTATGAGAGAGACTAGTTGAGTTCAACACACAAGACTACCAACAGACTAGTCCCTTGCTGTAATGCTTGCACACAAGTGTGGCCCAAGGTCTACAAAGATGGAGATGGTCATCACCCTTCACACGATTTTAACCAAGTCGCATGGCAGAAAAATGCAGAAGTTCTGTATCAAGAATACATGTATTATGTTATTGTACTAACTCTACTATCTACTGCAGTGGACAAACCAACCAACACATTCCTTGTGGTGAGGGTGCAGAAAATTCTCAACAAAATAAGTCATACCATATTGGCTATATTAGCTGAGGCTTTTAAATATTTTAATCTATTTACTATTTTCAGGGGGCTAAAATCTTCTGATTCCATCAGGAAAAAAACAGTATTGGAAAAGCCAGTATCAAGAAAACAACAAAATTGATACCTTGGTATAAAATACCAACAGCATTACTATATATAGAGGCTGCAAACCTGAGACAATCGGAGTATCCTTCCACAGCAAACTTTGATGCGCCGTACGCGCCCGAGCCAGGGTCGTTCCTGCCGTATATGCTGGAGACGTTGATAACACGGCCGTGTGTTTTCTTCAGCAGCGGGAGGAAGGTACGCGTAACGTCGACCAGCCCAAACACGTTGACGTTGAAAGTTCGGAAGTAGTCCTCTCTGGTCTGCCACTCAATGTGACCCAGGGTTCCAAATATCCCCGCATTGTTCACAACACCCCATAGCCCTGGAACAAAGTATATATCTTCAGTGTAAAATTTCAGATAAAACTGGTGACACAAAGGTATTCCCTTAAAAGGTTTCTCATTCATTATGCAAATTAGATCTGGAATTGTATGGTTTGCATCTACTTAAATGTCAATCATCACCTGCATGCTTAAGTTCAGGAAAGTACTTCACTCCTAAAGTTATTCTCCAGCAAAAGTGGCCCCTGCATTTCTAAAAAAATCTGCCAGGGGTCTCTTCCTCTATTGTACTTTCTAGCATGCAAGTCTTCTTCATGTACAGCATTTAGCTGTTGAGCACTATGCAATGCATGCTATGCATCACAATATTCACATGATTTTTTATAACTCATTGTCTCAGAATACTTTTGTATTGTAACTGCATGTACACGTTTGTACAACTGTGAATGTAGAAACTTTTGCAGTGGTTTAATGTTCGCAGTTTTTGCGGTGGCCACTTCACCGCAAATCAAAAACCACTGTGAACAGTCCTTTTTCCCACTACCGTGAAATTAAATTCCCGCGAACTTAAATGCATTTACAGTACCTCCGTTCTCTCCAACATGGGTCTTGACGATGTCACGTGCCTTCAGGATGCTGTCGTGACTGGTGACGTCCATTGCCACGGCAACCACACGGTCAGAACACAGCTGCTTCAGGTCCTGCTGTCCCTTTTCTGTCAGGCAGGCTGCGAACACATGGAACCCCAGCTGGGGGGAGGGTGTGCGTGAGTTACCAAAGCAAGAATTAGATATGCAGAGAACTCTAAGAGCTTGCAAGGACTACAGGAGCCTTGACACTTTGAGGGTTACTAAACAAATGTACCTTAATATCAAGACCAGCGTAATATTAGTCATCTTTCTATGAGGGTTGATAAACAATCCTGCTCCAGACCTGTGATATTGTGAGGGTTAATAAACAAACCTACCCTATCCAGACCTGTGGTGAACCTTGACACTGTAAGGGTTAAAAATTAAAAAATACCATATCCTGAGACATGTGGTGAACTTGACACTATGATGGTTAATACACAACCCTACCTAATCAAAACGTTGTGGTGAACCTTGACACTGTGAATGAAGGTTAATACATAAGCCTCTATCTTATTCAGACGTTAAAGTGATGAATCTTGACACTGTGAGGGTTAACAACCAAACCTACCTTATCCAGCCGTTGTGCGTGCAGCTTGCCGAAGCCTGTGATAAACCTTAACACTGTGAGGGTTAACAAACCCACCTTATCCAGTCGTTGTGCGTGCAGCTTGCCGAAGCCCGTATCACACCCCGTGACGAGGACATACTTGTCAGCAGTACTGGAGATACGGGGAAGGCCTCGAGCCCACTTGTACAGTCTGTAGGCCAGAATGGCCAGTAGAACTGGGAGAACGGTCCCCAACATTTCACAATGTACCTGAAATACAGTACTAGTAGTAGTCAGAACCCTATAAACAAATTTTTGGCAGAAAGCCTTTTATTAAAGTTTTAATGATCAGACCTTTGACATTTATAGGAACACTTGTTGCAAGAGAATACTGTAAATGCATTTAAGTTCGCAGGGATTTGATTTCGTGGTAGCGGCGAAAAGGACTTTTCGCGGTGGTTTTGAGTTCGCGATAGCACCATGCACTGTAGTCTCTTACTGCCATGGAAAAATGTTCGCGGTGGTTTTAAGTTCGCTGTGAAGCGGCCACCGCGAAAACCGCCAATTATTAAACCTCACCTCAAATTAAACCACCGTGAAAGTTTCTGCATATACAGTAAATAGAGTACAGGTCCTGTACATTAGGTTTGACATGATGTTAGATGACTGATGAGCAAGATTTACAGTAACCTTATTCCATATTCCTACCATGGACTAGCTCTGGAACCCTCAAAATGTTCAAAGTCCAATCTGGAGAAAACCAAGAGAAAAATACCCTTGCACAACGAACTGGACGACGACCAAAGGATGGATATGGTTACCTTTATGGCTTTTCAACCTTCTTGTCTTAAACTTGCGTGACGACAAAAAACGGGGCGTGTTTTAGTCGCCACAACCAAGGATAAAAGCTCCTTGCCACAACTCAAACTCACGTTTTCGCTTGTTGACCGACCTTTGACCTGAAAGTTGAACTCCCAGGTTTGGTCTCACACTGGAGTTTGCCTCCAAATCAGATAGGTAAGCTTCAAGCAGATGTTAGGACCAAGCGTATTCTCGGCGTTTGACGTCGCCCGTTTTTGCAACATTTAGCTACTCTTTTCCTTTATTGCACTTTTCATACTCTCAACTCCTCTGAGGCATTGGAGAAACACAATACTACGTCGAAAAATTACGTCACTTTAATATCAGGAGATCTTGTGGTAGCAAGGTCTATTTTTGGCAACGCCTCAGGGGCTAGTGTTACAGTATAGTACTAGTAGTAGTATGTTTATCCGATTGGTAAAAATTCCCAGAATTCTGCAGAATTTTTTTTTCGGTGCCTGTGTAGTTGACTCATCCTGACGGAACGTCATGATATTTGGATCGTAGATATCTTCGGAGATGCCTTACATAATAAAACTCTACTCATGCAAATCGGGGGCCAATTAGCATAATTAATAAGGGTATTTTATAAATCCACTACATTCAGCAATTGGATACTCAAAAACATATGGCATGTTAAGTGAAAAAGACGAAACATTAGCCTAACTGTGTAGTGTATGCACGATTGGCAAAAATTCCCGGAATTCTACAGCAATTCGTCCGCGCGTGCGCAACTGCATCATCCCTTTGATGGCAATAACTCGGGAACTGATTCAAGGATCGTTTTGATTTTTATATGAAGATAATTTCAGAGATTTCTTTCAGAATTAAGGGCTATTCATGCAAAGCAAGGACTAACTTGTATAATTAATGAGGACAGTTTATAAATCCATTGCGTTTCATAATAGGATACTCAGACATATGACATATTTAAACGTAAAAAAGAGAGAAATATCGACAGATCAATTATGCAAATCATAATTTTGGTACAGCCTTCATACATACAGCCAGGCGAATGGATAGGACACGAATACTAAAAAACACCTATGTAACAACTAAGAATACTTATAAACAATGAAACCGTTGCCATAGCAATAATTTTGATTGCCACACTTATTTGTGTTTTTAGCAGATTGAAAACTTATATAAAATATATGAGGTTCAGCAGAGTTGATCTTTTTTGTTTCCCCGCCATCATATCCTTTTCAAGCAGATTATATTAGTTGCATTTCATCCCGTTTATTCCTTCATTTTTCATCTCCAGTCTTTTCAATTTTTACTTTTTCAGATTTTACTGCTTCAGGTATTCACTCAAAGTTTCAATTTATCCTTTTAATATATTCTTTATTTATTGAAATGAATTGGTATTCGGGTAACTAATCATATATGGACTGAATCATCCCGAAGACACTGATTCCCACTCGCTGCTTTTCATTGATTTTATTTTAGTCACGCTCCATTTGAACTTTCCACCTTACCAAACCACTCCCTCCCACAACTCAGTGCTTCATCAAATCTTGCGGTGCGTTCAACCACTGGAGCACATAATAATCCATAACAGACATCCCACGACACATATGTCCACTGTCCGGTATGTTTCACGTCAGCACCTAATACCATATGCACAGCCCCTTCCTCAAAAGCACATCCCACTTTCCGCGTCTATCGACTTGCGGTGAAACGATCACCTTCAATTTCAATTTGCCGAGTTCGTGGACTGTCCCTGACCCGTTTCATCTTGATTCTGTGCCCTGCCTGGCGTATTACCGGCTAACGCATTTAGATTTAGCAATCATCCGCGCCGATATCAGTGGGTATTAGGGCCTTAGGTAGCGGCTATGGCTCAAAATGGAAAATTGGGTTCGGGTTCCAAAATATTGATTCACTCATTGACGACAAATAACCCACTACGCAGAAATTTCTCAGTGAGAGATTAAAATTCTATTACATCCTTCTAGAATTTGTCAACTCTAACGACAGTTTATTATTCGTTGATTATCTATTCGTTGCATGGAATCTTTTTGACATGTTATATTTGTTAAGGCTAATGTCACGATGCCAAACCGGGGCCCGGCCGGGCTATTTGTGGAAACGGAAAGTAGAAATGTATACCTAAAATATACACAAATAATGCCCTCGACTTCTAGTATTCTCTTTATGTCTTGTATAGTTTAAGTTAAGTTAAAGTTGCCCGTACATCAGTAACAGATGCGTAGGGGTGGCGTCCATCTCCATTTCTGTAGCCCTTGGGCCACACATGTGAAAGCCACTACAGCAGGGGGCTGGTCTGCTGGTAGTGATGTGTGTTTGTATAGTTTGGTGTCTTATATGTCATACTTTTCCTCCTCGAAAGCTGCCCGGGCCCTGATTTAGAAATGTAACTTTAAAAGCCTAAGCGCCTGCTAGACCAGCATTTTTACTGACCAAAAGCTATTTCGTTCTACACAGTACCACCCTTTACTGTATCCAAGTACTAGTACATCATACAGAGTGCCCTAGCTGTATTGTATGAGGCTTTTGTGTTATATCGATCCCATGGTCAAGGTGATTTTGTTGTGTATTGATTTTATTTTGGGGGGCTACTTATACACTGTTGAAGAGCTCCCCCGTGTTTGGTACCGCTTTGTTTTCTGTTTCTTTCAGTGTGTATCAAATGGTTGGAACAACATAGAACGGTTGGCTAAGTATGGTAATGAAGGATTTGCGTTCATCCGGAAAATACACATAGAAGCACGAACTTCCAGTGCTACACTGATACAGTCTAATGCAGGGCTACTTGTGACTTATTATCTTCGCCAAGAAGGTTCCGTGTGTGTGTGTGTGTGTGTGTGTGTGTGTGTGTGTGTGTGTGTGTGTGTGTGTGTGTGTGTGTGTGTGTGTGTGTGTGTGTGTGTGTGTGTGTGTGTGTGTGTGTGTGTGTGTGTGTGTGTGTGCGTGCGTGCGTGTGTGTGTGTGTGTGTGTGTGGCCTCCTAGTGACTTTTTAGGTATTTCATGAGCAGAACATTTGTCGGGAAACCCTTGCTTTCAATTCATTAGAGAGTCGTTAGTTAAGTACTGTCCCACAATCAGCGTCTTATTCATCATCGATTATAAGACGGTACTAGTCTTATCTTAAGATTAATAGACTCACACTTTCCTTGAGTTATACGTAGGGTTTATTTATTTATTGGCCGTTCTGCTGAATAATATTCTATAAGCGCAGAATTTGAAAGAAGATCTTTTTCTCAAATGATAATGATATTTATAAGAAAAATGCATTTATGAGAGTCCCGCAGAACGAAAAAGAACGATAAATTAATAAATAAGATGAGAAATTAAACCTGCTTCAGTTCCGTAATTCCGTGAATTTTGCGCATCAGGATAGACTGAGTCATCTGTTCGCAAAGAGCACAACGGTAGAACTGTGCTCATATCCAGTATGATAAAGATAGACGGTTTGAAAGACTTCCTCGTAACGTTAGCTTTCACTTGTCAAACAAGAAATCCTTCACACAAAATCCCTTAAAAACACCCAGGCCTAAAAGCTTTCTATATAAAAACACAGGAAATGTTATGTTTCATGTATTCAATACCTACTAGAAAATCTGCCAATAACTGAGCGCGGTTTTCGGGTGTTAATTTATTAACACTCAGGTACAAACTCGACTCGGCGCATTATACCCAAGCACGGTGGAGGAGAGTTGAGTCAACCCACCACACGGCAAGCGCATCTTTCCCTTCATCCGTCGTTTGTTCAAGCTTCCCTGCTATCAGTATCAGGCCTGTATACAAGAGGAAAGTGTATACAGTTCACTGATGTGCGGGCGGAAAGTCTAACATAGCAACTAGAGCTGCACCGCAAAGCGGCGGCGCAGCCAGCGTATCAGTCAACCTCAGTGAGAGAGGGGCCCTGGCGCAAGGGTTTTCCGTTCGGCTTCAACCTGAGGCGGCCGCAACGCACCGCCATTAGATTGGACGTGGATTTGTGGGAGAGAATTAAGGTATATCCCTTGAGATTCCACGGGAATCTCTCCACGGAAGACTTTTAATGAAGCCGTTTGGAGATTAGCTCTTCCGCGACCCGTCAACACCGAGTCACAGGAGAGGCAAGGCGCTTCGTGTGGAAAATTTATGCATACTCGCACGCCCCTCTTCTCTCCAGAGCCAAGGAAAATCCTAAGACGCTGCGGACTGCACCTGCTTGTCTCAGACGTCCCAGCCAAGGTCTAAGACGTTTCCCTTAAGATCTGGGTGTCTTCAAATCCCACAGGTGAGTTATGTATGTATGTTTATGTGACGGTATGATGTTGGAAGGGGAGGGGGCGTGTCTATTTTTCCACCTTCACCTGAACAGGGGAACGTCCTTGGGGGGACATTATAAGCGCGTTTATTTGCTCGTAAACGCAAATACAGTTTCTTAAGTGCGCTTATTTCTCATAAATATAAGGAAGAAAACGCAATTAACACCGTGAATTAAGAAAATGCTGCATTTTACCTCACCTTGGAATAGTATTAAGTGAATATTATGCCCGAGCCTCTCAGGAAAAAGGATATAAAGGTATAGGTACTGTATATTTTTTAATGGATATATCGCTAAGTCCTAAACGTTACATGACGCAGTGGTGTTATTTGAAGAACGGCCTAGCCATGAGTCAGTTGGTATCGCACACGAAATCAATATAAATGGCGAACAGTGTACGTGTTCTCTCTCTAGACAATGCCGGCATTGTAAAACCGTCAGTGTGAGCACACGGTCTGAATACAAAATAAGGGCCTGTGGTTTACCGTAGCTGCGGCGGGGTGCCAGCGGTGCGCTCATCCATCCCCACCGTCAGACTCCGCGGTGCCGTGCGCTAAACCAAATCAAAACAGGTTAGTTTGCTCACTACTGCATAACAGAGACTTTAAGCGGAACCCTTTGATCAATTTTCCGGTCTTTGTCACGTCTTATTAATTTTCAATCATCCAGCTGGCTTTTTTTATACCCTTACAAATGTCACCCCGCTATCTTAACCTCCGAATCGTCATAAAATCTTAATGTACGTCCTTGAGTTTAGATTTATGCGTCCTTGGTAAGGTTTATGTTTGCTGCGAATGACGAATACAGAAATCGCACTGGGGTTGGAAAGAGGTTTCTTGTTTTGTGTGAAAATATTCAGTAATGTACTCAGCGTTTGACAAGAGCTAGTCTGTGAGGGTGCACTTCCTTTCCAAAATACGTGACTGAATTTCAGTTCATCTTGAGCGGACATCTGAAATATTGTCTGCCTTTCTGATATTGAAATTCATCTACTAATATGGTATATATTATCTACGTTGTCAGCGAAAGTGTGTGGTATAAAAAGGAATAATTTGCACTCTATGTTTGAAAAGCAATGGCCATATTGGGTATGTTAGTGCTATGGGATCTATTGTATAGTGCTATAGTATCTATTGGATACAGTAGAGGGGGGTCTTGAGTATTGTGTGTGTTGAGGTTAATATATTAGTGCCATGATACACTGGCATCCTAACGGTCGAGTTGCACCAGTGGAGCAAACCAAACAAGGGAACCACAAGGGGTAAAAACGGTGAAAATATACACACTACAAGTACAGAATAACAAAAACTGTTTATTTGAAAATGATAAGACAACTAGAAAGGCTTTTGAAAAAAATGCAGGATGTGGGCGAAGGGAAAAGAAAGCAAAAATCGCAGGAAAAGAAGCAACAAGAAAGGCAACATTTTCGCGAAAATGCAGCAAAAAGAAAAAAAAAATTAAAAACATTGTCTGTCCACGGATTCGACCCCGGAGCGTTGGTTTACCACGCGTGAATAATCCCATTGAGCCAGTGCTACAACATGTTACGAGCGCACGTTTTAACAGGTATACAAATGTATTGCGTTGCTTGAAAAAAACCGCGAGCTTCCGCTGGCTATTTTTCTCGCTTATAATCGAAGGTATTTCACTAAAACTTGGACAGAATACTAGAATATTTTTTGTGGGGCATTTTTATGTTGTTATTTAGCCGATTAGATGCTCTGAACTTGCTGCATTTTCAACGTTTTTGTGATACTGCGCTGCCGAGTGCCATTTTGTGACCTGTGCGTTGATAGGTTTACCCCTGGCGTATCCAAAAGACAGTCAGAATGTTAGCCAATCAAAAAGCTGGAAACGTGGACTGCATGCTACAGGTTCCATTTTTTCTGAGTTTTGATTGGTCGGGTGGAATATCTGTAGAGAATACTAAATGTGTGGCTTCGCCCACATAAAAACAAATATGATGATACAATTTGTACCCAACATTCATCGCTAATCTTTCAGCCAAAACATGTGCTACAGTTTTCATACAATGGAAGATAAATGTATTGTGTCATTTTTGACACATTGGTATCTCCTTCAAACCTGTTTTTCTCCAAATAAAACACATTATAATATTATCATTCTCGAGATCTTCTACAATCCTTGGAAAAACCGTACTCCAGCATATTGACCTAACTTGGCCCGAGGGTTGATTGGTTCTGTTCTTTCACCTTGGCAATAACCTAGGCTGAGTCATACAATTCAATATCGCTTCAACTTTTACCACCACCGACGCCATATCCCTTATAGCTGTAATAATAATGACATATCATTTCGCGCGATCCCAGCCGTTTTGCTTTATTGCGAGGGAGAGATATAGACAGGGAGAGATATAGACAGGGACGGTTATATTTTATTGATAGGTGGGGCGCAGGAGGCACTGCCTGTGATGATGAAAATCCATTAGATTAATTTGTTCGCTGTCACCGTCTGGATGTAGCTCGTTACTTATCTGACGGATTGACGTGATTTTGATCGATCCGTGAGGAACGCCCACTAGTGCCGCGAGGTATGAAGCGCATCGGCCGCTTGGGATCATAAACAATATGGTTTCTGTCGTTTATATAGCGCTATACGTGCGTATGTTTATTTGAACTTGAATTACACGGTAGACAGCACTGTCATTTTCTGGTGTTGAGAGTGGCTCAATGTCAATTGCCGTATTGAATTACAGAATAGCAAAGTAATGTATCGTTGTACATAGAAAAACAGTATGCCCTCATGTATACATGTATATATATTGTATATGTAAAGGTATGCCTCTCTATATTTCATATCTCCCTGGCATGTTTTTGCTGTTATTGTATGGTGGGTTACTGTAGCCAGTTATCAAACTATCGAATGAATAATAAATGAATGAAAGGGTGAGTGAGTGAGCAAGTGAGTGTATGAGTGAGTGAGTGGGTAAGTGAATGAATAAGTGTGCGACGGAGTGAGTGATTGATTGATTGAGTGAGTGAGTGAGTAAAATGCCCAGATAAAACACAAGCAGGTGTTTTAAGAGCTCGTATACACCAGAATAAATGACGTAAGAATTTTTCAACGTGATTAAATGTTCTATACAATAATTATTCAATGAACAATGTATAATAATTATACGCAATTGTCTCCCCTCTGCAGATAAAAGCGGTAACAACAAAACCGCCACATACCTGACACCACCCAAAACCCTCCCGGGGAGAGCAGAGTGTTTTGAAGAAAGCACAGAGAAGATCCGGCCAAAACAAACACTGACGTTCCACTTGACCTAAGATGGAGAATGTCACTCAAGGAGCTTCGGGGGAAGACAAGGAGTCTTCAGAACCAGGGAGCGATGAGATCATCATAGTCATCACAGAAGCTGAGAAAAGAGCCGAGAGCGACGACGAAGAAGAAAATACAGGAGACAATAAAACGGGAGCTGAAGGGGGCGTGGAACAATGGCAAACTGAAGACGATGAAGTTGATAAACACGGCGAAAACGCGTCCACTAGACCCGAAACTCATCACCCTAACGTTGAAGGATCAACACAGGAAGCTAGTGTTGAACAGACACAAGTAAACAGTGAACCAAACACCACCCAAACAGAGCCCATCTCCGAGCTAAATGAAGAAGAAAGCGATCAGACAGACTGGGATACCTACGAAGACAAACCGGAAATTCCTCGAGTTATCTGTGTTGATTTTATTCGCGGTAGAAGCCTAGAAGAGTCTCCTGACTTCGGATACACCTTAGAGACGGTAGCAGAAGATACTTTAGAGGGAAGCGACAAGGAAGAAGACGACGCAGGTGATGATGAAGACGATGAGATACCAGTTTCGTTGGTGGACTGGGACGGAGCAATGCCAGAAGAAATGGACGGCACTGAACTGGCGGATTCAGAGTTTGAGTTCACCCGATGGAGCGGGGAAGAAGCCAATAACATAAAAGAAACTGCCGCAGACAATAAGAAAGAAAGCCAAGACGAGTTTGACCAACTTAAAGGCGGCAACGAACAGGAATTAAAGATGGTTGACCGAGCAATTGCTGGGCTAGAGACGGCAGAGGAGTACACCGAACAGGAAACGACCTTTGACCCAGAGAAAGGAAACGGAGTGGATCGGGTACAAGCAGACGTGAGGGTGATTCTGACAACTACTGAAGAAAACTTGGAAGAAGAAGAAGAAAACACTGAAGAAAGTCACGAAGATGAGACGTTTGGACAGTCTTACGATACTTGGAAGCGAGTGGACGTCTCAGACAAAGATAAGAAAGCTGATACTGTAGGTGAAGTGGAGATAGAGAGTGAAGAGTGTAGAGAGGAAGGGACGGTGTTTGCACAAGAGGCGGGAAAAGATGGGACCAATGAGAATGAAGTAAATCAGGAGGCATCATGGGAAGATGTCGTCATCATCGTCTCAACGGTCGAAGAAGTCGAACCAACCCTGACGGTCAAAGATGTAGAATTCAACTGGGACGAGACGATCTTAGATCAAATCGAGGAGGAGTCAAAAGAGTTTAAAGAAAAGACTGAAGAAACGACAGGATTTGAAGAAAAAGAAGTAGAGGGAGGAGCGAAGGAAGAAGTAACAGTCCAAGAGAAAATTGAAGACGTGGAAGTCGGCACCGAGCAAAGAGTAGAAGACTTGGAGAAAAAGGTTGAGGAAGGAGTTTCAAATCAGACTGATACACGTGAAAGTGTCGGAGAAGGAAAGACGTTTTCGTCGGTAGAGGAGATTGGCATTGCTAAGATGAATACAGACTTGGAGAAAAATCGAAAAGATCTGGAAATCCTCGTGTCTAGGGCTGAAAAAGCTGTGCCGGACTTAGAGAAAGCGAGACAAGTTATGGAACAGGAAAAAGTTAGAGGAGACGGACTGAGCACAGAACTGAAAGTGATCAAAGAAGAGTTGGCGCGAGAAAAGTCACGCGCTCAAGAAGAAAAAGACAGAGCCGACCGCGCAGAAGCCAAGTTCGATGAAGCCAGGAAAAACATGGAGGAGGAAAAGACGAAAAGCGATCTCTTGAGGTTGAACATGGAACAGCATAAGAGTAAAGCCGACCGCGTGGAAAGTGAACTGAAGAAGATCCAGAAAACCGTGGAAACGGAGAAAGCTCGTTCGCATGGTAAGAAACGCATTGAGACGGAAGCGCTCGAGCAGGCACGCAGAGATATAGAGTACGAAAAGATCCGGGCAGAAAACGCGGAAGCCGAACTGAAAAAAGTCCAGCGAGAGTTAGAGACAATAGAAGACAGGTATGTTGAACAAAGGCGAATCGAAGCTGAAACCGTCTTGAAAGCGCGCCGGGACGCCGAGTACGAAAAAGCCCGCGCAAATCGCCTGCGTTTGGAACTGAGGACTCTGAAAGAAAACAAGGGCGCGGGAAAAGATAGCGACAAAGATACCCAAGTTCAACAACTTCAGTCTGAACTAGCGAGTATGCGTACTGAGAGAGATCAGGAAAAATCCAGAGCAGACCGGTTAGAAGCGGAAACGAGTCAAATGAAAGAAAACACAGAAGTCGGCGCCTCAGATACAACAAAGTTAGAGCAAGCTCTAAAAGGGATGAAACAAGAGAAAGCAAGAGCGGACAGAGCAGAGACGTACTTCCAACAGGCGAGGAGAGAGTGCGAACAAGAAAAGGTTCGCGCGCAGTTGGAGAAAAGAAGGGCTGACCGCGCAGAAGCAAGCGTTGAACAGAAACAAAAGCACTTGGAACAGGAGAAAACAAGAGCGAACCGTGCCATAGCTGAATTAAAGGAGACGCGGAAGAAGCTAGATCAAGAAAAACGTCCTATCCCTGAAGAAATGAACGCAAACGACACAACAGAGACAGAATTACACAAGCTACGCGAACAACTAGAGCGAGAGAAAGCAAGAGCTGACCGTGCCGAAGAAGAAGCAAAAGAACTGAAAGGAGCGTCCGCAAAACACATTTCTCTGACAGAAGCGGACAAGTTGCAGCTCTACGTGACAGACGCAGAGACCGAGTTGGAGAGAACGCGCCTCGAGGTGGAGCAAGAGCGAGCTAGAGCCGAAGTCATGAAGGAGGAACTGGAGAAGACGATCAAAGACTTTAAGATGGAGAAGCTTCGTGTACAAGAAGAGAAAATCCGGGCCGACTTGGCTGAGGCAGAACTGAGGAATATTCGGGAGAAGGAATCGCATGTGACGTTTCGTCAGGAGTTGGAGAAGGTTTGGGACGACACCAAGGCCAAAGCTAAAGTCGAGGCCAGACTTAGCCAGACAGACCTGCATCTGGCACTGGACTCTACCACTTGGGACGGCTATAAACTAGAGACAAGCTTCTAAGTCACACCCCCTTAAAAACGTAGAGTCTTCCAACTACTTATATACGTACCAGATGTCTTTTACTAAAAGAAAAACGTGTTAATGGGTTATCAAATTACAAATACATGAATAATTGGTCTCAACAACAAAAATAGATATATCTATAGGAAAGAGAACTTTAAAAATGAAAGAAAGGTAACAAGAAGTTCACAGATATAAAATTGGCAATAAGATGATGTAATTGATATTTTGTCGGTACAATGTACTATACTTAAAAAGTTAGAATGTATTCGATATATGTATTGTATAGTAACACATCCACTATTAGCTTGCCATATTATGATAGCTCAGAGACTCTATTGAACTGCTAAAGTGATGTCTAAATAAGTGTCAACCATTTAGTCACAGGTGTCCGCCATCTTAGCTGTCGACACTGCTGCAAAGCATCATGGGATGAAGTAGCCTCCAACAGACTCCAAAGGATGCGGTGCGAGTTAACTTTAGTTAATTAGAAATGTGCTAAACAGATCTAGACTTACTTAATCTCTTAGCAGACTCTGCAATGGTAGCCAATGCCAAAAATGCTTGCCAATACTGTTGACAAATATCGTCACAGAAAACGAGAAACCACTGAGGAAAACCATGACTTTCGGTCCTTACATCTGCTTGGAGATAGTACCGATCATCTAATAGACATCCTTGAGGAAAATATGTTTATGTTGTTTGAATTTATGTATACATATATAGCATTAAATAGTCTCTCTATATATATACGACTGTATTTTACAGGGTAAGATACTTTGTTTTGTTTTGTTTTACAATGGCAATCATATGTCTCTTATCTGAACAATGAGCAATAAGACGATACAATGCCTAATACTACTACATGAAACCTCTGGATGCCTCTTCCACGTATACAAGAGAAAGACGTTCACGATTGATTTATAGTACTGTTTATTTTGCTTGATACGGTTTTGTTTGATACTATATATGACTAAAATAATAGTACTATGATAATCGACCAGGCTAAGGTCCGTCTTAGAGTGACCGGTGTTGTAACTGACCAGTGTTGTAATTGGACACTGTTGACGTAGTAACACTACTTGTGATTCTACTACAACTATTACTGATAGTACTACTACTACTTTTACTACTACAGGTCAGTCATAGAAAGATAATGAACAACGTTATGTCTGCCATAAGATAAGAAACTTATGAAATGCCTATAACAAATAAGTATGTGTTGCAAGATGTGTTTATGAACTGTTTAGGTGCCATGTATGACAACGATTGCCATGTATTTGCCTATATATGTAATATAGACAGCTATTTTATTCATAACGCATGGCTACTACTATAAGAATGCGTCAAATTGCTAGATATCAGTATATTGCCATTAGTTTATTTCAAATAGCCTTAACTATGAAGTCACATGCCTCAATGTGTGTTTATTTCATCTTTTTTTTGTATATTATGATAGCTAAAAGATTACAAGAAGAAGCACAAGAAAATAGAAGTTTAAGAAAGTTTTATTAGCATCTATTAGTACTACAAGCACACATACACATGAATACATTATTTCACCTCACTATAAATAACACAGGGTACTAAAAGTTGGTCAGATATGATTGTAGTATGGAAGCCAAAATGCACATGAACTAATAGTACATTCTACTTTGAGTTACCAGAGAGCTTTATGTAAAACATTTCGTCTACAGGTCACGATCTAATGTGTTTTTAAGGCTTACAAAAATAGCTTGCAAAGAAACAATCGAATCGTATCAGAACTGAACACGACAATCTGGCGATAAATGAGTGTAGTGTACAATGTGAATTATTGAGAAAGTAACAAATAACAAAATGTAATATCTACGTACACTTCAGCAGAGTGAATTATATCAGAAGAAACATAGAAACACTTAAACAATTAGAAATGCTATAAACTTATTCAGCTATGTAGTTTTACCTAAGCCTTACTTATCTTAATATGTATGTACGTATACATACATTGAGCCCATGGCGTCGCTTGGACGTGGGGGCTCGGTTAGGAGACAGCCTCCAGTATAGTAATCACCAACTCCAATATCCTCCGCAAAACAGATGTCTTAGCCTAGTTTAAGGCTCTTTTCTGCACCACAGTCAATGTCCACATTCAAAACATACTGTTTGTTTCACAGTGCTTGTCTAAGATGTGTACGTTGGGTTAGAAAAAAAATCAACGGGTCCAGATAAGTGCACGCCATTTTGTCACCAGGGGTAGAGATCTGTCCACAACACGTGCAAGGAAAACATTCAATAATGAAACTGTTGACAGATACGGTTGTTTTCTTCGTGTTATTTTTTGAGGAGAAAGATTGGAGTTTTGATAACGTACGGTTGCTGCTCCTTCGCCTATCCACCACGATATTAACATAAACACGGTTTCAGTACTCAAAGGAACATTCTCCGTTTGGGTTTTGACTGGTACACACAGAACGACACTATTCGAGTTCGAATAAGTGAAGAAAGGTACAAGTCATGTTTTACTACAAGCAGCAGGCATGAATCTGTAAATATCTACAGAGCGATGCGCGCCTGCCTGCAGCCGCCCTTTAGGACAGGGTATCCACAAAAGGGACTGAAAGACGAAAACACTGCAAGCCATATCGAGCTATGTCTCCGCCTAGACAGTCTTCTTCTCTTGTGGTAGCCTTCTTAAAGGACTGAAGTTTTATTTGGCAACATACGTGACAATCACAGTCCGCTTCATTTCGGACATATGTGTCTGTTTGAGGCCAGTGGCGCCCTTTAGGACAGGGTATCCACAAAAGGGACTGAAAGACGAAAACACTGCAAGCCATATCGAGCTATGTCTCCGCCTACAGTCTTCTTCTCTTGTGGTAGCCTTCTTAAAGGACTGACGTTCAATGTAGGCAACATACGTGACAATCACAGTCCGCTTCATTTCGGACATATGTGTCTGTTTGAGGCCAGTGGCGCCCTTTAGGACAGGGTATGCACAAAAGGGACTGAAAGACGAAAACACTGCAAGCCATATCGAGCTATGTCTCCGCCTAGACAGTCTTCTTCTCTTGTGGTAGCCTTCTTAAAGGACTGACGTTTAATGTAGGCAACATACGTGACAATCACAGTCCGCTTCATTTCGGACATATGTGTCTGTTTGAGGCCAGTGGCGCCCTTTAGGACAGGGTATCCACAAAAGGGACTGAAAGACGAAAACACTGCAAGCCATATCGAGCTATGTCTCCGCCTAGACAGTCTTCTTCTCTTGTGGTAGCTGAATTCCTGAAGGACTGACGTTTCATTTGGCAACATACGTGACAATCACAGTCCGCTTCATTTCGGACATATGTGTCTGTTTGAGGCCAGTGGCGCCCTTTAGGACAGGGTATCCACAAAAGGGACTGAAAGACGAAAACACTGCAAGCCATATCGAGCTATGTCTCCGCCTAGACAGTCTTCTTCTCTTGTGGTAGCCTTCTTAAAGGACTGAAGTTTCATTTGGCAACATACGTGACAATCACAGTCCGCTTCATTTCGGACATATGTGTCTGTTTGAGGCCAGTGGCACCCTTTAGGACAGGGTATGCACAAAAGGGACTGAAAGACGAAAACACTGCAAGCCATATCGAGCTATGTCTCCGCCTACAGTCTTCTTCTCTTGTGGTAGCCTTCTTAAAGGACTGACGTTCAATGTAGGCAACATACGTGACAATCACAGTCCGCTTCATTTCGGACATATGTGTCTGTTTGAGGCCAGTGGCGCCCTTTAGGACAGGGTATGCACAAAAGGGACTGAAAGACGAAAACACTGCAAGCCATATCGAGCTATGTCTCCGCCTAGACAGTCTTCTTCTCTTGTGGTAGCCTTCTTAAAGGACTGACGTTTAATGTAGGCAACATACGTGACAATCACAGTCCGCTTCATTTCGGACATATGTGTCTGTTTGAGGCCAGTGGCGCCCTTTAGGACAGGGTATCCACAAAAGGGACTGAAAGACGAAAACACTGCAAGCCATATCGAGCTATGTCTCCGCCTAGACAGTCTTCTTTTCTTGTGGTAGCCTTCTTAAAGGACTGACGTTCAATGTAGGCAACATACGTGACAATCACAGTCCGCTTCATTTCGGACATATGTGTCTGTTTGAGGCCAGTGGCGCCCTTTAGGACAGGGTATCCACAAAAGGGACTGAAAGACGAAAACACTGCAAGCCATATCGAGCTATGTGTCCGCCTAGACAGTCTTCTTCTCTTGTGGTAGCCTTCTTAAAGGACTGAAGTTTCATTTGGCAACATACGTGACAATCACAGTCCGCTTCATTTCGGACATATGTGTCTGTTTGAGGCCAGTGGCGCCCTTTAGGACAGGGTATGCACAAAAGGGACTGAAAGACGAAAACACTGCAAGCCATATCGAGCTATGTCTCCGCCTAGACAGTCTTCTTCTCTTGTGGTAGCTGAATTCCTGAAGGACTGACGTTTCATTTGGCAACATACGTGACAATCACAGTCCGCTTCATTTCGGACATATGTGTCTGTTTGAGGCCAGTGGCGCCCTTTAGGACAGGGTATCCACAAAAGGGACTGAAAGACGAAAACACTGCAAGCCATATCGAGCTATGTCTCCGCCTAGACAGTCTTCTTCTCTTGTGGTAGCCTTCTTAAAGGACTGACGTTTAATGTAGGCAACATACGTGACAATCACAGTCCGCTTCATTTCGGACATATGTGTCTGTTTGAGGCCAGTGGCGCCCTTTAGGACAGGGTATCCACAAAAGGGACTGAAAGACGAAAACACTGCAAGCCATATCGAGCTATGTCTCCGCCTAGACAGTCTTCTTTTCTTGTGGTAGCCTTCTTAAAGGACTGACGTTCAATGTAGGCAACATACGTGACAATCACAGTCCGCTTCATTTCGGACATATGTGTCTGTTTGAGGCCAGTGGCGCCCTTTAGGACAGGGTATCCACAAAAGGGACTGAAAGACGAAAACACTGCAAGCCATATCGAGCTATGTGTCCGCCTAGACAGTCTTCTTCTCTTGTGGTAGCCTTCTTAAAGGACTGAAGTTTCATTTGGCAACATACGTGACAATCACAGTCCGCTTCATTTCGGACATATGTGTCTGTTTGAGGCCAGTGGCGCCCTTTAGGACAGGGTATGCACAAAAGGGACTGAAAGACGAAAACACTGCAAGCCATATCGAGCTATGTCTCCGCCTAGACAGTCTTCTTCTCTTGTGGTAGCTGAATTCCTGAAGGACTGACGTTTCATTTGGCAACATACGTGACAATCACAGTCCGCTTCATTTCGGACATATGTGTCTGTTTGAGGCCAGTGGCGCCCTTTAGGACAGGGTATCCACAAAAGGGACTGAAAGACGAAAACACTGCAAGCCATATCGAGCTATGTCTCCGCCTAGACAGTCTTCTTCTCTTGTGGTAGCCTTCTTAAAGGACTGACGTTCAATGTAGGCAACATACGTGACAATCACAGTCCGCTTCATTTCGGACATATGTGTCTGTTTGAGGCCAGTGGCGCCCTTTAGGACAGGGTATCCACAAAAGGGACTGAAAGACGAAAACACTGCAAGCCATATCGAGCTATGTCTCCGCCTAGACAGTCTTCTTCTCTTGTGGTAGCCTTCTTAAAGGACTGACGTTCAATGTAGGCAACATACGTGACAATCACAGTCCGCTTCATTTCGGACATATGTGTCTGTTTGAGGCCAGTGGCGCCCTTTAGGACAGGGTATCCACAAAAGGGACTGAAAGACGAAAACACTGCAAGCCATATCGAGCTATGTCTCCGCCTAGACAGTCTTCTTTTCTTGTGGTAGCCTTCTTAAAGGACTGACGTTCAATGTAGGCAACATACGTGACAATCACAGTCCGCTTCATTTCGGACATATGTGTCTGTTTGAGGCCAGTGGCGCCCTTTAGGACAGGGTATCCACAAAAGGGACTGAAAGACGAAAACACTGCAAGCCATATCAAGCTATGTCTCCGCCTACAGTCTTCTTCTCTTGTGGTAGCCTTCTTAAAGGACTGAAGTTTCATTTGGCAACATACGTGACAATCACAGTCCGCTTCATTTCGGACATATGTGTCTGTTTGAGGCCAGTGGCGCCCTTTAGGACAGGGTATCCACAAAAGGGACTGAAAGACGAAAACGCTGCAAGCCATATCGAGCTATGTCTCCGCCTAGACAGTCTTCTTCTCTTGTGGTAGCTGAATTCCTGAAGGACTGACGTTTAATGTAGGCAACATACGTGACAATCACAGTCCGCTTCATTTCGGACATATGTGTCTGTTTGAGGCCAGTGGCGCCCTTTAGGACAGGGTATCCACAAAAGGGACTGAAAGACGAAAGCACTGCAAGCCATATCAAGCTATGTCTCCGCCTAGACAGTCTTCTTCTCTTGTGGTAGCCTTCTTAAAGGACTGACGTTCAATGTAGGCAACATACGTGACAATCACAGTCCGCTTCATTTCGGACATATGTGTCTGTTTGAGGCCAGTGGCGCCCTTTAGGACAGGGTATGCACAAAAGGGACTGAAAGACGAAAACACTGCAAGCCATATCGAGCTATGTCTCCGCCTAGACAGTCTTCTTCTCTTGTGGTAGCCTTCTTAAAGGACTGACGTTCAATGTAGGCAACATACGTGACAATCACAGTCCGCTTCATTTCGGACATATGTGTCTGTTTGAGGCCAGTGGCGCCCTTTAGGACAGGGTATGCACAAAAGGGACTGAAAGACGAAAACACTGCAAGCCATATCGAGCTATGTCTCCGCCTAGACAGTCTTCTTCTCTTGTGGTAGCCTTCTTAAAGGACTGAAGTTTCATTTGGCAACATACGTGACAATCACAGTCCGCTTCATTTCGGACATATGTGTCTGTTTGAGGCCAGTGGCGCCCTTTAGGACATAGTATGCACAAAAGGGACTGAAAGACGAAAACACTGCAAGCCATATCGAGCTATGTCTCCGCCTACAGTCTTCTTCTCTTGTGGTAGCCTTCTTAAAGGACTGACGTTCAATGTAGGCAACATACGTGACAATCACAGTCCGCTTCATTTCGGACATATGTGTCTGTTTGAGGCCAGTGGCGCCCTTTAGGACAGGGTATGCACAAAAGGGACTGAAAGACGAAAACACTGCAAGCCATATCGAGCTATGTCTCCGCCTAGACAGTCTTCTTCTCTTGTGGTAGCCTTCTTAAAGGACTGAAGTTTCATTTGGCAACATACGTGACAATCACAGTCCGCTTCATTTCGGACATATGTGTCTGTTTGAGGCCAGTGGCGCCCTTTAGGACAGGGTATCCACAAAAGAGACTGAAAGACGAAAACACTGCAAGCCATATCGAGCTTTGTGTCCGCCTATAGTCTTCTCTTATGGTAGCCTTTTTCCTAAAGGACGGGCATTTTTTCAGGCAAAACAAGTGATAGCACATCTTCTTTTTTGAAGAACAATGTGCATCTTCTTAAGAGTTTACTGGTCTGGGGTTTAATTGGAAAGATGCTATTTCTCAGCCACCAGTGCGGACCAGATTACCAAGCCTTGCAAGAAAATGTTGATAGGGTTTGACTTTGGACACCAGTTATTTCCAGTCAGAAGACTTTACACAAATATTACATTAGGAAAGCTTGCAAAGAATTCAATGAAGGGCCCTTAATTTTGCCCACACAGGGTAGTACTTTGTCTTGATGACTGTTTTTGTAGGCTTGGTGGATCAGTCGTACACGGCAGACATACATAATGAAAACTCGGCACAAAAAATTCGGAAACCTGACTTCGGTCGATCATATTTTCTGGTGTTGTAGTGTTTCTATCAGTATTGCGGATGTTGCACCTGAAAGCGTGTTTATTTTCCCTTTACAAAATACGCCATTGGTAATGGTAGTACATTGCGAGGCGAGCACGGGGGCCTATTGCATGGATGGGTCGCAAAAATGTGCCCGAACTTTTTGTGCCGAGTTATTGACCTGACACTTTGGTGACATGTTGGTATAGCATAACGATGACGATGTGATATACAGAGGAAGCGTAATATGTTGAACGTTGAGAAAAGTTGTAGTAAAATCCTTGGATACAAACCGATTCAGTTCCCATGAAAACTATAACCATAGGCGATACCTTCCACCTAAAGAACTAGTCTGCAAGTGGAAGGTAGAGCCGTAATCTTTCAGCGGTATGTCATTGGATTGCGTCAAAATTCCGCCTGGTATTCGCAAACCAGCGCCAATCGGCGCAGTCCAATGAGATACTCGCTTTAGATATCATAGTGGATAGGGGTCACCGTTGTTATTTCAATGTCATGTTTGGAATGTGCTTAACAAGACCATGGCCGTCGGTTGGCAAGACACGACTTCGACCTTTGTCGTTCATTCTTTTTTGCAGATGCCCCAGTATCAAGGACTGAATCGACTTTGCATCGCCTTCGCTACCAATGAAGCTTTGGGTAACTTCAGACTTTGTCATGTCTATCTGTGACTTTACAGTGACCTTAACCAGGACCTTGTTTTCTCCTGACTGATAATCTAACATTTCAATCGTTAGATCTTCAGTCAGATCTGCCCTACCAATGATGTCAAAAAGGGCTTTCACAATCTCGCAAAGAGTGAAGCCATTTCCCAACATTTCCTTACATTTGAGAAAACCTTGGTCACTCATTCTTTTTTCCAGATGCCCCAGTATCTCAGAATGAATCGACTTTACATCATCTTTGCTACCAATTAAACTCGTGGACATTTCGAACTTGGTCACTTCTGACTCTACAGAGACCGTAACAAGGATCTTATTTTCTCCTGGCTGAGGATCTAACACATCAACCAGATCTGCTCTACCGATAATCTTAAGGGCTTTCACAACCTCACAACGAGTGAAACAGCTACCCATCGTTTCCTTACATCGGAGGAGACCTTGGTAGAGCTGCTCTCGGCTGCCGGCTTTTTCGAAGTCATGGAAGACCTGATCAATGGTGACGTCGTTGAGCCCAAGCTTACGGAGTAGACGCCTTGACTGGCTGGGGCGGACGTGGGCTGCCACATAGTCCAGTTCTTCTTCTGTAACGGTGTTATCCATGGAGGACACTGTCAAAGAAAAGATCGACGTTACAGAGCTGGAGCTTACAGAACACGTTTTGATTTGTAGCTAAACTTAAGGGAATGGTAGAATTTTTTCTTTGACTCTGAAAAGCACGCAATAAAATGCAACCCCCTCATCCGCCTTTGCCAATTAACAATAAATGAATAAACTTCATTTGCAAGTAGATGCCCGGATGCTAATTGCAAGTACATGGTGGAAACATAGGAGATGTACATGTAACATAACAATGAGCAGTGATAAGTATCATTGTGCAAAGAGACTACTCGAATACTATAGTTGGCTATATCTGGAAGACTTTGGGTTCAAATTATTTTTTAAGCAGAGGAAGACAAAGCGTCCCACGTTTTCTACAAATGTGGGATTTTAAGAGAAACTCGGCTTTCTGTTCTTCCGTGAATGTGGGCGAGTTGGAGTACATGATTGTTGAAAAACTGATTTATGGGCATGGTTAACGCACGGTTGGTAGTCTGTGTGACACAAACTCTGCTGTCCGTGCTGTAACTGGGCCCCTCCCCCTATGTTGAGCGGGCTGTATAGAAACGTGATTCAATCAGGCTAGTATGGTTGGTTGCCTGGGGCAAACACACGGGCAGCCAGCTTTCAATGGACAGGTCTGAAAGACGTCACGGTTGATCGACGACCACTAAGCGACCGATTTGATTCATGATATGTCTTTGCGTTGTCGTCAAAGTAGGAACATATTACAGAAGTTACTGCACGTGTATACATGGAAAATGGCAAATATGCTCACCTTTACTGTTGTTATACACCGCTGTATCACTTCCCGGGGGCTCGATTGTATCGAATGTTTCGCGTTGAATCGGTAAAAAACTTTGCCAGGCTTCGCTGTGAAACAACAAAATGGTAACCAAAGCTTAGGCAGATTGGGCTGCAAAAGTACATGAAAAGTATTAGAGATTACGGAATTGAGACGCTAGGAAGCAATACTGAGCTAATTATCCAAGGACAGGTGATATAAATAAATTGTGAACAAAATCTTACAAATTGAATGTTTTCTTTCTTACCTTGAAGTCAGTTCAGGTACCTCTTCTCCCATGTCTTGTCTACGGAGGATAAAGACGTTGGGTGTGGGGGTTAGACATACGGCGTATCTTATTGGTGGAAACATATCACCTGTTAAGCCTCGACCAATCACTACATTACACATTGAGCATTTCGTCAGGAAAATCCCCTGACTAAATATACAGGTTGGACTTCCCAGAGAAGTACTAGTACAAAGAGACGGTGACCGTGAGTGGGGCCTTGAAAATTGTCAGTGGGCATTAGTGTTATAGTGCCTGCATTCTTTGCTATCTGTTATGTTCTTCTCTACCGTTATGAAAACTGTGTCAGTTTTTATATGTCTTACAGTGTCGCGAGTCCTAATTTATGCGTCGATTGACATGAGACAGGGAAAGGAAGACATTTACCGGCCAACTTATTCATGGCACAGTGTTATTGTACCAACGGTGTTCTAAATCCAATGGGACGTAACAAGTTAGGCGGTGACGGTGGCGCTGTGTCTGCGATTGCAAATCTTGTGCCAACAATATGTGAAAGGGTCTTTGACCGTCAAATTAAAAGAGGTAGTTTTGATAGTGTATCAATGTGTATAATGACGCCAACATATTCTTGACACAGTGTTATTGTACCAACGGTGTTCTAAACTCAATGGAACGTAAAAAGTTAAGGGTTGGCGGTGGCTGTGTCTGCAAATATTGTGCCAACAATATGTGAAGGGTTCTTTGACCGTCTAAATAAAAGAGGTAGTTTCAGGAAGGTTAAGATGTATAAAGGTTCGATGTGATGATAGCTTAAGTAATGCTGTGACGTGGGGCAGGGAAACGAAGACATTTAGCTTAAACAAGAAACAGTGTTACTGCACGAAAGTTGGTCTAGACTCAATCAGAACATAAGCAAAGGCGTGGCGGTGTCAGTGTCTGCAAACATTGTGCGAACAATACGTGAAAAGGTCTCTGACCGTCTCAATTATGCTCATAAGCTTTAGGCTGTGTATCAGGGTCAACTTTAATATGTGAGAGCTAGAGTAATGCGCATTTGGTGTTCTCCTTTCCAAACTGTAAAATGCAGATGTTAACATTATCAAATATAACGATAGTTTACCTTTATCCGTGGGGTAACCTATATCTGTTGCAGAAGGTGGTTTCAAATTGCAATATTAATACATACATTTTGAAAATATTGCAAATATCGCACCACACATGATGTTGCCAAATACTACTTTTAAAACACAACTGATATAGGTTACCTCGTGGATATAGGTGAACAAGCTATACTATGTTTCTCAGTTTGTTGTTTTTATATCCTGTCCGAAAAGATAAATATCAGATAGAGAGTAAAACCTCTCAGTGCTAGATAACTCATACCTAAGTAACAAAATACAAAGAGACACTGATAATCAATTTATCAAATCTTTATTGGCATACCGTATGTATAAGCACTGCATCACACAAAGCTACAGAATCATTTCACCGTACATAATACTAAAAGAAGAAAATATAATGTTTCTTACCACTGAGCAGTCACATGCATATTGAAATAGAGCATAAGAGATAAGCAGTCATAATCTTGGCATAGTATAGATCCTCTACATATCGTAAATGCTGTGTTACTCAGTAGGGCAATGATACGGTACCTTAGTGAGACACCAAAACAAAAGGCTCTACATTACTACTGGCGAAATCAGTGTATCTATAGTATTGTAAACAATGTCACATATATTAGAGACAATCTGCATACATTCTGGATACAGAGACAGTCTGTATACATTTTAGAAGAGAATCATCCCCCAGCGTAGCCTGGGTAACATCCGACTACTACCGGGCACCCATACAAGCTTCCCTGATAAAAAAAATGGACATTTTCGGGGCTGCAAGCAAAGGACCCCCGGTAGTAACCGGGCGGTACCCAGGCTACTTCTAGCGCAGGACCGGGAACCCATTTACCGGTTCTGTACATGGTAACGTACAATGCTACTAACATATAATTCTGCCCGGACACATAAATCCATCGCTATTAAGAGATCTCCAATGCAAGCTCCCCACCGTATAATGCACTGCTGTAACTCCTGTATGTCTGAACCATGCATACCATGGGGGTGCGACACTAGAAATCTCTCATACACCCAGTGACGAATACATGTAGTCCGGAGATTAAATGTTACTGATGTAGGTTACGTACAAACTGCGCTAGTGAGCCTTCGCAAACCAAGGCGTATACTCCTGGTCTGGTGGCTCGATCTTTAGCGTGCTCTTGGTTAGGCGTCCAATACGAGCACGGGACCTCCAGTTTAACGTCCCTTCCGACGGACGGTAATCTTTAAAGCTACAAGTATAGTATCGTGCATGTACAGAACATAGCCTCAACCAGACTTTGATAAACTACGAGTAGTAGAAATTTTTTTGGAAAACGTTTTGTGTTCTTGTTGTCTTTTATATGGTACTTTTCGTTCCCAAAAGTATATCTTTGGTACGTTTTGTGTTCTTGTTATCTTTCATATATTATTATATTTCAGCCATACCATAGGTATGGTGAAATATATTGTATTCGTAATGTTTCTTTCTTTCTTTCTTTCTCCTGTCAAATTTTCAAAGCGATTCATCTCCGCCGTTTCTGGACCAAATGACTTGAAATTTGGCACAAGGGTAGAGTGGGCCAATACCCAAATGTGTTTTTTTATTTTTTTCATATCTGCTCCTTAAATGATTTTATTGAGGTTTTATTGCAACTTTTGGACCAAGACTGTATATTTTGGCCCCCTGTACCATGGTATTACATCCAAATGACCTGAAATTTGGCACAGAGGTGCCCTAGATACTTATTCAAAGGATCCATGTATAATATGTAGTATAAATCACTTCAAAATGGCTCCTTAAGGAGGTTTTTGTGGGAGAGTTTAGGATAGGTAAGGTTGGAGTGCCGAGGTCAACGACCTCTAGGTCATTCTGGTGTGTCAGGGCCACAGGTGTGCCAGGTAGATCCAATTATCTACCTACCTACCTAGTCCATAGACATCCAGGTGGTTGGTGGACAAGGTAAATCCAATTAATGGCCAGCCAATGAGCGAGCTTATTTTGCTGGAAGAGTCCATTGTTGGACAGGGGTTGTATTTTAAAATTTACTTTTAGACTTTGGTGATAATGCCAATGTTTTTTTTAGCGGAAGTGTTCTCGCACTGATCCACTTGACATAAGACTACTACTGGGACAGTCCATTTTTGCACATAGGGGGGGGGGGTTAAAAAAAATCAGTTTTGGACATGGGTGATGATTCCGAATTCCATTTGTTAAATGGAAGTTTACCCCCACCTGAAGACTGTACATGAGGAGGATTCGGCAGCCAATCAGCAAGCCTTGTTTTATCTGGAAGAGCCCATTCATGCACGGGGGACTTTTTTTTTTAATTCAGTTTTGGACTGGGTTGCTTTTTATGCAAAGGCCATGTACTGTGAGTATTTCTGGACTTGTCTATTGTGCAATTTCAAACAGGGTGAGCTGGGAGATTCCATTTTACGACGAAGGGGGTATTTTTAAAAAATTCATTTTGTGGACTTCGCTGACTATTTTAGCTGATATATTGTGGATCGCTCCACTTTACATAGGGGTATAACAGGAAGAGTCGATTCTTGCACAGAGGGGGGATTTTTTGCAAATATGGTTTTGGACGGCTGATGATTCCAAATTCCATTTCTTAGCGGAAGTGTTTTTGGAGTCGTCTATTTTTTTGAGTCCATTCTTGAAGGGTTTTTGTAAGATTCATTTTTGCTCATAAGTGTGATTAGTAGTTAGAAGTCATTTTAAGCAGAAGTGTTCCATTTTTGCACATGAGTGATTTTGGAACAGTCTATTGTTACATGAGGAGGGAGATGGCTGAAATATGCTGTATTTGCTCTCAAGCAAATGTCGGCCTTTCTAGTTTATATATTTATTGACTTTTCGTTCTCCAAAGCTACCCTGCCGGGTTCCTTGGTGGAAAAGCGACGTTAGCCTTAGAAGGGCTATTCCATATCCGGGCAAATGGAATCCTATTGTGGATTGTGGCCAAACCCACCTGGAAAATTATTCTCCCAACTTAAACATTTTTTTAAAGTCTGGTAAAGACTAAGACTGCATCACGACACGATCAATTGTATTTTAACACAAATCATATCTTCTACAACCTACATGCACCACAATCTCAACTTACACACTCAAATCAAACCTAATATATATAGATATGGATATATACATATCCAGGTCGAGCCTTCAGCGTCTCTAGAACGTGAGGCTCTGTATGGAGGCAGACAGCGACTTCCGTGTAAAATATCTATTCCAATAATCGAATCTAACAAAGGTACATACTTAGATAATGCCTAAGCTGGTGTTTTAATACGCAGGGTAAGGAGACAGTCCCTGTACAGTAGTCTCTACCAGACTCCGGATCGCTGGAAAAATCGTTGAAATGGAACAAATCAGAGGAGTAAGCCGGCCAGAGGAATATAACCGGCCAGGGAACAGCACGCGATCGTCGGATCGCGAGCTGTTCCCTGACCGGTTATATTCCTCTCTATTTGTTCCATTTCTACGATTTTCCAGCGATCCGGAGTCTGGTAGAGACTACCTGTACAGGCTGATTGTGTTATAATCGTTCTGTACAGGGACAGTCTTAAGGTAATTTACAGTTTTTTTTTAAACTATAGAAGAAGACACTAGAAGATCGAATTAAGACGTTAGAAATTTGTTCTACTTTATACGGAAACTAGATATACCAGGAATAAATACCACGGAAGTTCTGCCGCCTCCAAATCCTGTCCACCGCGATAGCTATAGCCGACCGGATAAAGAGTTGGCCAATGGGTTCAATTCCAAACAACAGATCCCCTAATCTTATCTCCAACCACCACTATTCATCAAATTAGAATGAATAAAGGCTTTGACTTGGCTGGGTCTGACTACAATAGTATTGCAGTGCAGTCCAGCGTTACGGCATTACCATTATCAAGGCCAAATGGTGTCGCACATTTCATAGAATGTGTACACTGGAGTTCTGTGGAACTTACGGGGAGGGACGTGTTTTGTTAACATGTATTTTTGTTTATATAGAACAGCACAGATAAACAGCACATATAGCTTTTTAGATCCAACAAAATGCTATCTGTACTATTTATATAGTGAGGTCCAATCATGATATTCATTGGGATAATTACAGACTCCGTGACTGAAGCGTAGCTCTTTTTATGTTTTGATACATTGTACTCTATAGTAACGCATAGTACTCTATAGGAACGCATAGTACTCTATAGTACGTGTGTTCAAGATGACCTAAAGGTAGATCGGACCGTTGTCATCCTAAATCTCCTTCTACAATCCTTATGGTCAATGGAGCTAGGAAGAATCCCAATGACATCAATTGAAGACATCAACAAGCTTGCAAAGAAAGTGATCTTCATCGTCCTGTTTTGATGATGACTGCTTTGTTTGTAAGCTCGGGGACATCACTAAAAGTCTCTGCTTAGAAAACACTGTGAAGTGAAGACAATGTAATACAGGGATATAAAGATTAATGATTACAACCCATGACAAAACCAATTCAGTCCGTGACTACGTGAAAACCTTCCGTTCGGAAACATCTAGTTTACAAATGGAAGGTAGTCGTCAGTCAAGATATCGCAGAGGACAGGGGTCACCTTCGTTATTTGAAGGTTTCGCCTGGAACGTGGCTGAATGACCCATGACCCCCACCTTTGTCGTTACTCATCTTATCCTTGTTACTCGCAACCATGGACTGAATCAACTTTGCATCACTTTCAACGTAACATTCTGTGGACCCTGACGGCAGGACTGAGAGGACCAGCGGGCGTGATTTTATTTCAGCCGTTATATCTTCAATAAGATCTCTCCTACCCATTTCATTGAGGGCTTTCACAAGGATATCAAAAGTAAAACCACTCCGCCCCATCTTGTTCTGGCACTTACGGAGACCTTGGTACACTCCTCCACTACAGTCATTCTTGAAGCGATAGAAGATATGGTCGATGGTAGCGTCCTCCAGTCCCAATTCAAGCAGAAAGGGCCTTGCCTCGTATGAATAGATCTGACGAGCCAAGTACCTCATTTGTTTCTCAGTCACACTGGGGCTCGTATCCATAGGTGAGTATCCATAAGTATCTGAATAGAAGTCAAGACATCACCTTGTTATATATTTGCTACCGGTATTCAGAAATGAAATTTATACATACTGGTGAATTACGCCGAAAAATTGTTTACCAGTTATTCAAAGCAAACAAGCGACGTATACAACTTGTTCATTGTATTCAGGAGTGTTCGGATATATCTACCGTAAATCATATTTTGTAACTTTTAGCAATCTTACCATTTCGGTGGTTGCAACTGCCCAGTAGACGTGACAAAGTACCCAGAATTGATGTTATTGACAGGCAAGCGGCCATGGGTTTCCTGGTAAAGGTAAAAATATCATTTTGACTTATTTTTTTCCTTTCACATATACATTGAACCTTGTTAGCAAAGGTCATGGTCATGTAAATAACACTGGGGGATTCGTGATGCAAAAACCATCCCTGCCTCTTGCAACTTTGTGCACTCATTTATTACTTATAGCATTCATTTATCATTGACATTGTTTGAAACATTACAAATGGTCACGTATATGCTTGAGAAAGGGTCTTAAAGACTGGGCCGGGATGAGGGGTAGATTGCATTTACATTTGCACAGCGTTTAAGGCAAATAGAACCTACACAACAAGAAAAATAAGCTACCTAATGGCAGCGGGTTCTCATGTATCTCCGTTCTGCCCATGTGCATCATGTTTTCAGCGACTACATAGGAAAACACATACCGTATACTGTACAGTACAACCTACCCAAGTCACAGAAAGCAGGGACATATACTTAGGGGTAAACAATGTAACATTTACGGTAGTTTTCTCCCAAAGGTCATCGACGGGAATGTTTATACTCCCCATGCCTCAGCTATGTTACAACAGGCGTCATTGTTACGCCATTTGTTCCAACAAGAACTCGATCACCTGCCTTCAATGCTGCGTAGCCATGTTATGCCCCGACTCAAGGACGGAAAATGGATCACTTTACTTCGCCACGGTGACGTCTCTAGACATTTAGCAGGGTCTACTTCAAATTCAAGCCAACGCTATGGCTTTTAGAAAATCTTGGATGCGCACGCAGAAAACATGACCACAGATTCTACATGAAAGATCTTGGGGGGGGGGGGGGATTGGTGCGTTGGGACAATCGTAGAATTTCTGTTGGAGTTAAACCTTCAGAAAACAGCGGCTGTAACAGAATCTCCATGAACCACGTATGAGTTTTACCCGCGTTTTTTTAGAACAGGAAATTACATTTTTCTTACCTGTTTTGTTCTGCGCCTGTATAGTACATCCAGTGATCAATTGTGGTGTACGTGGAGAAAACCTTTGTTGTCCTTTTGGAAAAACAGTACCGGTACCGCACTGTAGTCCACAGGTCTTACACCCGAGTCAGGAATTCGAACTGTATGAGAATTTTGGGAAAAAACGATTAAAACACCAGACGGTGGTAAAATATATAACAGTTAGTGATAATGTTTGAACACTGACTCTATCAATCAAGTGACAAACAATGAATTGCAACAACGATTCTCTGTCTTACCGTTAGAAACGACACACCCTCGAGCTCTGTACGGCAGGCCTATCCAGCACTAAACCCTTTGCGTGGGGCATTGATATACCACACACGTGGCAGTGGCCCTTATTGGTTACAAGTCACGTGATCTTCTGCACGGAACCAACCACAACGTGACACGACGGCTCACACAGTACGTCAGAAAAATCCCCGTGATAAAATACATTTGGACTTCCCGCCAGAAGAACAAAGGGATCTATTCATCCATAAATTGCAAATCGCAATTCTATGGCTTGCTAAACCCACGGTCCTTGCTAAACCCAATTGCACATCATACCAGACCCTATACCACTCAGGCAATTTCTGCAATTTTTTCAGGAATCTGTGGAGTCTAATACAATAGAGACTATTTACTTTGCGTGTGAGGTGCGTGGTGTTGTGTGGAGGGAGTGGGCATTTTGGGGCTGATTTTCTGTTTCCTTCTCTATCTTTAGAGCCAGCGAATTCAGCATTTATGTTTGCTAGCGAGTACTGTTTTGCTGGCGTGTTCTTCTTCTTTCCTATTTTGCTATTTTTGGCAACGCCTTAGGGGCGAGCATAGTTTTCCCTTCGTTTTCTCTTTTTTTTGGCGACGCCCCAGTGGCGAAGCTAATGATATAGTATTGTGTGCGAGTAGCTTGAATAAAGGCAAATTACTGGGAGGGAAACGTCCTGCATTTTTTGGAAAATGTTGTCTTTCGCTACTTTAAGTGAAATTTTAGTTCGTCAATGCCCATGAGGTTCCGAAAGACAACATTTACTACCTACCAATGAGGTTGTTGGTACCCATTCAACCACGGGTCCGAACGTCATGTTTACTTTGAAGTAGTAAGTAGCATAGCAAATGTTTTGTCATCATCATATAACATTGTCATATCCGTCTCACAAGCCTGCATCACAAATTAAGAAGGGCACTCGACAACTTACTGAAATAAAGAAATACAAAAGCTTGAGTTTTATCAAAGCTTTAATCGCACCTACAAGCAACGCATTATAGACACATCAAAGAAAACTTTAGAATATAGTTGGACGTAACAACATGTCTTCATTTCAGTGTTATCATAAAGGTTAAATGTTGTCAGGAAAAATTTAAAAACATAGATTTTATCTAATGGTATTTCGAATTCTCTATACATATCATACTTTTTAAGTATCTTCTCTGCATCTTCTCTGCTGCGCCACGCGATCTCACACTCTGCTATTACAATATGTATGTTAACTATTTAGAAAGTAGTAACAGAGTACAATCTACATGAACTGCTTCAATAAAAATTCTGTCATCAAAACAGTATCAACCAAACTCTTAGATCCTATACGTATATACTGTCAAACCACACAGCTTGCTATTTTTTTTCCATTTTATATTTTTCGAGCCTACAGCGTCTCTAGAACGTGAGGCTCTGTTAGGAGGCAGGCAGAGACTTCCGTGTAAAATATCTATTCCGAAACTCCGCACAAAATCTGATCTGACAAAGGTACTAGTACAATGTGCATGATTTATGCCTAAGCTGCTGTTTCGATTATGATACTGAGATTGCTGTATAGACTGATGTTTTTAAAGTCAGTTACATTTTTTAAAATATAGAATGAGACACCAGAAGATAAATTTTCATTCTACTTTAGGTCTTTAAACTGTATCTCTGACCCTTTCCTCTTCCCTCATGACCTCAATGAAAAGCGGCCTGCAGGCCGATCTGAGCTTTCATGAGTAAATAAAGGTTCAAACAAACAAAAACTTAAAACAGAAAATTAAAAAAAAGGAATAAATATATCTCGGAAGTTCTGCCGTCTCCTAATCCTGTCCACCGCGATATCCGACTGTTGGCCAATGGGTTCAATTTCAAACAGCAGATCCCCTGGTCTTACCTCCAACCATCAGGCTTTGACTTGGCTGGGTCTTACTACAAATATATTGTACTGCAGTAAAACGTTGGTAATGCCGACCGAAGCCATTTTAAATAGACTTGACAGAGAGTTTGTCAAAGTCTACCCGAGCAAACATACAACGGGTTTACGGCATGACCATCATCAAGGCCAGATGGTGACAGGCACATATGCAATCCCCACCCAGGAAGGGATTGTGTACACTGTGGAGTTCATAGGTGGTTACTGGGGACCCGTTTTGTAAACATTTCTTTTCTTTCTATAGAAAAGCACAGATAAACAGAACAAATAGCATTTGGGTTCTACAGCCAACAGAATATGCTATTTGTTCTGATTATAAGGTGAGGTCTAAATATGATGTTCTTGGGGACGATTCCAAACTCGATGACTGACATTTAACCTCCTTGCTGACACATAACTCATTTGAGTTTGGCGTGCTCTTTAGTTGATGAGGTCAATATGACTTAGGACAGATCGAGTCGTTGCCATCCCAGATGTTAGTTTACCACCTGTATGGCCTGCAAGGAGCTCCATTCCGTCCATAGAGCTAGGAAAATACCCAATGACATCAATTGAAGACATCCATGAGCTTACAAACAAAGTTATCCTCATCGTCCTCAGTGAGACTCCCACAATCTATTTAGGAAGGGTGCACTGTTGTGATGATGACTGCTTTGTTTACAAGCTCGGGGACATCAATAAAATTCTATGCTCAGAAAACGTTGCCTTCACTATTGGAGTGTACAAATATATCTGCACACAGTAGATATATTGGTGACACATCCAGGAGCGAAGGCAATGTGATACATAGATCTAGAGATTTAGAAATTTATAACCCATGTCAAAACCAATTCAGTCCGTGTCCTGATGAAAATTGAAGCCACTGGCTCCACCTTCCATTTGGAAACCGTTATTGAGTTCACAAATGTAAGGTAGTCATCAGCCAAGATATCACGACGAACAGGGGTCATCTTTGTTATTTCAAAGTTCCATTTGGAACGTACTTGAGAGACCCTTGACCTCGACGTTTGTTATTTTTCATCTTTTCCATAGTTTTCTCTAACTTGGACCGAATTGACTTTGCATCTTCTTCACTACCAATAAAGGTCTTGGTCGTTTTGAACTTGGTCATCTCTGACTTTACAATGACCTTAACCTGGACCTTATTTGCTTCCTGTGGGAACATTTCCATTGTTTCCAACGCTTCAACCAAATCTACCCTACCAATGGCCTGAAGGGCTTTCGCAAGCTCACCAAAAGTAAAACCACTCCCTTTCTGTTGTGTACAATTGAGAAGACCTTGGTACATTCTTTCACGAATTCCATTCTCGTCCTCGAAGACTTGGTCGATGGTGGCGTCCTCGAGTCCCAGTTTACGCAGGAGACGCTTTGAATCGCCTTCTCGTGAGATGTTGCCAGCAACGTAGTCTAGTTGCTCTGTTGTCACAGGGTCATCCATTGAGTCTGAGACAAAACAGACTTTTTAGTGCATTTCTGGTTTAAAAGATTCAAACTATTGTTCATTTTATCCCTGCTGCTAGAAGCAGGAATATCTCAAAGCCAACGCCTTGTACTATTCACATATATATTGTGTGTTTATGGATATACCGAACAACGCCACATATAATTTTTCGCAACGTCAATTTAGGTCATCGGGTGCCTGACACATTGTGATATTTATGAATTCAGGTTGGTACGATATGGGATACAAGAGGTTTCTTTTGCACAACCAGTATATTATGTACTTACTTTGCTTACGTTTCGATGTCTCACAGACGACTTCTTCAGATCTTCTAACAGCTAACTGGAGTGCTTTTCTCGCCGCTATATGTAGCCGATGTAGGTGGCTCTTTTGTGGCGTCTTACCCGTCGGGCGGTGTTCAAATTGGCCAGTAGTATCACTTTTGTTCTTGCTCGCGATGAATAAATGGGTTTTCTAGTGATAACAAAGCAGATGGCAGGTAAGCTATTTTGTGTATCGAACTTTGTTGACAGAGATCTTGCTCAGATAAATAGCACTGAGCCCTCCACTGAGATACTTATAATAAAATTTGTAATAGGAAACAAAACTCACAACTTCTTTGAATTGGCAGCAACTTCATTCCCACAGACATTAGGCGAAGATAACTTACATAACAAGCCAGAGAAAAAAGCAGAACAAGAACAAGAACCATGTAGCAGGGGTGCTCAAATATCTACTACCTCCCCATGGTCCTTTGTGTTCTATCCCCTGCTCAATTGTTTACGTTGTTTACGCTCATTGTAACGTCTTTTCTTCCAACAAGAACTCGATCACCTGGCGCCATCTTATATCCTAACTCCCGGGACCAAGAAAAGGATTATATTACCTCGTGATAACCAGGGTCTACTTCAAATTCAAGCAGACTGTGTGGCGTTTGAAAAAAAAAATCATTCCTTAGATTCGTAAGCAGAATACATGACTTATTCTTCTACATGGCAAATCTTGGACGGAGAAATCGTTAAGCTATCTACTTGAAGATCAGCTCTAATATAGTTGTGGCAGTACCACCATATACCAGAAAGAAGCTAGCTGTATCCGACGCGACCCCAGTGATTTTTTACGGAACACTTACTTGCTAACATTAGAGCAATTTATCGCAAGGTTTCTTACCTGTTTTGTTCTGCAAGTTTATGGGAGGCCCGATGATTAATTTCGGTGACGAGGAAGCCTTCGTTGTCGTCGTAGAAAAGAAGTGGAAAACCACAGTACGTCGTAGTTTTACGCCCGCAAACTATCTGGAAATTTTGGAGACATTCACATGGACCAAGAGACTGCGAGGTGGCAAAAAACGTCTTGAAGATAAACAATGGCCCAAACAATGAACCTATCAGTCCATTGATAAGAAATCCTCTTAAAAAATTGTAACTGTGACAACGATTCTCTGTCTTGCCGTTAGATATACGACTCCCACTCTGTATGCATATATATGGCAAGCCTCTTCAGCACTAAAAGCTTTGCGTGGGGCTTTGACATTGCGCAATCATGGCATTGGCCCTTATTGGTTACAAGTCACATGATCAACTGCACGGAACCAACCACAGCGTGAAACGTCGGCTCACACAGTACGTCAGAAAAATCCCCAAGATAAAAATACATTTGGACTTCCCGCAAGGAGAACAAAGGGATCTATTCATCCGCAGATTGCAGATCGTACTTCTATGACCGGCTTAACCCAATGGCATATCATAGACCCTATACAACTCGGCCAATTTCTACAATTTTTTTCAGGAATCTGTGGAGTGTAATAAAGACTATTTACTACGTGTGTGAGGTGCGCGATGTTGTGTGGAAGGAGTGGGCATTTTTGTGCTGATTTTCTGTTTCCATCTATCTTCTGTGCCAGCGAATTCTATGTTTAATAGCGAGTACTTAATTATGTTTCCCGTTGGAAAAACATAATGTTTTGCTGGTGTGTTTTTCTTCTTTCCTATTTTGCTATTTTTGGGGACACCTCAGAGGCGAGCCTAGTTTTTTTCTTCTTTTTTCTTCTTTTTTTTGCGACGCCTCAGTGGCGAGGCTAATGATATAGTATTGTGTGTGAGTAGCTTGAATAAAAGGCAAATTGTTTGGAGGGAAACGACGTCCTTTTTTCGAAAATGTTGCATTTCTAATTTAAGTGAACTTTTACCTCGTCAATGCCAATGGGACTGGGAAATACAACAGTTAGTCCCCAGCAAGGAGGTTGTTGGTACCCAAACAACCACGGGTTCAAACGTCATATGTTTACTGTAAGTAGCATAGCACATATTTTGTCATCATCATATAACATTGTCATCTCCGTCTTACAAGCCTGCCTAACGAATGAAGACGCGTAGTCGACAACTTACTGAAATAAAGAAATACGAAGGGCTGCGTTTTGTCAAAGCTTAAATCGCACCTACAAGCAACACATTATAGACACATCAAAGAAAACTTCATAATATAGTTGAACGTAACAAGATATATTCATTTCAGTGTTCTAATAAGGGTTATATGTAGTCAGGAAATAGTTCAAAACACATTTTACCTAATGGTGTATCTCTATACATATCATACTTTCTAAGCATCTTCTCATGTTACAATTGATAATCATTTCTCTACATATCATTATTGATATGTCATGTATATAAAGTTACAGAGCCATCTCAAAATGGCTTATATTAAAACGTACACTTTTAAATTACTTTTATAAGTATTTCTCTGCATATGATACAGGTACTGACTATTACAGATTTCTCAGCACATCACAATTGTTAGCCATCATAATCATCATATTGGTAGTCACCATTACCATATGTTATACAAACTTAGAAAGCCATCTCAACAAGGCTTAATTAGAAAACATCTTAAAACGTAGACTTGAATGTATTTCTCTGCATATAATACTTGTTGTCATACATTTTCTCTTGATATCACAACTATCAGTAGACTTTTCTCTGCGCATCCTGTATATGGACTTACATAGCCTTCTCAACAGGGCACCGACAATATGTAAGTTTACTTATATCATCAATTGCAAGACTCTTTAGTAATACAATGTCTTAATTTTATAAATGTAGAGCAGAAACATTTTACAATCTGTATACATTTCCATAAGATGTATTCAACAAACGTGGTATCAACCAAACTCTTAGAAACTAATCTTAATATACTACCAAAACACACAGCTTGCTACTTTTTAATGCTATATCTAATTCCTATATAAATGAATATGTACACATGTCGAGCCTACATCGTCTCTTGGACGTGAGGCTCTGTATGGAGGCAGACAGCAGCTTCTATGATATACCTACTCCAATTGTCTCACAAAATTATATTTCTTCGTGCATTCCCAATGTAAAGTTTATACACGTTGTTGGCATGTGTCGTGTTCGTTTCTGGACTAACGACCACGACACATGCCAGCAACATGTATAATACCTTGCCGACATGTCGGTAACCGTCTGTCACCTCCTTCACGTCAACACTGATTGTTCTACTTCGCACTGCAGCTAGGCGTCGCTACTGCCGTATGGAGAATGGGGTCGCAAACATGACTAAGTCTGTATCCCCCTCATCATGATCATCTTGACGCTCCAACTCCGGTGATGGGTTGTCTCGTTGGCCCCCTGGAGTTCGTTGTCGGACCAACGATCCTGGAGTTCGTTGTCGGACCAACGATCTCCAGGCCAGGACCTGGAGTTCGTTGTCGGACCAACGATCTCCAGGCCAGGACCTGGAGTTCGTTGTCGGGCCAACGATCCCCAGGCCAGGAGGAGATCGTTGTTGTATGGCGAGGACGGCCTTCTTTTCAGGGGCAGATTTACCCCATCTCAGTATGTTGTCACTTGTCTACGTTGGATCTGGTCTGCTCATCACTGACGTGTCTCGCTAGGGGGCGATGATGTCTCGTGACTGGAGTAGAACCGTGATGAGGGGCGATACGAACTTAGTCATGTCAGGGACCGCATTCTGCACGCTACAGTAGTGACACATTTGTGCATGGCGAAGAAGAGCCAGGCAGCATTTCCCTGAGGAAGGTAACAGATCGTCACAGAAACGTTGGATAGGTATAAATACTTGGATATGCAACAAAGAACTTTGTTATCCAGTCATCTACCAACCTGTAACAGGGTGTTGAAAGCCACTGTCGGACAATTAATGTTTGAGTGTCGCTCTGCTCTCCCAAGCAGAAGTGACGAGTAAGTAATACAAAAGCCGTGCTGCCTCCTTATCCTATCTAGCGCGATAATAACGACCGACTGAAGGCCGGTGGGTTCAGTTCTCGAAACTTGGACCAACGAAAATACATTTTCCTTAACAGACTCTGAAGTGAATCTCTACATACACAATCAGCATACATAGCTTTTATCCAGTGAAAAGCTATGGATGCTGATGATGCTGTAGCTCACCGTTAAGAGCAAGAGGGTTTTTTCCTTAAGTATTGCTCCTTTGTTTAGAGCAAGAGAGTATTGACTTAGTATTGCTCCTTTGTTTAGAGCAAGAGGGTTTTGATTCAAGTATTGCTCCTTTGTTTAGAGCAAGAGGTTTTTTTTCCTTAAGTATTGCTCCTTTGTTTAGAGCAAGAGGTTTTTTTCCTTAAGTATTGCTCCTTTGTTTAGAGCAAGAGAGTATTGACTTAGTATTGCTCCTTTGTTTAGAGCAAGAGGGTTTTGATTCAAGTATTGCTCCTTTGTTTAGAGCAAGAGGTTTTTTTTCCTTAAGTATTGCTCCTTTGTTTAGAGCAAGAGGTTTTTTTCCTTAAGTATTGCTCCTTTGTTTAGAGCAAGAGGGTTTTGATTTTAAGTATTGCTCCTTTGTTTAGAGCAAGAGAGTTTTTCCTTAAGTATTGCTCCTTTGTCTGAAGCAAGTTCATAAACGTAAGCTTGACCAGTCATGAAAGGAATATGAGAAGCACTATCCCAAGCACATTGACTGAAATGTAGCTCCTTTAAAATTCTAGTTTTCTGCAGCTGGTATGATAAGAATGTAAACCACTCCGCTGCCGTCCCTGATGGCTGATGTTTTATCAGCATCTTCCCTGCTAACAGTTGCCCCATGGCCATACAAAACTTCAAAGGAGCCATATTCAGTCAACAGTGCTAGCAATATTCCCAAATAATATTAGATGTCAATGAGTTTACACTAGAAATATCATAGTCTGAATTGTCTTCGTGAGAAGGGCGTGTTGCTCTGATGACATCAAAAGTGCTTGCCACTGGCACATCCATGACAGTGGGAGTTATATACTCTTCAAGCAGAGATCGGTTTTCGGTTTGTGAAAAAAGACGTACGAAAAAAGGCCTGTTTGGAGAGTACGGTTTAGGGGCATAGGGAACATTGCATTCAGTATTTGATCCGTCTAAACACGACAGATTGACAGATACGTTGATGACAGATCAGGTAGTGAAGGCAATGTAGTTTATAGAGAAAATGTTTGCTTCAGTCCGTGTCCACGTGAAAACTGTAACCATTGGCTATACCTTCCATTTGATACATACAAATGGAATGTAGTTGTCAGTCAAGATATCACACTAGATAGGGGTCATCTTCGTTATTTCAAGATCTTTTGCAAGATCGTTGTAAAGATGTCCTTAACAATCCCAAAAGATTGTTGCACTTGACGTCTGAGTTTGCCATCTCCATTTTTCCCAAACTTTTTCTGTGTGACACGGGACTGAATTAGCTTTACATCTTCTCCGCTACTCATGGCCACCCCAAATACTAGATCTTCCGACAGATCTGCCCTACGGTTGTACGTAAGGGCGTTTACAAGCTCATAGAGAGTGAAACTACGCCCTTTCTTTTCCTTACACTTCCGGAGACCCTGGTAGAGCTGTTCTCGACTTCCATCTTTCTCGAAGTCGTGGAACACCTGGTCGATGGTGACGTCCTTCAGGCCCAGCTTACGCAGCAGGCGCCTTGACTGAAACGGTGAGACGTTGTCGGCCACGTAGTCCAGCTCTTCTTCTGTCACAATTCTATCCATGGAGGAGACTGAAAAAAACATACACGTTTTCACACTCTATATGTGTCAAGCTGCCCGCAATTTCATTACAAGCAACAGAGTTTTACTTAGCACAAGCTGGGCATAGCATATAGGGAAAAGACAATAGAGCTTTGCAAAGCTAGGCATTGGTCATAATTCATCCCAGTAAGTGAGTTAGTTATACAAATAGCTATTTTCCTACATTGACACAGTCAGTCTTACTTTTTCTTTTCCTGTGCTTGCAGCTGACCAGAAGAAGCAGCTTCAGTTTAGTATCCAGGCTGGTGCCGTCGTTATCTCCGCACAAAATGGACGGCTCTGCTGTTGGCAATAGATTGGAAATACGTGCACAAAAGTGACAATCTTTATTTGTTAATTTATATATATTTGTCAACAGCATAGGCAATGACAAGACATACACTCTATGTATATTAGACATGGTAAATGATGTTAAGTACTTGCTATTGTTCATATCTTTATTGTATTTTATTCCCAAGGCGCAATTCAGGTAGCAGTGTGTATCTTGTTGCAATTGGATACAATTCCATCATGTTTGAAAGTTTGAATTAAATCATCACAACACATTTCGTCAATAAGCATTTCGTCGTTAGCCGTGTGATAGGAAATAGGCGTCATTTGCAAGGTGATATGTATCAACGTTAAGGTAGTCCCATGGTCTTTTATACACTGTTATACACTGTGTCTATGGCACGGTATGGAGGCTAAGTCTCCTTCTACTGCCTTTTACCTCCCATTAAGCCGAAGTCAGATAACCATGCACTTCTACACTTTGGTGTGGTGAGAAAAGTCAGACAAATACGAACATTTTGTACAAATATACTAGATACTATAGTGTGAGCTTACTTCAAAGCAAACGATAAAAATCAGATGGCCGGAAGCAATTGAGCCCCTCACCTGCAGCTGTTTTAACTTGATATAAAACAAAGGTATGGCACCTGGTGCTTTTGGCGGCAGCAGAATGTTGACAAAATAGTCACAGCAGTTCAGAGGTGCCGAAGACCAGCCTTAAGAGTAAACAAAAGTATTTTTAGATTTCCGGGGAGTTCCGCGCAAGGGTTGACGGGAGTATTTACCTACCTCCCCGCGTGACCAGGTAGAGATAAATATTGTTTGAAATAAACTGCGTATTGCATTTTTTTCAAAAACAAGAACAATTTGCCTCCTCCTAGGATCTCCTAGGGAATGTACCGACAAGAAAGACCACAGAGACCGCAGGTAAATATAGCAATAGAGTGTGTCTGAGGATAGGGGGTTGGGGCACCGTAAAAATTTTAACATTAGATGTGTTGTATAAACAGGCGTAAAACATTAAGACTAATTCGGATCCTTTCAGCTGCTTGTAGACTAAATTATCGTAAGGTTAAAATATGTCAGTTCCTTACAATCTTGAGCAAATCAATCTCATGTGATATGCTCTGAATGATTTGCAACAGTATCATCGGGCCTCATCGTAGCTAAGCAAACACTAGCATATCCGCCATTTATCCTACATTTTACTTTCAACTTACTGTAGCTGTAGCCCGGGATGTCTCCTACGAAAGCCTCGCGACGAACGGTAACCCAGTGTACTGCAAACTGCGATGCAAGAGTAGATTCACTACCTGGAAATTAGAGATAAAAGATGTGTGAAGCATCGACTTGACGGCGACTGAAGACGTTGTTGTTGAACAATCATGTAATACCGGAGATTTATTCTTTTTACCATGTCTTAATTAGTGTCTTACCGGGAGATCAGTTAAGATCCGCCTCGTTCCCCTGTGACTGAGTTGGGAAGTGATACCTGGGCGATGCCTTTGTGTACCTGCTCACCTTGTTATGCTATGACATCACTTACCTAGTCCCTCATTGGTAAAAACAAGTCACCTGATCTGTTTGGACCAACCACTGTTTTAAAAACAATCTCACAGCTCGTCAGAAAAATCCCCGGGCTAAAAATACATTTGGACTTTCCGCGAGAGGTACACGGACCGGGCCTTTTATTGATTTTTGGGTCTTGCAAGTGCCGGCAATGTTGCCGACGTCCCTTGTATAACTCCTTCTTGTGTTTGTACCATGCAACAAGTGATACTAAATTGATGTTAGTACATGTATAGCCATATTTTCATTATCATGGCCATGATAACATTGACACTATGATATAGTAGTTAGTAATACATTTACATATGTCACACTCTGTGTTATTTGTATAGCGTTACACAATAGGCATTACGAAACCCTTGGACCTGGCCACCAATCCAATGTACATACAAGTTCCAACAAGTGGCTCGAATTGTGCTTTGTCATCACCGTGTAACGCTGAATATAGCACCTGAACATACGTAATAGAGTCCACATATGTAGATCTCAGTTCACAATGTGTAGACTTTAGAACCTTCTAGATGTTGTTGTCTCAGTCAGGTTTCGGAAGGGATGGTGGGGGGACGTACTGACACCAGTTTGTTTGAGGACATAATAAGAAATTATATACATGTATAACACAACGTTACCTTGTGTTGTTGTATTATATAATATATGCACAGTGGGCAGAAATGTACAATAAAGGTCTTCATTCATTCATTATCATTAGCGTTTTGCTTCGGGAAAATAATTTCATCGTACTTAGCCCCCTCTTTACTGGTTTGTGCTAAGACTACTGTTAAGTTCCCTACCATCCGTATATTACCTGAGTTTCGGTTTTACACCATTATAGTGCTACATTTTTCACGAAATTGATCAATCTATGTCCTCATCTATCGAAATTCCTATCATCAATTTTAAAATAACTGTCGTTTGCTAACTGTGGCCCTCGAGTTTATTATTTGATGTTTAAGATAAGTGACAGACTGACAGATCAAGGGTCTTACCAATGCCCCTTTGAGTCGCAAGGTGGCTCTCCCAAATGGTTAGCTTCCATGGCAGCTTTGTCCTCGAGCGATTGACATCGACATACCAAACTTTCTCTCGGAGATTACTCTAGACATTATTGAACTGATCCAATGCCCTGTTTTTCATTTCAAGCGTGCAATTCATTGTCACCTGCTACAATTACCTCACTAAATAAACACGGGTAACGTCTAATGTAAGATGAATGTCTGCCATTTTCTCCGACAGCAATCATTTCCCTCAGTTCCAGTCAGATAGCCTGACTTTTAGGGAAGAGCAGGAGCGCCATTTTCATGCAGCGACCGTTCGTGATATTGCAACTATTGTATCCAGCATGACACTCAAAATTTCAATCGTTCAAAAAACCAAAACGTATTCAGTTTCAAAAGTAATATCTACGCCCCCTAACAGTTGAGTTTTGAAAAACATTAACCGGACTGACGACGTCAATCTATATTGAACTTTTAAACTACCAAAATAAGATATATATATCGCATTATAATTGCTAACCATATTTCTAAACAAACAACTATCAAATTTAGTGGTGAGGGAAACATATTTATGATGCAAACATAGATACAATTTTACACTTTTAAAACAACTTTGACAGGGTTTATTTGAAAGTCGAAATTTGAGCTGGTTTGGCAAAATTAAGACTGAAACTTGTGGATTGCATTGCATTGATTCTGAAACCTCGTTGTTTATATGGGTTATTCTGCAAGGTTTGATAAGTAACTGTATCTGTATCTATATAGCCGGTATAACCGCCGTTCGGCGTAACACAGCAGCTAACTAACGATAGAAATATTCCTTTTAGACAAATGATAGGAAAGTTCCAGTTTATTTGTCTAGTGATACCAAGTCTGGACATTTTCCCTCTGTCTTCAAGTGACATTCAATGCAGTTCTGGTTTCATTAGTGTGTCTGTAGTTAGTCAGATAGGGCATGAATGTAGAATAAAGGCAGTCATCATCATTGATAATGCCTCCTTGAAAACCCGCGGGGCTTTGGGATGGGTCTATTAATAAACTCCATTTTGTTTTGACCCAAGGTCACCAGTGAGAACCGTCTGGTGAGAACAACACCTGGTTATGTAACGCCCTGTCCACGTGTGCTCCACGCGGCAGGCGGACACACCTGATAATGACACCTGTTGGACAGGTACCATTCAAACTGTCAACACACACAGGGAGAATATAGCAGGGAGGAGCAGCATCCAACCCGGCTGGCAACTCCCATTCACTGGACGGGACCTCATTGGGCGATGGCGCCTGGGCCACGGTAGGGGCCACAACTAGATATTTAATGGCCTTTCCCGCTGGACGGTCTGTTTTGCTGTTTTCAAGATGTGTAATTTTTGTGAAAATGTTTACAATTTTTATCATCTTTTTTGCAGTGCATCGTTTTGGATTGGAACTGACATGACTGAGCTGTTTGTCTTGGTAATTGATGGAAATTTTTTCCATCTACAGTGACAGACCCGTCGTGACTGTCAAATAACATTTATCAGCTCAACCAATGACAGAATGGTAATTATCATTTCGACCAATGAGAGAATCGCAATTAGCAGTTCGACCAATGAGAGAGTGAAACTCCATTACTGAATCATGGAGAGAGTGGCTATGTTTGTTGAATCAATGAAAAAGTGGCCACATGTCCAACAAATACTATTGGGTCTGTTTGTTCAACGCCATTTTGTTTTGAGCCAAGGTCACCAGTGATGCGACTGTCTGGTGAGGACAACAACTGGTTATGTAACGCCCTGTCCACGTGTGCTCCACGTGGCAGGCGGACACACCTGTTGGACAGGTACCATTCAAACCCGCCAACACACACAGTCTGGAACTCTTCAGAATCAATGAACCCTACCGAGTCACAGATCATTTGTTAGTTTAACAACAAAAGCACGAGACAACAACTTAGATTTGTTACTGTTAAGCAAGGAAAAAAAACAAGATTATGAGAAATGTCAGTGACATATTTTTGCATGAATAACAAATTCGGATCATGCATACGTCTAACCAAATATATTCATCTAAGAAACTATTTTGATTTTGAAGACTAGGAAAAATATGACACGGTCAGGTGTCAAGTAAAACAAAACACGAATATTTTGAAGTAAATGCTGTTTCCTTTTTGTAATTTTCAGAACAGAATATTTCGAAGGAAATATTTTCTTGTCCAAAAGCAAGGAGATAAAAGCTCCTTGCTTTGTTTCGCAAAGAAGTTTCTATGCTTGAAATAAAGTGAACGAATGTGATAGAATGTGTTATTAATGATAACGTAGTTTGTTTTGCCTGTCTTGCCGTTGTGATGGTGATTAACTGCTGTGACGTCTGGTTTGGACACACAAGTTTGTAACAGGATTTCCCCACCCGGGTAGAACACACCAGGTACCAGTGGAGGAACAATATGGGGAGGGGGGCGGGTCCGGACAGGTACTGTCGTTTGAAAACCCTCCTGTGGCTTTGGCGCCATGTCACCGAGAGGTCAGTTCGACTTTTATGGTGGTCATTAAAGCTAATTAAGTTAATCACCTTCAATTATTTTAGAAGATTCATTAGCAATTGCTGACTACTAGTATCGTTTAGATAAAATAGCTTTATTTGTGAAGATATCATACCTAAGTTATGATTATCTACAACGTTGGCATTCTATTTCATGATAAATAATCTCTTTGCAAATTTGTTCTGCCATATTTTCAAAGAAGATACACACGCAAAGCAATCAAATGTAAGTTATGACATCTTATAACAGCGCCCCATAAGTATGGAAAAACTCACAAGTTCATACAATAGCAATTTCCGCATCTGTATCTATGTAGATATCACTGCGTAACACACAAGCTTACACACTAAAAAATCAAATGCATTTCATCAGCATTTCAGGGATTGATAAAACTAGGCAATAAAAGCAATCTATTCAAAACTTGTTTTTAAAGACTTTTATTCCATCTTTTTAACGTTTACGTGAAGGTATACGTACATCCCCAGACGTCACCTGACGTCCCTTTGTGCACCTGTCTCGCTCAGACAACACCTGTTTGTGACAGGTTCATCTTCTCACCTGTGTGTACCCCACCAGGTGAACTTGTGGGAGAATAGCGGGGAGGAGCAGCATCCAACCCGGCTGGCAACTCCCATTCACTGGACGGGACCTCCTCGGGCGATGGCGCCTTGGCCACAGTAGGGGAAACAACACATTAAATGACCGCCAAAAAGCAGTTACTCATTGACAAGCAACTGGAAACGTCTATCTGAAACGTCTGACCATTTCCAAAATCATATCCAGTTGCTTCAGTAACTGCTTTGTGGTGTATCTTATGACCTGGATGGATAACATTCATCGACGTACATTTAATGATCGTTTTAGTAATTGGAGAAAAAATTCAAAATATCTCCGAAACACATAAGTCAAGTCATTTTTGTCCTTTTCCAGCCAAAATGGTAGCCTCTACCAGACTCCACAGGTCGCTGGAGAAAAAGTAAAAATTGGCCAAATAAGACAGAAAGAAAACACGTTCCAGAAGTATAGTTTCCAGGCTGGCCAACACTCCTAGGCCAATTAACTCATACTAGGCTTTTATTCCTTAGTTGGCCAAAGTCCTGGTAAATGCTACCAAAATGGCACATCAGTACTAGCTTTCTTACGTAGAATACACCTAGAACTCGTGAAGAAATGAAATTTGACTCAGCAGTTAGAACAAAAGTCAAGTCCTTGGTCGCGAGACCAGTGTCTGGTTAAGACAACTCTTGTTTTTGACACGCCCAGCCCACAGGTACGGTTCACTGCGGGTGTACACACCTGGCAATGGCACATGGTGATTCACCATTGTTAGGACCTGAATGTGTCTTTCTTTCCACAGATGGTTTGTTGGTTTAATGACTAAAGGCCCGAGGCATGAGATAATGAGATTGATCGGTGGACTTGAATTACAAAGGCGTCGGAGAGGCGTGAAAACCACTGCACGCGCTCCGTGTATGTTGTTACATGCACGCAACAGGCGTTTACATTTGGGAGTAAGATTTACGAGCTAGGGTCAAGTTGCCTTGTCGTACACCTCACCTCACCGGCCCCATAGCCTCACCGGCCGTAGGGGCAGCTATGCAACCAGCATACATAGATGTCGTACATAGATGTAGTTAATTCATTTGAATACACTTATTTGTTTATATGTATAGTTGTTGTAAATTCTATAAAAGTCTTTCTACTTTTCTGGTGTCAATGAAGGTTTTACAAGTGTAAACTTTAGACAGATATAAAAGAAGCATTCAAAGATTATTCTGAGTGTTTACGTCTGCTTTCGTAATATTTACTACTCTTTTCTATTATTGCTCTTTTTAACTATCTGTTTCCCTCCTACAACTACAAGCAGTCGCCCTTTTCAAAGCTCATGATAATCATTCTAATCGTTAAATAGGCGAATTGCTTCTTGAAAAAGTGCTAGGTTACACACAAAAATGAAAATAAGTCGTATCTTTACATCTGCTTGGAGATCATAATACAATCATGTACTAGTATTGTGTAGAATCTGTTTCTGTCTAGTATCATGGTAAGTGAAATGTGGACACACAGAGTCCTTAGGGGCACATTTGGTAAGTTTGGAACAGAAATCACACATTGGTTGCCGTCCAACGACATTTTTGAGGGTCATAAATTAAGACTAACGACCCTAATGACTCCATTTTGCAATTCTAACTTCCACCAACCGTGTGACAGTTTCGCCTTTCCTCAATACTGTACTTACAACAGCTTCTCGTCACTCCTATGGTAGATTTCCTTGTATTTTTTATTAGGGAGAATGGATGTGTGACGCGGAGACCTCTGTCTGGTTCATACATACAAGTTCATAACGCACTTTCTTCGCACCTGTTTGAAACTATAAACGCACTATATGGCCCTATGTTTGATTACAGATCAAAGATCTAGGTTTGATTACAGTATAAAACATTTCCTATTCCAGATTTGTTTTTTTTATATGGATGGATACGTGAGACTGATATCTCTGTCTGTTTCAAATGTAGAAGTTTATAACGAACTTTTCTCGCACCTGCCTGAAACTCTGTAGGTACCCGTAACACATTTAAGGGGGGGGGGGGGGGGCGAGAGTAATTACGATGGGGTCTCATCAATCTCTTGGGGTCGGTGACCCCATGCTCAGATAATGGCTATAATTATGCCTCTTATTAGGTTTATCTAAAGAAAATCTGCATGGTTGGTTAGCAAGAATTTGAGCATTTTGAGTTCACAAAACGTTTCTTCTCATGATATTATATAGTTGTACACGTGGCTTTAAGTTTCATGTCATAGTTTGTAGAAGAATACGGTAAAAAAGAATGTTGCATGATAGACTTTGTAGTGAAAAAGCTCACAGGTGCAAAAGTGACTATTGACTTGTTTGTCAAATTGACAAGCTTTAGAATAGCTCAATCTTTAGAATAGGTCGGGCCGTGTACCTTTTTAACGTTTATGCAAAGGTACAACCCCAGACGTCACCTGACGTCCCTCTGTGCACCTGTCTCGCTCAGACAACACCTGTTTGTGACAGGTTCATCTTCTCACCTGTGTGAGCCCACCAGGTGAACTTGTGGGAGAATAGCGGGGAGGAGCAGCATCCAACTCGGCTGGCAACTCCCATTCACTGGACGGGACCTCCTCGGGCGATGGCGCCTGGGCCACAGTAGGGTAAACAATTAGATATCTAATGGTCATTTACTGGTGGACGACCATTTAAGTTGTCATTTGACGGTCATGACATCACATATCATGTGAGGATTTTTTACCCGGTTATTTACAATGTCAAAATTCTAATAACTTCACCTTTTGTGAATTTGTGCAGTCAGTTTTTTAAAGAACAGTTATCATCTGAGGTCTATCAGTATGCAAAGTCATACAACAGCAATTTTGAAAAAGAAAATACAGTATCACTTTATTACACAATTCCAACGTACTTTGCTTCATGATGTTCCGTATCTGTATCAACCTTTTAGTGTATCACAGCAGCTTGTATGCAATAAAAACATTCTATTATGAAAAAGTTCAAATACTTATCCTCCTTTTACAATGGACTTATAGCCATTTATCGGTGGACAGTTATTTCCTAAATTTCCAGACAAATGCGAGAATCTAACTCAAGAAAACTGGTAACAACATTTTCATTTTCTTTATTTTACCATCTCGCTGAATATCTACTTACATATACCCATAACATTTATACATGCATGATACAATACGATATAACAATTTTACAGGATTGACACAAAGTCACAATTCTCTTCTATAGTTGAGGTATTTTTCTTTACGAAGTAGTCTTGAAGTTTAAAGAATTTTCCTGCGAGACGCCTGTCTCTGTAAGACAACTTGAGTTTATGTCACCCCCGCCCCACCTACACCATGACAATGGGAGTCACCCGACAGGTTCCATTCAAACCCACAAAGCCGTTATTACAACCCCCATAGCGATAACCGTTGTACGGTGAATGGTTTGTTAGCTTTGCTGACTATAACCCCGAGGCAAAAGCTAATGAGATCAATTACCTGCACTTGAATGAAAAAGACGTCAAGGTGGTGACAAGACAATAAACGCTGACTTCTTCTTCTTCTTTTGTTTAATTTTCTTACGGGTTTGTGTTCACGCCCTCCCCCCACAACACACACACACAGACATAAAATACTAGTAGTCTGATTTCAAAGTGCTGAGTTGATTTTAATCATCAAGTAGCACATACTAAAACATAGATAACACTATATTGACTATATATGCTATTGCCACAATGCCATAACGAATGAAGATTATCTCATTAAACTAAGAACATAATATATATTGTTGCAGAAGAAATAAGTTTTTGGTGGTTGGTGGTCAGAATCAAAATACTTTCAGTTTGTTCAAATTTAAATAAAAACACGTATGAAAAGAAATAAAGATGTCAGTTTTCTTTTTTTTCTTCTTTTTATTACCATTCATGATGACAGCTGTAAACTATTAACGTTCTGGTGCTAATGAAATGTTTTGAAAAAAATTGTCTTGACGAAAGTAAGAAAAAGTTGAAGACAACATTTTTTCACGCCCTAAAAATTCGCCAAGACAACGCGGTTTCAGGAAAATTTGCCAGGGGCCAGGTAGAAAGTTTTGTCTGCTTTGAAAGTGCCTCTACGATACGTGAACCAGATTCCTAACTTGTAATATGACTAATTCATACGAGAAAGGCTTTAATAAAGGCTTTTCATTTAACAATGCATGGAAAAGACACTCGCCAATGTATATTTGTTACTTCTATTTTGCTAGTTCTTCTTTGTTGATAAAACAATGTAATCTATACGTCGTGTAGTTTCGCTTTGTATATTCTATAGCATCCTTTATGAAATAGAAATATTGAATATTATAAAGACAAGTTGTAGCATACTTGAACTACACTTAAATCTGAACTTCAGTTATTGTGAAAAGGATAAATCTGAAAGACCAAGAAGGCACATGAAGACATAGAATAGAAATAGGATATATAACCTTTATGAATAAAGGATGAAATGTCTTAAATTAAACCAATTTTACAGACTTTTTCTGCAACGACTACAGGTAACTAGTAAAAGACCATACACACCATATGCATACTGGCTATCAAGACATATGCACGAAGAAGACTGGGAATGTATTGCAATTGGCAAGATAGAACAGCCCACACTAAACGTTGTCTGGAGATAGATATCATAAAACTCCCGTTGCACGTGAATGGGGGCAAATGTTCAGAGACAATTTTGGAAAAGGTTAGGGGCGATAATTTAAGACTACATAACACGGTAAACCGTTATCAGTCGAAGTTCTTCAACGAAAAGGAGGGGACGTATAGCAAAGAAATTGCCCTTTTCACGTCCCGCAATTCCTTAAGAATATTGCTATTTGTCAGTTTGTCTTTAATATATGTAAGATTAGCGTAGAAATGTCCTAATGACAAAACAACGAAACCAAATATTGTAATTTACCGCTATGTACACTTTTCAAGTGACCGTAAGTTCAATTGATAAACCCATAGTTTAATTTAGCACTTGGATATCGTCTCGACAAGACAATAATATCTAAACCGCTTTCTTTTAGATGAATTCCCCAACAAAAAAATGTCAGTGGTTCCGCTGTGTTTTAAGACATAACTGACAACCGAAAATTAAAAACAAAGAACTTCATACGAAAAAGAAGTTAATGCTTGGAGGTTGTCTAGGGCAGACTACAACGTCTACATTCCATTATAATTCCCCTTAAGCTGATGAATTTGTATAAAACCCATAAGTTTGTTAGACGAAAACCAGAAAGTTCTAAGTCTAGTTTGTAAACGTATATACAATTTATACCGTGTGACATTCCTAAATAGAGATTTTAATAGTTGTGCATTTTAGAATGAATAACAGTTATCAGATGTAAAATGTCTACTAGCCAGATACAACAGTGGTGTGCTTTGAATAAGGAGCTAATGATGGTTTAGTATCGCACTGGGACGTCGTCTCGCTAAGACAACATTTGTAACAAGTTCTGTTGGCGCCTTTTTTACCTCACAAAAAGACTCTGTAGGTGACCATGAGTGACAAATACGGGAGGCGGGAAAGTTAGAGCAATCCTAGACACATGGAAACCACCTTTGGAAACATCATGTTGTGATATCGTCTGAGGAAGACAACAACATTCTTTTCCCGCCTTTTTCTACCCAGTTCCCAGAAGAAGTTTCTGTCAGAAAGGGCATACTTTTGTATATTACGTCATTGTAAATGACAAAAATGTGAAAAAGGCTATTGTCTGAAGAAGACAAAAAGTGTAACAATTTCCTTCCCCACCTCTTGTTTTACCCCGCAAAACTGTGCTCTGTATGTTGACCAAAAATGACAAAAAGGAAAGCGAGAAGTCGAATTCTGTCAGGATGTCGTCTGCAAAAGACGATAAGTGTTACAAGTGCTTTCCCGCCGGTTTTTTTTCTCATAAAACGTCAGTGTAAGTGACCGTGAATGAGAAATACAGGAGGCGGGAAAAACGTTGTGTTCAGATGTCGCCTGCGAAGACAACATTTTGCCGTCAACAGGTTGCAAATTTGTCACGTGCCATTAAGATGAACTTGTACAAAAGAGAAAATTGAGCACCGCTCACTTAACAGGTTGTATTGAATTGGTCAAAGCCTCGCCCGAGGCGCCGTTCCGGGGGTCTGCCCCCCTCCCTCCCCCAATCTAAAGAAATTACCCTCTTCATGAATTCTTGATTCGTATCACACAATTATCAAGGGAGAAATTGGGCCAACAATTATATAGGCGGTGTCAAACAGCCCTTTGTTAATTGGTAAGGTGCAGAAATTGCAGGCATTTCCATTGCAAATCAAAATACGAAACAAGTGTCACTGTGTTTACCACTGTAAAATTCTGATGCATGTTTCTGTCCTTCTATACTCAGTCAAAAACTGTGCGCAGATAGAAGCAAGGAGGCTCAAAACTGAAGTGAAATAATATATAAAGAGTGGGAAAGCCTTTTACACACTTAAGTCCACCCCCTGATTCTATATAGTACTTAAAAACATACGAGGAAAAGTTTGTACATGCCGTGTTCAAATTTGCTGCATGTGTAACGTTAGTGCAGTAGTTAGCTTTGACTCCAGACTAAAGGAATCTTGAAGAGGGCATAACAAAGATAAATTTGGTAGCTCTTTGATGAAGTTTTCCTTCCGTCTTACTTATTTTTACGCATCTACATCGCTATTCAACATACAGAAGAACACTACCAACGTTCAATTTATTATAAGTCTAAAACTCATGGTATACAGTCAACACATGTTTAGCCTAGTTTCATACACCGAATTCCTTGTTGATGAATGTACGGAGAATTTTCCCCATTCTTTCCGCGAATCATTACCCAGTGCCGATAAGTATACCCTGAGGCGGTGGTTTCGCGGCGCTTTTCAAGTGAAAACCCGGTATTGTGTAGGGTTATCTTTACACTATCTCCGCTCCCTCAAGGCATTACCTCTGTGCAGAACCCATGGCTACCTGCTGACGAGTTGTGATATGGAAATCTGTTCATATTTGTATAATTAGCGAAATAAAACATAAAAAGCGGTTCATTCAAAGGCCACCCACTTAAGCTTTAAGATGAAAATAACGACTTTAAGCAACTTTATGATTGGTTTATAGCAGTTACGAAACTTAAGCCTTTTGGAAAAAAAGCTATGCTACTATTGAAATATTTGAACAACACAAGTAACATTACTAGGTTGTATACTTGGTTTTAGAAATTATTTGCTTATATTGCAGCATACATTGTTGCGACTTGAAATGTTAAAAGAAAAGGTTCACAGATATCTGAAACCATGAATTAAAACCTTATAAGTTATAGCTAAACAATAACCAAAAAGCCTTTGGATTTTTAAATAATACACGACTTGACTGAAAATCTACCTATTGAAGTAGCTGTATACAAGCGAATATCTATGTGGCTACGAACACACAGTTACGAAATTCCCAAACACACGTGAGATACTTTTTCAACACCCTTTGGCTATATGACTAATTTGGTATGGCAGCAGAACTAAAGGGTCACTGACCGCAGTAACTACCAAAACTACCAATCAAAATTGCTGTTTCATAACTCTAACTTGCAATATGATAATATGATTAACAGCTGTAAAATGTCATTGGGTAATCGTTAATAAGAGTGGAGCATGTTTCAACACCCTGTGACCGTCTGACAGTTCCAAGGTCGTTGACCACAGTGACTACATTCTACAAATAAAAATTGCTGTTTTATAACTCTACCATGTATATGATAATATGATCAAGAGTTGGAAAATGTAATTGGGTAGAAGTTAATGGGAGTGTAGCATGTTTCAACACTCTGTGACCGGCTGACAGTTCTTAGACTAAGGGCATTGACCGCAGTGACTACAAATCAAAATCACGGGTTGAAAAAACACAAACGTGACCATATGATGTAACAAATATGCTAGAGGACAGTGAGGCACGTGTCTGACCACGTCTGCCCCTTTGGACAGGTGACTCACTTCGGGTTTCAGAAAAAGGCCATTGACCGCAGTGACCACAACTAGAAATCGTGGTTTCACGCAAAGTAAAATGCATAGTTATCTAGATTTGGAAGCGTACAGTATATCGAGATATAAGATCCATCTATCTTTCTATACGTCTGTCTGTCTGCTTGTCTATCTATCTATCTATCTACCTATCTGTCTATTAGTCTATCTATCCATCTATCGATCGATCGATCTGTCTATCTATCTATCTTTCTATCTATCTAATGTTATCAGTCTGTCTACGTACATGCGTCTATACATGTATATGTCAAGTATATATCTATCTATCCAACCCATATTCTATTAATCTATATATCTATCCATCTATCCATCCATCCATGCCTCTATCCATCTATTTCTCTGTCCATATATCTATCCATTCATGTATCAATCTATCTATCTATCTATCTCTTTCTCTCTCTCTACTAGTTTATGTCAGCTATGTTTCTCTGTCTGTCTATTTGTACATATCGACTTGGTAACTATCAAGAACGCACGACAAAGAACACACGATGTTCGTACTTCACTTCACCACTTGTTAATCTTAAGTTAAACTTTATGTACTGTAAGAAAATAAGCTGTCAGCGTGGTGCAGTCGAACGTTGACCTATGCAAATGGATATTAAAATTTGCATTTTTTTATGACACGTCTTCTTCGAGTCGTCCCACTTAAAGTTTGTCGAACTCAAAGTGTATAGTTGCACGAACGTGCCAAAAATAGTACGCCCAAGTGGGGCAAGGTTTCATAGACATTCTGTTACCTTTATCAAATCTCTGTTTATAAAGATTATCAACTTCAGTCATATCATATATCTATATCTATGTACGTTGTGTTTATTCAACATAATATTTTCGTTTGTTGGTGGGGATCTTGAAGTGAGAAATGTCTATTTTGCAATTCAGGGAAACACCAACAAATCTCAGTCACACGCTTTTGGGGTTATGAGCGGTCAGATATCAGCACTCGTGGTGTGATCTTTTCTGATTGTTTATTTGTTTTTTTCTTAGTTGAAAATAAGCAAGCAGAAGCGCTAACACTACACTGAGGTTACAGATAAATATTGCATTTGTACGTCACTGTTGAGAGAGAGAAAGAAACGTAATATTTGGATAAAGAGTACGACCTAACACTATCACCATGCAAACTTCACCTATACATTACACGAGATTTCTACCCAAATCGTAAACTATTTGCTCTATCTCTTTAGGTATAGACAAACGTACCAAAATATCTTGTGATGAAAATTCATGTATAGTTACAGAAGTCTCGACTAGCAAACTACGATAGTTGTAGTGTTAGTGGGTTAGGGGGCGTGTCAGAGGACGGAGTGGGTGAGGGGTTAATCGTCGCCTGGGGTTAATGTCAGCAGTGGCTCCAGGACAGGGAGGATACCCGTCTCTCCTAAACTCTGACTCACCGCAAAACATCCGTAAAAAACTACACTCCCAAGCCGCTAGCAAAATAACCTCACTTTTGGGACCAAATCTTGATTCTAACAGCCCCCCACACACACACACTTAGGCAGACACACACAGAGACAGACAGACACAAACTACATATACACAAAGTGCATACACACACGCGCGTAAACAAACACTCGCACGCATACACACACGCACATACACAGACATAAATGATGAATACGCAAGAAAAACATAACTCTTTCAGTGTTACGTTCTACGTCCAACATTTACGGCAAAGATTTTAACAGAAACTCTGGCATTGCACTCAATGATCATATGACTATCTTAACCCTACACTGCAAAGCATAGTAGTATGTATACATTTTGTATCTCACAGATGTTGCAATAAACAATTTGAAAAATACTCTCAAAAATCGGATTGATCATACATTCTAGAAAGATTTGAAGAAATAATGGTGTTACAAAATAGATAGCGATGAGGTTAAGTGAGTTCGTGTTTACTTGAGGTTCCTCTGAAGTGACAGGAATGATGAAGTGGGTCAGGAGAGGGGTGAGATCCGGCGCCTATAATTATCACCCGAAGCAAAGTAATTACCCCACCTCGAGAGAAAAACAAAAGTTCTAAAATACCTGACAAAAAAAGACAAACATTTCTCACTTAATGTAGTTCTCTACAGAATGAAATATATATAAATCGCCTATCAGAAATCGTTTTATACGCAGGACAATCAAAACTTGTATATTTTTAGGTACATACGTACTTTAAAGAGGTAAATAGTATCTTCAAAAGCCAAGGATAGTGTGGGTCAGTGACCCCAACGATGAATAGCCGAAGATCTATTATTAAACTTCTCGCTGGTCATCTTGTTACTGGTTCGGAACAAAACTACTCGGAGCGATGTGCAACGCAAGAAGTAACTGGTATGCTTAAAGGGCCAAGGATTGTAGCGGTCAGTGACCCCAAAAATGAATAGCCTAAGACCTGCTATAATACCTTTTACTGGTATTTTTTCTACTGGTTTGGAAATATAAAAAATAAAACTCTGCCGTGTAACGAACGTTGTGGTTTTACACGAAAAATGTTGTTTTTATGAGCAATAGTTGAGAGGATGTTCATAAATTTTGAATCGCTCACGCATATGAAAATAAAACACATTGAAATTTGATCCACAATCGTTTTGAGTTGGTAGTTTTTTTTGCTTGAACGATTACTTTCTCGTTTAACGATTTTTTTTTGCTTTACGAGTTTTTTTATGTAACAGGTGTCCTCGTTTTGAGGCCATGTCAGTGTTCCTATGACCAGAGTCGAGATTTTTTTTAGCAAAACTGGAGTATAGGAAGACACAGATAGAGAAATACTTTCCTAGGGTAGTCCACTTTAAGTTGAGCAATTGTATGCATCCGCTGTACATGTGCGAAGGAATGTAGCTTCAACCGCACATGGATGATTATTTGTGTAACTATTAGTATAGTGTACACATATGTATTTTTCAATTTCGCCTGGAATTGGGAAAAAGTAAACATAGATCATAGAAAAGAGAAAGCATTATCTTAGAAATGCTGTTGCATTCGAACTTTACAAATGTGGGTATGTAACGCGTTTGAGGTTGTCGTTTTTTAAGTACATTTTACATCTATATCTGTATCTATATAGCCGGTATAACCGCCTTTCGGCGTAACACACCAGCTTTGCAGGCACGCGGCGCGGCAGCAGCTAGTTAAATTACACCGAAGGACCCGTCACACCTAACTTTTACACATCTATCTGCAAAAATTCTTTAAAACTATCCAAAGAAGATGCCCCTACTGTACTTGGTGATAACAAATTCCACTCAGTTTCACTCATTCCCGACAGTTCTGGGAAAATACGACTTTTTTTAACACATCAATCATAGGTTGGTAACTGTGGTATGAGGTCTCATAAAACGCGAGACTTCATACTTGAATGCATGACTATTCCTTGTTCTTTTCTTGATCTGGTATGGAAGTTTAACGAAGTGAGAGGACAGGTGTGTTCCCACGCAGGTAAGGAACAAACAGTTTGTTCTCAGGGGACTCGGGGCAGCATCGGTGTCAATGATAGAACAATGGGAAGCCTGGGAACAATGCCGTCATATTTACAACACACTACCGTACGCACAGGAATCACATTGTCCTGAAAATTCACCACAGCCAAGTAAAAACAACAACTTAGTGAGTCAGGACTTGAAAAATACTAGTAAAGTAACGTTATGTGTCTACAGTGACACAAAATTTAAACAAAATGTTACTACCATACGTACGAGCAGGAATGACATTGTCATGAAAATCCACCACAGCCAAGTAAAAACAACAACTTAACGAATCAGGACATCAAAAATACTAGTAAAGTAAAGTTATGTGTCTACAGGGACACAGAATTCAAACAAAATGTTACTATCTGTTTCCAACGTACTATGTAACGTTACCAAATCAAATGTATTAGCATTAAATATTTTTGTATGTTATTTTCTTTGAGTTGCGGAGAATGATATAGGATTTATAGTTTATTTTCGTAAATTCGCTATCCGAGCTATGAAAAGTAAAGTTACAATGCTTATCATAAAATGTATATGACATATCCGTCTAGAAAGATAGCCCAAGTAGTTTTATGAGTATAGCATGACATTTCCACATTGGCCCACAATGAAAAATGTCACAACTTTCTTGTATATCTCTTGGGGAAAAGCAGAGAATCGAATACCATATGGGGTCACAATAATGATAGTAATCCAAAATGTGTGGAATTGATACATCTGTGTAACCTTGTTAACAATTCTTTTTAATTAGAATTTTAGCAATGACTTCCTTTTTACTTTTTCCATTTGCATCAAAACGTAAACGTCATGTACGGGTTTCCGAATGGACGAATATATGCGAATCTTTCAAAGAACGTGTGAATATAGAAACTATGATATTATCACACCATGAGATAGCGCAAAATAGCTATGGTGACAGAGTGAATATTCATCTGTTGAATTTTCAATTTTCAATTCCAAGATGACAACCAATTATGCGAAAAGGGGAAGTCGAGGCAAATTATAGCAAATTTCCTTACAAATTATCCCCGAACCACTTTTTGGGCGAAAAACATACATGCTTTGCATATGCAAATGAGTTGCTCTAGAGGGGGTCAGAATCAAAAGCGCTGTCGGCGCCAGACCGACTGGACCACTTTTCAGTCCTATTCTTCTTCGGCCATTCATCTACCTGACAGGGCAGGTATAAAAACCCACCTGCCCACTGTGGGTCAGTCTCACTCCAGCCACGATTCGGACCGCGAGTGGACATCTCCCAGCACTCTCCCACCTGCAGTAGTCAGTGACCACGCCTAGCTGACCCACGGAAGCAACTCTCCGGCTTTATCTACTGAGAAAGGTAAGTTTCATGATTCCTTTTCTTGTCCTTTAATTTATCTTAATGTTAAGTAACGCGTGGCGACCTAATTCTTATTTTTTTCCCCACATGGCAAGCCGAAGAAACTTTATTCAGCGTGTGTTTTTCTTACTTAGAACGGAGATCTTCCGTGCGAAAACCTTTGTTTGGAGGGATTTAGTCCAAACTAGTTACGAATGGGATTTGGAGAAAAACTTGTTATGGAAAGTCGTCGGAGAATGGTTATCAAAATGAGTTGGTTATCCGTCGTAATCCAACGAGGATTTTCAGGATTATTGGCTTCTGTGGAAACTTTCTCAAACTGAAGAGAACCAACTCAAATGAGCCGATACTTATCTTCTAAATCCTCCCCAATGCAATATCTTGCTTTGTTTTAGGCTAAAAGAAAATGTTTAGTAACCGAGATTTTAGGCTTTACCTGTGCTATTATTTAGGGATGATGTTTTCCCCCGAACACCTGTTCGTTTTCCAAGTAGCTTGTCCATTGCCTTGTTTCAAACGTCGAAGCGAAACTGAATAGTTTTGTCTTATCGTAGAAAAAAATGTTGAACTTACATTTTTTGACTGAGTTTGCCAGTTGATTTGAAAGAATTGGTAAATGTTATCCAAGCGATTTGCCACAGTTTGCTACACCTACAAATACTTCGAAGATGGTACCACTTTTTCAAACATCTGGCGATACTACTTGCTCCAAAGCGCATTTCAAGAATGTAAATGTGGTGTGGAGGTATTTTAACAAAGATATCAACCTGACGGTGTTCTTTCTTTAACTAGAGCAAGTATTTCAAATATCCCAACCAGTATTGGCTTCGCTCGAGCGACGTTTTGGCTTCTATTGAACACTCTGAAAACTTTTTAAATCGAGCTTTCTTGTAAAAACACTCAACATTGTATCAATGTATCGTGATTTATACCAAAATTTGATATCAAGATTTTGCACGTACAGTGATGTTTTCCCTCATAATTTGTTTGGCTCTGTGGTTAACTTGAATAAAAAAAACATGGCAGGAAAAAACATCTTGCCACCTGTTCGACCACTTTGCGCTCCAGATATTTCCATAATCCAAAATCCATACAATACGAAGCCTATCTGGTCATAAATTAGCATCAGAATAACCTACCTGTGATTCACACCTATTTGCATATCGCATATATTATCACTTCTTGATGACTTGATGAGCAATAGGAATTTCAATGGCACAGTAGCTTCTTCAAATGCAAATAACGTTATCTAGTCTTACATTGTACCTGTTACCTGAACCCTGGCCTAGCAGTTACAGGTGCAGCAATAAAACCATGCAAAATGTTAACAGGTGTGAAACATGAAAATATCTGAAAATTGATTCGCAGTCAACATGTACGAATTCTAAAAGCTAAAACTTGGGCGAAGCCATTGGCTTAGAAACTTTGTATCTTGAACCAAGGACGTTATATAACGCCCTTGCTTGAACCAGATACATGCATCTATTCTTCTTACACACTTACACACAGACTCAATAGTAAGAAATGCATTCATTTGTATACTTTGCTGAATGGTAAGAAATTATCATTTTGGCCGTCGCAAAAAATGAAATGGAACTTTTGGCGTCTAGATTTCGCACATGGTAGAGAAAAAAAAGTTCACTCAATTAGCATTGTTTGGGGTTCATCCCACAAAGGAATATGTTTCCATTTCTTATCACTAGACATGTAAACTACTGTGTCCTGCAAAACTTGAACAAAAATATTCCCAACGCTACACGAATGGGAGATTAGATCAGGCGATAGTATGCCCTATCTCGGCTGTAGGCATAGTTACGCTAATTTTGCGGCGGCATGTGCTCTTTTGTCAGGACGAAATGATCACATTTTGCATGTAGTTTAAACTCAGCTCTGGTTGGCTATAGAACAATAAACGGATCATTCTCCAAGACCAATGAAAATTCGACTAACTCGAGCAAGGGTGTCCACAAGTAGAGAAAATTTTTACTTTGTTTTGGGAAAGGAAGTTAGGAAATATGTACAAACATTCAAACACAGAACAAGTTGTTTGGGGAATTTTAATAAGTATGTTAATCACTGGCAAACAAAAGTTGACCCAGTACGCATTCCGTGCTAAGTTGTTTCTATCTTAGCTAACGCATTTGGACATAAAAGATGTGCTATGTACAAAATACAATGTAGTGCAAAGAAAAACAAGCGAACACGAAAGTTTTCACACAGTAACAAGCAATGATTTTTTAGGACAAGCATGCGTCCATATAGGCTAACCGGTACCCGTTTCAGCGTATAATTGTATCGATCGCCGGAAGCAAAAATTTTTGAATGTTACACCGTGCATTCTTTTGGGTGGACAACAGGACAAAGAAGTCAGAAAGTCTAGCGGGGGGTGGGGCCGAGATTTGGTTGTTAGGTGGGGTCTGAGTTGGTCGCGCTGACTCAATGGTTTCCGGTGAGTTTTCAAATGTCAAAGGAACTTGTAAAAAATTTGGGGAAACGCCTAAAAGAGTGAATCATATGTAGCGAACTCGGTCAGCAAGGGTTCACCCTAACCAGGTGCTACCATCATGTCAAACAGGTGTGAAATAAGTTTGGGCGATACCATTCACCAAAAATGTACTCATCCTAGGGTAGATTTTACAAGTGTTCAAGAAATGTAACACTTTCCTGAAAAAGTTGATGCACATTCGGAGTAAAATAACAACATTTATTATTCACTACCAACCTTTAGGATGTAAAAAATGTATTTGTTACTTCTGCATAGTATAAAAAAAAATGGTTTGTACAAGGTTTCTACCCCTGTGAAAATGGAATGGCGCGTTTCAAAGCCCTGAGGCGGTCGAAGCGCACACGGCAAGCATGGTCGAACAAATGACGGGGTAGGTGGCAGGCGTCAGGACGGGAAGGAGTTGGTACTCAGGAACATGGCTCTCTCCATCAACATTGTCTCCACAGAACATAATCTTCCTTAGCTATCTCTTCACTCTACCACTGTGGGCAGGTAAATTGCAAACCTTAAGAATCTGAAGAAAAGAGCGTATTAAAAGGGAGGGTGCTTGCTAGAGAGTTAGCGACCTGTAGTTGAATTGAACCCCAAAAGGCGTGCCTGGTAACCCCAGACGTACGTCGGGCAGAGTTAATGACACCACCCATACTTCTGGCACAAGAGCGGGCTGCTGTGTGTAGTTATGTCCTGCAAATCTACGGATTGACCCGGGATTTTTCCTTCCAGTGCGTTTAGCATCATGTTCAGAACGCGGAGACGGAGGTCTCACAAGACGCGAGACCTCATACTTGCAGCATGTACGACGATTTTTTTCCGCCTGTCATTGTTCGAAACTTTTGTCCCAAGATATGTTTCTGGTATTGATTCAAAAGCGTCAAAATTACAGCTGGGGGCATTCGAGATTTAATCGCGCAACATTACACAACGTTGTTGTCGAAAATGCTGCAAGGTGTTTGTTAAAAACTAAAGTTGATGTGTGACCATGTTTTTGTGCGGTTGCTTTCTAGGCTTGAACCATCGGAAGAACGAGACCAACATGCCGGCTGCTGTACGGAGCTCGCTGGGCGCAAGTGGCAAGATGGCCCGAGGGAATGGCAAGGTCCGCCCGGTGTACAGGTAAGCGTCTTTTTATCGCACTAAGTAACATCCATTGTGCCACATACGTAATTTCGACATTTTGCAACTTCTCAAAAAGTTTCAACTCGTTTTTTAAAAGAATTTTTTAATGTAGATTTTGATGCTTAAATTTCAGATTGGGAGGGGTCATAAAAGTATAATTTTAGTTTCTCTCAGAACGTCCAAGTCAACAACATTGCTTTTCCTCTGTGTATCCTCTTAATAGTAATGGTAGTAGGGTCAATGCACTGAAGACTTTAAATTACAAGATTGGTCAGATAACAACAGGTCACAACGTTACTGATAATTGTATGTGTTTTCCTTTATATAGGTGTGAGCAGTGTGATTATGACACCACCCATAAGGGCCACCTTATGGAACACCAGCGGACTCACACAGGCGAGAGACCTCACAAATGCACCATGTGCAAGTACACTGGCTCCAGCAAGGGTCACCTGGCTTCCCACATGCGCAAGAAACACCCCGAGTACAAACCCTACAAGTAAGTATCCTTAGATGTCGTTTAAACTTATTATGTATGGGGAGGGGGTTGGTTTCGGAGTGCTTTAGGTTTGGGTGGAGTCTTATTTTTGTAGATTTCTTACAGTGAGTCAACGTCTCATGCTGGCAAGAAATCAGAAAGTTTGCCCCACCCCCCAAAGATGTTTAGCCAAGCGCCATTGATAAAGACATACATAATGAGCTCTTGAAGTCATTCTGCATAAAGCTACTTAGATGTCAACTGACCTGCCTTTAAATATACACTTCAAACTCAACTCAGGAAATTCAATCATTTCCCTCCAATAATTACTACTTTCCTGACAGCTTAGAACGTTTTGATTGACACTTAGGATGTTTTGATTGACAGAGACAAAACACACATTTTGAATTTGAGCAAAATTTTCTGTTAAAGGGATTTCATTTAAAGGGACTGGCTCGGCTTTTTCGTATTACTCGCGATGGTTGTTTCACACAACAACTCTGCCCAGCAACTTTTTTTCTGTCAACAATGGTTTCCCTCATGATTAGGCACATGTGCATGGCCTTAGGCTGCCAGGTGTCAGAGGGGCTGCCATTCTGCACAATTATGCAAAAATACTGGCGGCCGTGTGCTGGGAACAGAAGATATGGAGGGTAATTATCTCCCAAGACCTGGGGCTGAATTCTTCCACCTGCCAAACACAAACACTTGTGAAATATCTCGGCAGCAATGATGAAAAGTTCGGGAAAAGCACATCACTTATTTCCAAGTGTTTCAAAATTGTTAGTTGTTGTTCCAGTCAAAATGGTGCGACAAACTTTACAGACATGGGGGCTAAATTAACCAATTTAACCAATCACTCAAATAAACACAATCATAATTGGAGACGAAATAGACTTTTTGACAACTGTGTCCAGATTTTTGACTATTGCAAAACCAAAAAACAGAAACTGGTTAGCTTTTTGGAAAGTTTTGAGAGGCAACATGGTCGCTAAAGTAAAGGGAGGTTACAAAACATGTATGGGGGGGTTACACCCATTTAAATGTTACCTGTCAGAAAGTGACAGATAGTTGCATGATAATGAATGGGTGACCCCTATCACAATGTTAAAGGTTCATTCACCTGACAAGATGGCTCGGCTACAATACAAAGGTGAACTCAAGAAGTCGTATTGATTGCGGTCGCCTACAAATTGCTGGTGTGATACCTAGTACATTGCGATACTCTTTATTTTGTATTCATGAATCTAACCATATCCTCCCTTGTTCTGTGTTTCTGAAGGTGCAACCAGTGTGACTTTGTTGGGAACTTTTCGCGAGACCTGGTCGCCCATCGCTGGAAGCACACCGGTGAGCAGCCCATCTTCTGTACTGAGTGCGACTACGCCACGCCGTGCAAGGCCAACATGACCGCCCACTACAAGCGCAAGCACCCCGGCAAGCGACCAACCAAGTCAGTTCGTCCCAGCAAGAGTATCCCGCGAAGAGACGAAGCCGTCTCGCTGCCTTCCTCGTCGACCCAGTCTCCAATGCCCTACACCATGTACCCCTCTCCGCCCCCTGAAGTCGAGACCACGATAGAGTACCCCAGCTCAACCAGCGGCACATCTGACGACTACGCCTCACGCTCTAACTCCCCCACCCTGTCCCACTGCGATTCTCCGTACTTCAACAATGACGTACCACGGCAACAACACAACGAGTACAACTTCTACGAAGACCACTACAACAAGAAGCCATTGATGATCGACAACGTCATGTCTCACGAGGAGTTCCAGAACAAGCTCCCGGCCTTCGCCACCTTCAGCAAAACGGACATGCCAAACTTTTCCCTGAACGTCAAGAAGGAGACCAACTCGGATTGCGAGTTTTCTGCGCCGTTCCAGAACGACGTTCAGGTACACCCCGGGTTTGACTCCTCGTGGTGGCAGTCTTCGGTCCTGACGCCGCCCGCCGAAGAGTTCCAACCGACGAACGATCACTTCTCCTGGTCCCTGCAGAATCTGGCGCCGTTCTGTGACCAGATCGACGATCCGTACTCCATCCACGATTCCATGCAGCTGCCACAGATTGCCAAGAGCATTCTCAGAGACTTTGACCCCAGCGCCCACTTTGTTCCCATGAACGCAGAGAGGCACGGCCCGAAGCAGAGTGGTTCGGGAAGACCGTACAGTCCCTACGACGAGATCGATGTTCTCGAGCTGGAGAGATACTTGTAAAGAACTCTAAAGACACAAACTCTTACTTAAAACGTCGCCAAAAAACACATGCACAAAGCAAGGAGACAATGCACAAAAAGCCTACCTGGGGCTTCATATTAAGTCCTTTGTTAAAACAAGATTACGAGGGGTTTTATTCCAACTGTAAATATGTAATATATTCTACCATGTCTTGGAAGTAATCTTAGTTCAAATCTTTTCTTCATTGTGCTCAGAAAGTGGTATGGAAGTCGTGTTTCAAGATGGAGAAACTGTAAACAGCCAATTTATGTCACTTGTACTGCAGGCATCGGAACAGGACAAAAACATGCCTGCAGTACATGTGGAGGTACTTAACCATTGATGGCATACACATACTGGTGTTAGTTATTTTTAGAATCTAAGTTGTCGTTTACCACTGTGTATGATAATGAATGGTTTAGTAGCTTGAAATGCTAATGATGTTTCTCCATTCTGAAATGGTTTGACCGTTTACACTTGAATAGGAAAAGCAGCCAAAGTTTTTTGTATGTAAAAGTTAATATTATAAGGTATCGACTACTATTAAGTAATACTGCCAACAAACCTGTACATAGTTCCTTTTTTAGTTGCCAAAGAGACGACCATTGTAATCATCGCATTTACAACTGGTGTGGGGTAAACAATAGTTAAAATCTGAAGGACAAGTTTTAATATGCTGGTATTGTTGAATGTTATTTTACTGTATAGTTTTTGCGTAAAGCCCAATACGGGGTGAGGGAAGGAGTTGAATGTAAGTTTTGTACGTCTAAAAGATATTTTTACTACCTTCAAGAAATTGAAATAAAACAATGAAACCTATGTTGATGTCTGGATGCCCCTGCTTTTTAGACTTCAAATATTTGAGATTTAGCTAGAGAGAACTTAACTATAAAAAAGCAGTTACCTGAGCAACAAAAATCATATCCAGTTGCTTGAGTAACTATTTTTTGGAAGTGAAATACAGATCCTCTGCATAAAACTAAAAGTATCAAATTCTAGGAGTAGGACTCAGTTTAGGTAAGAACTAGAGACACTAATAGTAATAGTATAGCAAATGTCGAGGTGAGGCAAGTGCCATTGGGCATTTCATCAGGTAACAGGCTTTGTTCTGAATTAGCCCGTGTTAGTGTCCGGAAGGTATGGGCGCAAGTTGTTACTGTATCAGTCTAGGTTCCATTTTTCATTCATTTACTTAACGTTAGGCTTAAAAAAATACATTTGACAAAAAACAATGCCAACCATGGACTCGGTCTTTTGTTACGTATTTATTATAAATTTTTGTAGCACATCATTGAACCCCATTCAGAGTTTGAAACAAACGTACTAGCTTCTGTATAACATATAAAAAACAATGTTGAGCAGTAACTGTTGAAAAATTCATCACCAGAGATAAAATAATGACTATCAATGTACATACGGATAGTCACATTGACAAATTAGTTGGGGGTCAAACCACAAGAGAAAAGTTATTGAAATTCTTTGTCGCCCGGCGAAGCAACAAGTTGACAAAAAATGCAACAGGCCAGCAGTAAAAAGGAAAACCCTCCAAATGTATCAGAAAGCTGAGAGGGCATTGACACTTAAAAGGGCAACTTTTGCCTGACAGTTACCAAGGTGACCATTGTTGTTAGTCAGGGTAACTGCTATAGCAAGCTGTCACTGTGTGAGTACAATATGACTGATGATCAGATTTTGCAGGTGACTGAGTCATTTTGACACCCATACATAATGTCTCTGTCACACAATCTACAAGCTCCTGCTGTATTCCTCTCTTGCCAGACAGTTGCCGAACCTCCAACTCTGTCCCCTAAACCAATTTTAATCTTCTTATCACATAAAATGGGGCTCATTTGGTGCATCATTCCAAGTGGCAGTTAACTCATGAACATATTATTCCCTTCGCCAAGAACAGTATGTTTTTGTCGACTTGGGTCTGTATGTAACGTTAGGTCAACAGCATATAACTCGAGAAATTGTGGATGGAACTTTGTGATTTTTGGTAGGTGTGTAGCGGTTGTCGAAAGGAATGCCAAGTTTGAAAACGGTTTACCTGCCACTGACGAAGGAAAGTGGATTCTTTCCGAAACGTCTGACCGTTTCAAAACCATATCCAGTTGCTTGAGTAACTATTTTTGGTGGTTTACCTGCCGTTTTCCTACGGTACTGCAGCGAGCTTGGTATGTTTTTTGCGGTTTGTTTTGGGCAGCAAAAGTAAAAATCTAGCTGGGCGATTTTCACGAAACTTGGTAGGTGTGTAGCGGTTATGGAGAGGAAGGTCAAGTGCGAAAATGGTTTACCTGGCTCTTACCTACGGTGCTGTAGCGGGATTTGTATGTAAGCGAGTTTGTCTGTATGCAAGATAACTCGAGAACCCTTGTTGATTATGTTTTTGTACTGACTCCAAGCAGAGATTCAGTTCAGTGCCTTTGAAGTGTTTTTAGATGTTTTCGTCTGGCTTTCTATTTTGTACCGTTTTCTTCTTGTCCTGTTTGGCCATGGGTATGAAAACAATGGTACAAATTGACAAAAAACATGTAAAAAAAAAAGCCAGCACTAAACCTCTGCTTGGAGAGGAATATTTTTGATAGACCCAGTAAGTTGGCCCATTCTCCCACAATCATTCAATGCATGGGTCATTACATTTGTGTTAATAAGTCAATCAGTCCATTCACAGATTATTTTCACACTCAAAATGGCACCCGCACACACATTAGTAGCAGAAGCAAGAGTTCTTGTGAAAGCACCAACAAAAATCTATAATTTTCTACGTCGATGTAGCTTAGACATCTAGGTAAAAAGATACGGCAAAACTTAACGTTAGTTACACAAGCAACTGGACATGGTTTTGGAAACGGTGTCACTGACGAAAACTAGTGGATCATGAAATGTCTAACCGTTTCCAAAACCATATCCAGTTGCTTGAGTAACTACGTTTTGGCGTATATCATTTTCTGTTTTCTGAAAGGAAAAGCTTTCATCGTGATTATTCCTAGATGACCCAATTTTTTCACAGTGGTCAAATATTCAGCATCCCTTTCTTGCATTGCTTGAGGGGAAGTCACTTAAATACCTAGAAAAATGTTGCTCAACTGCTTAATCAACACCTCTATACTACCAGTACTCAACAAAAACAACCCTACCTGGTCCCTGTGTCCAAACTCAGAAGGACAGAAAAAAACACCTTGATCGTGGCTACTTCAATAATGTATGATGATGACTTACAAGATGGAAAATTACTAGTATCTGAAAGTAGAATTTAATGTTTTACCAGAGTGAGCAAACTATAAAATGCATAAACCCTTTATGTATGCATGACAGCTCAGTTTGATTCAAATCTATTGACATCCATCCATCAACCAGATGACATATTCTGTTGTAAGGTACTGTAAATGCATTTAAGTTTGCGGAGATTTAATTTCCCAATTGCGGGAAAATGGAATTTCTGCGGTGGTTTTAATTTGGCTGTAGCACGATGTACTGTAGTCTCTTACTGTTGTAGAAAAATGTTAGTCGGTGGTGGTTTTAAATTCTCAGTGAAGCGGCCGCTGCGAAAATCGCGAATTCAAAACCACCGCGAACATTTTTCTAATCCCAGTTTGTTTTTAACTGTCCAGTTATTAGCATCACTTAAACAATGACATGTAAATACATGTATACGTAGTATGTTACTATCCTCACTTCATTAAACTTAAAGGTGAGAATGAGTACCTAAGCTTTGGTTAGGGCCGTTCCTCGGATAGGACATTAAATGTCGGTCCCGTGTCTGAGGGGAGCCACACCACTAGCAAAAGATCCCACCACACTTATCAAAAAGAGTAGGGGTCCTTCCCGGCGTGAGTCAGGTTCAAAACCTTCAGTCCTATGGCCGCACCTGGGACAATTGCTGTCGTATTGAGGTCACCTGAGTGTCGCTGAATGGCAGCTCGCTCCAGACACTTGCAACAGTCGTATTAAGAAATACAATTACTCTGACTCCTTTTGCCCTAGGTTTAGGTGGGGCTGACAATATAACCTTTACATTTGAAGCAACTTGACAATCCAGCCATTGTCTGACTACAAGACTAATAAGTATATAAGTATGTTGGGCTAATTTGTTAAAAAGAGACTGTAATATTTATTTGAGGAGACTGACAGTCCGAAACTGGTAGTACAACACAATAATTATGGGTTTATCAGTTCATTCATGACAGAGTGTGACCTTTTCTTACAAATCTAGCCACATATCCCAGAATTTAGACTGTTACAGATTTTCTTCTTGACTGCAAGGCTCCATTCCTCAATTGCTGTTAGAATCCCTGGAAAATTGTTAATAACTCCAGTGGCTTCCGGTGACACCACGGAAAGTGTCAAGGTAGTCAGAAATAAGTCCCCGAGCACGCTCTGTGCATGTGTTACTGGAAAAAATTATTAGAAATTGGCCAAATTATAGGTTGAATAATTTGCGAGAAGACTTGTTATAGTTGGCCAGAGTTTGACTATTTGCGAGTCTGTACTCCGATAACGGGTTAAGTCCTCAGATTTGGCCAATTTTGGCCAGTTTCCGGTACCACTTTTATTAGGTCCACTAAGGGGTCTGGTAGAGGCTAAGTTAAAAAACAGTCTGTAACATATCGAATCCCTTAGTACGTGCACACACATCATTGAAGTCTGACAAAAGCCATCGTCGCCTTGTATTTAGCTGGAGGACATTGCCTAAGTGGTGACATTTGGGCATAGAGGCCCAATGATCCAAACAGGAATTGGTCACCGATATTGTGAACACCAAAGATGCTCTGTCCTTCAACCGTGGCAGGCAGACATTTAAATGAACCGATTAAAATTCTTAAGAGTCTGACTTTGACTTAAGATCTAGGGCACAAACATATAGAGATCTATGAAGCATACTCAGAAACAACGCTGGATTATGGGTCTAGTGCATGATAACATTTTTACGTTTTGATTATAGTGTTCTATTTTATAGGCAGTGTTTTAAAGGTGTGTCTGCTTAATACTATCCTGCAAGACTTCATGACTTACTAAGTAAGAAATCACATTGAAGGTCAAGTACGAAAATGCCTCTGCATCATGATATATCCTTTAGTTACATCTTCGTGAGAGTATAAGTAATACGTCAATGTGACGTCAATCTAACACACAAAACAACGATACTGAAATCCGGGGTTGCATTGTTTCAAGTTCTGCACATGACGCTATTATCGTCTACTGACCCAGAGAAAAAGGGTTCTAAACCCCACACCCGCACAACAGTCATACAGAACATCTCTCCAGCAAGACTTGACAATTTTGTGCCTGACTAAATCTATTATTCCACATGGCTTTCTTGCTCGGATCAAAGTAACAAGTTTGGACTAGCCCATTTCAAGTTACCGTAGCGTTCACTTACTAACATTTAACACTAAAGCTATTACATGTATGCGATACTCAAAGTTGTTAAAATTTTCAGGGGGGGGGGGCTAGTACAATACCATTTTACAAACATTACAGTTTTTAATTTCAGCTGAGTAAGCATACCCCCTGGTATCGTTGACTTCTGTTTTTTTTTTATTTTTCTTTATTTATTTTGCATAATCTTTAAAAAAGATAACACAAATTAAAGGATGAAAGTACATGCAGGGGGGAAGAAAAAAGCCTCGTGGCTTATACATAGTCTTCCTCCAAAGTAACAAATAAAAACTGTGAATGCAGAAATGTTTGCGGTGGATTAATATTCGCGGTTTTCGCGGCAGCCGCTTCACAGCGAATTCAAAACCACCGCATAACAGTAAGAGACTACAGTGCATGGTGCTACCGCGAAATCAAAATTACCGCGAAAATTCAATTTTTCCGCTACCGCGAAATTAAATCCTCGCGAACTTAAATGCATTTACAGTAATACAATTTAACAATTCAGAAGCTGAATGAAGATTGGATAGATGTGTAAAAATTATACATTAGACAGTTACACAAAGTAATTTATCAATGCTTCAGAGACAATATCAGCTGAGGCAAAAATGTGATCTCTACAGCCAGCACGATGCTGTTTTTCTGATTCCAGGAGATAATTTTGAGTTTCCCAGAGAGGTAAGATAGCCTTGCCTGAACTTGAAATTCTAACCAATCACCTGGCATGGGGCTTGTTACCCTCTGAGAGGACACAAGCTGACTATGATAAGTGCCTAGAAATATACTTTGAGGTCACCGACTTATTGGTTGAGCTATTTTCCTCGTGTTATAACCAGCATAAGCATGTTAACAGTATATAGATATATATAAATATATATATATTCAATTTGTTACATGTCTTCGTCTTTTACTTTGTGAAATAAACTGTGGTATGAGACTGTCATCAAACAGTCTGATGACATCGACCAATCAGCGAGCCCCAATTTTACACTGCTGTAATGTCATTGACACAAATGTTCGTTTAAGGTCGCGCGCGCATAACACAGTTTTTATGGGTGACCAACATTCTCAATAATAATAGTGTGTTGAAATGTAGAAGATGATTCTGAGACTGTTTTGATTGGTTGGATTACGATGAGAACTTGTTGGATTACGATGTTTGTTTGGTAGGACCTGGTGTGAATTTGCACCTTGATAGTGTTACTGGCAACTTTATACATTTTCAAATATGTTTCAGATATGCTGTAATCCGAAATCTAACATATTAAATTCTTGTCAACTGTTTGTGCACCCAGCTATACATTTTGAGGTGTCAAACCTCTTCACTTTGGGGTCCTTAACCATGTAAATACCCATGGGCAAAATACTATGTCATGCCACTTTATTCTAAAAACTGAATTATGGTTGTTCGTACCATTATATTCTGGGGGACATATTCCATATTATGGATTTTCATCAGCTGTCCTTAAATAATGTTACCATATACACCTCAGGGTGAAACGTTATCTCTTCTTTATCTCACATAATTGTCATGGAATGGGACACTGAACCTTTATGTTTGTCACAGTGGCCCTCTGTACCTCTTGCCTAAAGCATGGAACAGTACAGTTCTTTTGTCAGCCTCCATTGAGGTGAAGCATGATACTTTTTCAAGTGTCTTTAATAGTGGTGCTGATCCCAATGGACCACATAATTTTGCTAGGCACTCTAGGTCACCCCGACTTTTCTTGGTAAACGTGTTACTTAGTACTGTTTTTTCTTAGTACTGGAGAGATGATGCATGATTCAGGGTTCGAAATACCACCTGCATATGCAGGTTAGTGCAGGTAAAATTGAAGCAGTGCAGGTGTTTCTGGTGTCTACCTGCACCTAACCTGCACTGGTCCATGTACTGGGTTTTATAAATAAATGCCCTGTAATGTAGGTGTATGTGGAGTGTTATTAGCTGCATTGACTGTTACTACCTATAAAGTATAAAAGAAAAAAGCAATGGTTCCTGAACAATTTTAGTATGATCCATACTCCCTAACTTCAGAGTGGTGCAGGTAAAACTTGTCTGGTGCAGGTAATTTTCAATGTTACCTGCACCAGTGCAGGTATGCAGAAAAAGGTATTTCGAGTCCTGTGATTGTAATGTCTGTAGCTTCCTCATGCAGTGGGACACTAGTTGTACATCACCACCCGACTGACGAATGCAATCTCAGGTTTATGTACTTATGGCTCAAGCTTGGGCCAAACCCGGTGGGATCGAGCCTTCACCCAGATCCATGGAATTTTACCCACATGGCCAGTAGTGGGACCTCCTACCACTTATGCCGCAGGGACATAATCAACAATACAATGGGGTGTAAACTTACTTCCACACATATTTTGTTATGTAATGTCGTGTTGTGTCTTTTGGTTGGTCGTGTTTTCAATTTTCATTGCGTAGTAAGTCACTAACTGACCACACAAGCACACCAGCCATCTTATAGCTAACAAACCAGCAACCAGCACACAGCAACTAGTCGACTAGTCATCTTACAAACAAGACATGAACCAAACAACCACCTAGCCAATCAACCATCCATCTAGTGAAACAGCCATCTAGCTAACCAACCATCCAACTAACAAACCAGCCATCTAGCTAACCAACCATCCAACTAACAAACCAGCCATCTAGCTAACCAACCATCCAACTAACAAACCAGCCATCTAGCTAACCAACCATCCAACTAACAAACCAGCCATCTAGCTAACCAACCATCCAACTAGCAAACCAGCCATCTACCTACCCAACCAGCAAATCCATAGCACACAACATCCAGTCATCTCACCAAACAGACATCAAACATATGACTCTCTGGTCACCTAGCTAACCAACCATCCAGCTCGCAAACCAGTCATCTAGCTAGCTAACAACCCAACAATCAAACCAGTAATCCAGCATACCAACTAGCAAATCTGCACATAGCAACCAGTCATCTCACAAACCAGACATAAAACAAACAGTCATCTAGCTAACCAACCATCCAGCTAGCAAATCAGTCATCTACTACTATACTAGCAACCAACCAGGAAACTAGATTTAATTTTAGTACACCAACCAACCAATATGTACAATGTACATTGTGTATGAAATGATGAATGACAACACCATATTGTTTTAGACCCATATTGTACTTCTTTTCAATAATCAAATTGTCACACAGAGACAGCTTTAGACCACAGCAGTCGTGTAAACAAAAGTAAACAAAAAGATTGTTGTCTCGTAAACAAGATAGAAACTTCATCAAACACAGCCAAATTCTAAATTCAATGCAGCGTGATGCAAAATTACAGTACATTCTGTAAGAATTATCAATACCATAACTCATATTCTCTTGCATCAAATTTGAAAACAGTAAGACCACGTTTCTGTTGCTGTTACTTACTGTTAAAGGTAGTTGCTTTGAATTTGACAGTTTTGCATCTATTCAATATTTTTGTGTGCAGATTACAAGTACACTATGCGACACAACAAGGCACACAACTATGTAATGCTGTTTCACACATATAATGCTGGTTCACCTTTATCCGAGGGTAACCTATATACGTTGTTTGTGAGAAAACGTATTTAGGGAAATGAAATCGACGGACGGAGGTTTCAAATCGGAACATTTTGAAAATATTGCAAATTTGAAACAACTGTCAGCAGACTTAATACTCCTAAATGTGCTGTTTTTAAAGACAACGGATAAACGTCACCCCACGGATAAAGGTGAAGTAGCGTTAGCATTTGTATCTGTTACCACAAGACTTCCAAAGCTATAATCAGTACCTAATATATGTATAGGCGAAGTGGAGATTTAACCGACTTGACTATTCATTTCTTAGCGGCAAGAAACCTCTCGTTGATGTTCTCCCAGCTAACGACGTTCCAGATGGCGTTGACGTAGTCTGGTCGGACGTTCTTGTACTGTAAGTAGTACGCGTGCTCCCACACGTCTATGCCGAGGAGGGGGATGAGACCTGGGGGCGACAGTAGAAAGAGACGTTAATTTTGATTTCTGTCTAAGCATTGCAAACTTGACATATCTTTATAATTATTATAACAGAGCATTTAGAATTTTAGAAAAAGCAGCATGTAACTAGTTCACCTTTGTATGCTGGGTTACCTATATCAGATTCCATTGTTTTTAAAAACAGGGTATATAGAAATATTGAGTCCACAACTTTGTAGACTGCAACATTTTGAGAATTGAGCAATTTGAAACTACCGTCCGTCGACTTGATATTCCTAAAAAAGGTCCCTCTGTTTTAGGACAACGGAGATAGGTCAACCCACAGATAAAGGTGCACTTGCGTTAATGCTACTTCTTGTAATATTAGTATAATAATAATAATGGTCTCATTTTTATCCTTATTCACAGTGCCTCTATACTACTGCAAAATCAACTGCGTGTATACATGTCTTTGTGACACAGGGTTATTTCAAAGGTAAACTTTAAGTCCTTTCCATTCCTACCGCAACTTGAATCACTACAAAAATAACAGTTAACTGAACTTACAGTTACAGTAATGTGTTTCTATCTGTGAGAAAGGTGGTATTGCCAAATTTTATTTTCCTGTTTGCGGCTTTTCCTCAAGAGCAATACTTATGGTCATAATAACCTTTCATCTGCTACATGTATTTTCCCTGTGGTATGTTAAACAGGTCGACAAAACACTTGGGGTCTAAGAATTTACCACAACAAGTTTATTGTACCAGGACAATACAGCATGAAATATAGCCTAGAAGGAAATGTTTCTAGACTAATGTAGGCAATTTAGAATATAATAACTACCTTTTTCTCCCTGGGTGAGTGTTACTGGTGAGGCATTTTAAATCTTCTAGGAAGTATAATAACTGTTATTTTCTAGTTTAAATAACAGAGTATTAGGTAAGCAGTGTACTAAGATAGTATTTCAAATGTTTGTGATAGAGGCCCCTGGTATTTGTGCAACGTAAAAAGATTAAAGATAAACTAGAGTTCGGCGACCTCATACCTCCATGAAAATTTAGAGCTTTCGTAAATTTCATGCAATTGACTAACAAATTAACATAACTTATGCATGGTGTTGTTCATCATTGACTAACATACACATGTCACAATTATAAAATTCCCATTATTAATCATAAAGCGGTTTTGCAATTTTTACATAAATTATGCAAATCAGTTCAAAATTTGCATATTTGGTATCCACTTATGTTACACCTATTAATAATCTACATGTGTTAAATATATTGAATCCCAGTTATTCAAAACAATGGAATTATACAATTTCCTCATTAAGTATGCAAATTAAGTCCTCATTTGCATAACATGTCTATCATTATGAACATCTTTGCCTAAGGTACCCTAATATGATGACAATCCGTTAATCCTTTCTGCAGTTATCCTCTTTGGAATGTCTTGACAAAAATGCCCCTGCAGTTCCTAAATTGAATGTTAGGGGGCTGAAACTTGCTCCACTTTGTCATGACACTGTAAGCTATCTACAACCCAAATTTCAAGACCATATAACGTCCAAGACAAGAGATACATAGAAAAAACTGCTATGATTGAATGTTGTCATTAATTATGCAAATTTGCTCCTATTTTGCATAATTAGTATTTCATCTTGTACAACATTGTCCAAGGTACCTACATACCAAAAATGATGAAAATCCGTTGTTCCCTTCTTGAGTTATCCTCGTCAGAAGTTTTTGACAAAAATGCCCCTGCTATCCCAAAACTAGACGCTAGGGGGCCCAAACTTATGTCACTTCTTCCTGAGCACAAGAGCTATCTAATACTCAAAAATCGTGACCATAGCATGTTCAGAACACCAAGATAGCAAAACCGGAAGTTGCGCTGCAGTACCAAGGGAAGCCGCTAGGGGGCCCAAAATCTAATCATTTCCAGCTTTCATCACACCCTACCAACACACCAAGTATCAAACCAATCCACCCAGCCGTTCTTGAGTTATCTTGTTTACACACAGACACACAGACAAACGCGGGGTAAAATATAACCTCCATGAAATTTCATGGAGGTAACAAAAACAAAAACATCTGTAGTTGTTGGACTTTGTTTATTAGTATTGCATACCCGGTAAAACACCTCATGGCGTAACACACAAGGTTTATACTGAAGAGTACATGCTGCATATCTGGACAGATTTATTTGGCCCACTCACACTGGGAAGGTCCACACAGTCTTTTCTATAAGTGTAGTGGGTTCTTTAACGTGCTTAAGGTGCTTTCCTCAAACACATACAGGACTTCAATTTAATGACCTATCCGAGGGACTTAAGAATAAGAGTCTGTTGTTTGAAATGTCTTATAAAAATGATGATCTAATTTAGCCTGAGTATCATCCTCCGTAGTAACCGCTGGCTCACGACTTTCGCTTGCTAACCGTGGTTAGCAAGCGAAAGTCGTGAGCCAGCGGTTACTACGGAGGATGATACTCAGGCTAGATCTAATTACCAATCTAATGAATCTTTAGAAAATTGCTAGGATAACATTGATGGAAATCAGCAGCTGTGAAATACACATGGCTACATTAACTTCACAATAGATTGAAACAATCCTCATTACATTTGTTACAAATCTTGAAAGAAAGAAAGAAGATCAATATGACCTATTTCTGGGCTTTAATAATTTTTTTGTGATCTTGTATATTGTGAAAACATATTGTTTTATTAAGTTTCCAGCTAGTATCTTTTTTTTGGCAAAAAGCTACCGGGTAGTTTGTTTTAAAATTCTTTATATCTATTTGTAATTTCGTGCCTAAAGCCTAATTGCAAGGGAACACACAGTCATATAGTAATAATGTACAAAGGTAAATAATGCATATTTGATCTATCTGATACTAGTATGTTTTTGATGATGGCCTGATGTTTACACATACAATCCTGGGGTTTGACTTCTTTGGAGGTGGTCCTAAATCAGTAGCTCCATGTTTAAATAATTAAAATGAGAAGTGTCTGTTGAAAGAAATGCAGTACCTTTACATTTTCTCTATGTTGAAAGCTCAAAAAGATTGTGGTATCTATTTCAAAAAGCTTGTTTTTTACAGTTGGCACCTTAGTTACTGCACCAAACACCCACTTAGTAAACACTTTAATAATCCTACCAATCCTACCAAATAGCCACTTTTTACTAAATGAAAAATGTGATAAACATCTTATCAGCCTAAGTGGTTATATCTTTGTCCACTTAAGGTAAAACCAGCGACAGTGATTATCTTGAGACAGTAGTGCTCCGTTGTCACTGCTGATGTTAAGTCAGATAACAAAAGTCCCTTAAGAGGAACTTAATGGGATAGACAGTTCTGAAATGCAACCTGAGCAATATCAGCCCGAGTCAGGGTTCTAGAACTTCAATTATCAAAGTCAATTTTGGGGGCACTTTTCTATGTCATAAGATGAAGCAACTCTATTCCATTCCATACCAACATTCAATGTGCAAATACTCAATGCCACAGAGACATGAGGATGCAGTGAAGTCTACTTTGCGACTTGTTTCTGCGCCGTTTATAACTGCACAAAGTATGAAAAAACAATGTAAATGTGGGAATGTAGTGCAGTTCATATCAGTTTCATACAGATTGCCTTATCCAGAATATTTCCACTTTAGTTTAGATGCTCTAATATTGCTTAGGTTGCCTTTAATAATGGGAATAGCAGTTTTAAGTTACTGCACTGGGTATGTTTAAAATTCTATGTACTACCTATTCTTAAATCAGTTAATGTGGTGTAATCATAGATCTAATTGTTTCAGAGATTTGATGGCCTTTGTTAGTTTTCTGTATACTACAGCCAGTATAATCACCCTTCAAAGTAACACACCAGCTTCACAGGCACACGGTAGCAGTTGGTTACACAGGGCTGGAAATACTTGGTACATGTGCGCATTGGTGCACCCAAAATTGGAGATGTGCACCCAATTTTTTTTTTCTTTGGGTGCACCCGAATATTTTCATTGGTAAATGTATCAAAGTACACAGGTATACACCATACACTTGACATCTAAGAGTTAGAAAGACAATAAAACGTCTGTCATAATACCAGTTTAAGAATTTGAAGTTGGGATTTGGGTTCATTGAAATTTTTGTCATAGAACTCCCATTTTCGATTCAAGCTCAGAAGAGTACAGTAAGGTTTGTTATTTAGGTTTTTCTGACAGTCTACTTTATTTTATGTGGTGCACCCAATTTTTATAGGTTGGGTGCACCTACTCCCCCAAATAAATTTTGAGCCCTGTTTCGTCACCTTAAACAACTTGTCACACCTAACCTTTGTGTATATAACTTCAGGCAATGTTTATATCAAAGCTATCTAGTGAGAACGCCCTGGCCTATTGTAATTGATCACAATCACTCTCAGACTTGTGAGAACACCCTGTCCTGTTATACTTGATCACAATCACTCTCAGACTTGTGAGAACACCCTGTCCTGTTATACTTGATCACAATCACTCTCAGACTTGTGAGAACGCCCTGGCCTTTTGTACTTGATCACAATCACTCTCAGACTTGTGAGAATGCCCTGTCCTATTGTACTTGATCACAATCACTCTCAGACTTGTGAGAATGCCCTGTCCTATTGTACTTGATCACAATCACTCTCAGACTTGTGAGAATGCCCTGTCCTATTGTACTTGATCACAATCACTCTCAGACTTTGATTGTTCTAAAAAAAAAACTAAAGAAATAATTCTCAAAGCCTGGGTTGGTACTTATCTAGCAGAGATTTAGTGGTCTGTATTTCAGTTCATTAGTGAAAACAAAAACAGTTGAAGGAAAAAAATGAAACTTCTCTAATCTCCAAGCAGATATAAAGACCTGGTTTATTCTCAGAACTTTACATCATCATCAATTTACAAAGAGTACCAGTTCTTCACAGACAGGCTAAAAACAAGGAAAATGAGCTATATCCTTACATCTGCTTGGAGTTGAGAAGATCACCACTACTGTAAATGCATTTATTTTTGGGAACTTCACTATTTTGCAGTGCAGTAGAAGGTTTTGTGGTGTTTGACACTTGAAACTTTGAGTGTTTGAACTTCGAGTTAAAGCAACACTGTAGTGCAGTTACTGTACTTTTGGAAATCTATATGCGGTAGAGAGATCACCTCAAACATAAAAACACTGCGACAATATCACGATGTACAGTACTTCCTACCTGTGGTTGCTTGGAGGGGATCCTGGTTAGCACAGGCAGCGATACTCAGTCTGTTATTCTCCTTATCATATCCCAGCCACCCCCATCCAGACCCCTGCACGGCCACAGAAGCTGCCGACATCTTCTTCTTCAGGTTCTCGAAGGAGCCAAAGTCACGGTTGATCGCCTCAAGGACTTCTCCTGGAGATAATAAGAAATAAAAGTTTAAAGTTAAAAGTCCTCCCACATCAGATGATGCATAGGGCGGTGACCGTCTCTGTTTTAGTACCCTGGGGCCACAGAACTTTGTGCAATCATTAAAGCAGGGGGCTAGTCCACTGGTAGTGGTGTGTGTTCAACTCCCATACTCTTTTCCAAATGCCAAGTGCTAAGCAGACAAAGCAGCATGTACCAGTCTTTGGTATGACTTGGCCGGGGATAGAACTCACGACCTACCGAATGCAAGGCCAACACTCTTAGTCTACCATTTTACCATTGCACCGGTCAATTGGAAGATGGTAATATGGTATCTTTTGCAGAGGGAAAGATGTTTTTTGTGGTGTTTCAAGTTTGTGGTTGTAGCATAGAAATGCAAAATGAAAACAGACAAGTACGGATAATTGACGAAAATGCAGCCCCTCTCTCATTGACTGAATCACTAATTGCCATTCTATCACTGGTTGAACTGTAAATTGTGACTGTGTGTGTGTACCAATGCGAGTGAATGACTGAGATTGAAAAAAATAAGATTTCAAATAAGTGTCTTACCTTGTGGCTCCCCTCCTCCGTTAGGAGACAGGTTGGTCCAGAAGATGGAGTGGTTCAGGTGACCTCCTCCGTTAAACTTCAGAGCTGGGCCTAGAGCTATCTCTGTTGTTACATCACCTGGAACAACAACAATATCAACAACATCAACAACAACAACAGCTTCAGAGCTGGGCCCAGGGCTATCTCTGTTGTTACATCACCTGGAACAACATCAACAACAACATCAACAACAGTTTTAACACTGGGCCTAGAGCTATCTCTGTTGTTACATCACCTGGAACAACATCAACAACAACATCAACAACAGTTTTAACACTGGGCCTAGGGCTATCTCTGTTGTTACATCACCTGGAACAACATCAACAACAACATCAACAACAGTTTTAACACTGGGCCTAGGGCTATCTCTTTTGTTACATCACCTGGAACAACAAGAATAAAAATAACAACATCAACATCAACAACTTGAGCACTGGGAGATAACTGTGGACCAACAAATTAAATTGAGGTGGCCTAACAATGATACTGATTTGAGAATTGACCATGTCAACTCAGAATATTTCAAAATTTCATAAACAGAGGTGCGCGGTGTCATCATTAGAAGTAGAGTTTCATGACCCCATACCTCTAGTTTATGACACTAGGTGAATCTTCTAAATCTTGATAGACTGTCCAACTTTTGGACTATTATTAATGGGATTATGGCCTGAAAATCAAATCATTTTCTCATAGACCACATACAAATGAATGTCTAATTTGCATACCCTTGGCCTGTGCCTCTGCGAGTTTTTCCTCGGCCACGTTGAGATTGTTGACGTAGGTGGCGTGATGTTTGGAGTGGTGCAGCTGCATGATCTCTGCGGAGATGGTGGGCTCCAGCGCGCCGTAGTCGTACGCCAGATCGGGCAGGGTGTGCTTCAGTCGTGTTCCCGCCACCGCCAGCAGACCGGGATGGGACGCAACCCTACGGATATAACATAATGTTACTTTTATTTATATTACTGAAGGTTTAGTTTTAGTTTTAGTCATACGCCAGGTCGGGCAGGGTTTGCTTTAGTTGTGTTCCCGCCCCAGCCAGTAGACCGGGATGGGACGCAACCCTACATGTCACCATCAGATGGATATAACATGACTCAAAAGACATGCTTTAGCAAAGTCATGAGTTCATGAAGAGAGCTTACCAAGAAACCTGCATACATAAATCCTTTATGAACATCAAATCTCATAATTCCACTGGGTGCCATAATAGTAATAACACAGTAATGCCGCACAAGAAAAATACATGAATCTTAAGTTGTCTAATGAAATATACAAGTACCAATGCAGCATCAGTAATCCTGAGGTATACACACCTTCAACATTTAGGTGTTCAACACAATCTTCAGAAAGCCTCTTTAGTATAACTATGTTTTATGGATGCCAGTATTGTGACACCCAACGGAATTATGAGGGTTGATATGTTAGGCCACACTGACTTAATTTTATGGATGACATCCGCGCGCACATTAGTTTTCGCCTGTCCTGAAAAAAAAATTTAAAAATTCACCACCGACGACACTCCACGCAAGTCCGGAAAATGTCGACCCAAAAGGCCAGCATACGTCTGTTTTAAAACTCCACAAAACGTGCTAATTTTGTAGTAAATGGTGCTTCTGCACATGCGTCTTGCTTTGCCACAAGGAAATCTGGCAATATGACCATGATATGACTACTCTCCAAGCAGAGGTTAGGCTCCGGCTGTTTTTTTACGTTTTTAAAATTTTTTATCTGACTTACTATTTTATACTGTTTTCTCGGTGTCTCGCGGCCGAAAAGAGAACAGTTTAAAATAGAGAGCCCGATAAAAACGCCTAAAAACGTCAAAACAGCGGCGAGCCGGAGCCTAACCTCTGCTTGTATAGTATGATACGACAAACACATGTACACCATCAAAATGCATCAACATCAAACTATTGTGGATAGGTATACAATCGGCGAGGGGATGTTACGTTTGCACAGTTGTACGAAAGACTGTCGACAGCCAGCGAGTATTTCCCAGACAACTTCAAATTCAAACAGTTAGACGTTCTATCCAGAGCGATGAGAAAAATCAATGGGAGAGGAGTTGTCAGTTCGATTGCCAAACCATGTTTGTTGAGACTGCCCTTTAACTTATTCTTATCACAGTCATATATCATTCACAGTCCTAATAGTGTACTCTCAAAGCAGAGGTTAGGCCTAGGCTCCAGCTGTTATTTTAACGTTTTGTTAGTCGTTTTATCGGGCTTTCTATTTTGTCATTTTTCTTAAAGTACGCCAGTTAGATTTTGACACATCAAGATAAAATACAAAATAGAAAGCCCGATAAAAATGACTAAAAAAACGTTAAGAAAACAGCCGGAGCCTAACCTCTGCTTGGATAGTAATAGTGTACTTCTTTGATAGTTCCTGTCAATATATTGAATATCGGTTACTTCAGCTGAGTCCGCTAAGATGATTAATACAACCTACATGCCTTTTGCAAATAAAGACTTGTTTCTTTTGATACACCGTGTTCTGTGGTTCAATTCATAATGCCAGCTTTATGGTCCTGTGGTTTAGCAGTATTTTTTCATTTGCTGCATTTTTTTTTGTTTTTCGCCCGCGCGCATTAGTTTTGGGGTTTCCAGAGGATGTCATCCATAAAATTAAATCGGTGTGGCCTTACCACAATTTAACGGCACTGAACTTTAATCCAACACATTAAAGCAAATTCCAAACTGAACCATGAATAAACAAGCGGGCTTTAGCGCATTCTGGAAACTGTTAAGTGCATTGTTTACTATGTTTCCCCGGTCATTGCTACACATGCATTGGTCTGCCACTTTCTGTTGTGTCGCGAGAAAATAACATTTCAAAGACAGTGTAACTGATAGCAAGTCCTTTGGGATTCTATTCCCAGTGGAACTTTAATCCAACACAATGATATAACAAGGCTGTTTATCTATGGAGTTCATACTTACAACGACAAATTTGTATCAATTGGCAGGCACTTACTCAAGGTTAAATTGGCAAATCGGCATGTCGGTAAACTGCTGATAGCCGCGATCAAAACACGGCCCCAAAATGCATCAACCAGCGGCAAATCCGTTCTGCTGTTCTACTACACAGTTATGACGTTCTATGAAACTTTTCATCTGTGTTTGGTTAGCAAATGGTGGCAAAATACGTTGTTTGTGAATGGTTCCCAAAAAATATACCCACAAAACACAGTACAAACTCCCTACAATACGTCCCCCATGTGGGGCTGTTGGTATCGCCAGTGAGATCCGTCCTACTGGCCTTTGGATGTGATCACTTTCAAAAATAGGGGTGAAGGGGCGTGCTGAAATATGATTCAAAATGGCGCGTGTTCGGATTTCCACTGAATTTGTGTAACAAAGCCTGGTCCTGTACTTTAAAGAGGGACACTTCAAGGCATGTTGGTTGTGTTGGATGGATAGTTTATTAATATTTCGCTATATTTACTGTGATGATTAATGTGTAATGTGATGACGAAGAGTAGGGTTGCTTGAAATTACAATCGCTACCCTCCTCCCACGGCTTGATTAACAGCATGAAAACATACCAGAAGATTAATTAACTTGTCGCTGCAACATGCGATCTTTTTTAGCTCAAACTTACAAGGTTTTAAGTCGTATACCTTACTGGTTTTGTAAAGCACTCAAAATAATTTGCATACCGGAGCTAGTTTTTGACTGACAGATGGGTTCTGAAAAGTGTTGGATTAAAGTTGCGTTGGATTAAAGTTCAGTGCCGTTATAGTCAGCGACAAAATAAAAGAAAGAAACTTTTAGTTTACGAAAACATTATGTGTCAATTAAGGAGCCTTGAACTACTGACCTCTAACTCTAAGTTTTCAGGAATTTGACCCATTTGTCAAATGAACAATACAATAGGATGTGGCATCATTATAATGCCACAATTTCACAGGTCAATGTATACATAGTCAAACATGTCTATACATAGAGTTTTGCTAGTTTCTCTATACCAGGGCTCGAAATTCATTTTTGGGATTAGGTGCATTGGTGCACCCAGCTTAAAAAATTGTGTGCACCAAAAAATTAATAGATAAAACTTAGTTACAAGCTATCAAATTCTTAAACAAGTACCATGAGTTGACAGACATTTTTATTAATATCATCTTTCTAACAGTTAGATGTCAAGAATGTGATGTATACTAGTATACTTTGATATCTTTACATACATAAACCTAAGAAAACATTTGGGTAAACCCACAGAAAATAATTGGGTGCACAGCTCCAATTTTTGGTGCACCTGGGTGCACATGCACCCGGTATTTCGAGCCCTACTATACATAGAAATGTTTACTGGTTTGCTAGTTTCTCTAACTGCTCAGAGGAAGGGAGTTTGCCCACAAAAGGGAGTTTCGCCCCGTCTTAAATCAAAGTCCCTTCCTTTGCAAAATCCCTTTCCCGGCAAATGAGAACCTTATTTTTGAACAAAGAAATTTGAAAAAGATACACGGTCTGTTTGTAAACATCCCCGACCCAAATAATCATGAGCGTATGATGACTGTGAATCATAAGCAATCGTGTGTAAAGATAACTAAAGGGACCTCCCTTTCTTGTTTTGCATCACAACAATGCCTGTCTAATCTTATAATTATTATGACATAAGTCACTTAGATTTGCATTGTAGGCAGGTGGCATGTGCTGGTCAAATCTTTCCAGCAGAACTTTTTAAGCGTCAATAGATATGAAGCTAGGCAAACAGATACATCAGATAAATACATGGCCAGCCATTGACATGTTTTTTTTCTGCACATGCATACTTTTCCTTTATGTTGATAAAACGTGTTCTGATTTGGACTGTTATTACTACATGTAATTTCTACTCTTACAATCTAAGGTAATCTGTGTGACAAAAACTCTAGAATCTACTGGCCCCTCCTTGCACATTGGGCGGGCTGCTATATAATATGCAAGGTTTAATCAGGCCATCTTCAATTGCAAGTTTTTATACAGTCAAACCTGTATTTAATAGAGGCCACCTTTGCATGGCAACCACCTGAACATTGTGGTCACTTAAGCTTTTTGTCAGTCCCTTTGATTTTTCCCATTGACCTAAGCATTAAGAAATATTCTATTGTGGCCACCTGTCCAACGCGGCCACGGCCACACGATTTCAGGTCCCGTTGATGCAGAAACACTACCAAAAACTGCGACCATAAAGCGGCCATATGTCACCCAACCGGGTTTAAAATCGTAGTTTGCGAGGATTTGGAGTTCTCGACAGGGTCATTTTAGCTATAGCAGTAGATACGCGTGCCTTGAATGTTTATATAGAGTGCAAGTCTTTTTCGCCGAATTTACAAACTTTCTGCATTACAATATCAATCATTTTCGGTAGATTTGACTTTGGCAGGGTCAGTTGAATTCTGAGACGTTCGGGACAATATTACTTGGTGAGAAAGATTAGTGGGTACTGAAAACATGTGTAGCTTATTGCTCGCTCAATTGATCAACAGCTTACATGCAGGTAGGCTTGCTGTAAATGTTTTAGAAAAAGTTTATCCCGTGTCTTGTTATCCCATCATGTGTTTTGTGTCCAACAAGCATCAACACTACTGACGTGACAAAAACGCCACCTTGCAGGTCACAGCAAAAGTGCTGCAGTTCCATTAGCTATGGTGACCTTGTGAACTGTATCGTGACGTTATCCCTTTTCGCTGTCTCTATCCTTCTCAGTCACCATCAGACAGACTCATTTTCCATTTAACAAAACCAAGCCATAAACACCTAGTCAGGTATTTACTTGCCATCCGCTTTGTTTCTTAGCTTTCTTAAGATGCCGCAGTCTTAATTGCAAAACGTGCAAAATCATGTCATGATCCTGCCATAGTTAATAATAATAATAGTATTATGCACCTTAGTGCCCTTGGCGTGACGACCCAACTTTGCCAAACTATCAAGAAGGTTCAGAAGACTCGCTAGACTCACCTTTGGGTCAGTTTGACACATGCCAACATCTTGAGACTTAAATCTGTTTTCCGAGGTTCACAGCACGCAGCAAGCTATCTGGAGAAAGGGGAGGGGTGATTAGACTATTCCACTACCGGTAACACTTTAAAATGAAAACACCACAATAAACATATTAATCAGGAAACAACATAAAAAATTATCGAATTTTAAGCTAGACACATTTCTATATGATTTGTGCGTGAAATATTTCACAGGTTTTACTACCATGTTGAAATATTTCAGCTGACAGGATCAAAAGTTATCTCAACTCCCCTATGAGGATTTGGAAAGGTCTAAATTACCCAGAGTGCTTTGTATGCATATTTTGCACATGGCGGGCGTCCATCTTGAAATTTGTCCCTGTGATCTTCGCCCAAAGAACCGAGCGTAGATGCCTCCTTCTGCCTGATACACGCCGTTTCTGGATTACCAACGATAGAAGAAGGACTCTAGATTCGAGAGGTAAGCTTCTTAAGGTTAGGAACGTCTCAATCGTAAGGAAATCAAGCGTTCTGTCTTGGCGGGTCGACCGCCATTTTGGTTTCTTGTGTTCGCTTTCGAAAAGCAACTTCAGATTTCTTGAAGGTTTCGTCGTCGCAGTTTTTCGTATCGTGCTTTTTCATTGCATCAAACCTCAGCAGCTCTTCTAGAGGACTTGTAAAGCACATGTGTGGTTGAAACCCGTCATCCAATGGTTTTAATTTCGTGTAAAACAACGCCAACCTAAAAACACCAGTTGACCCATGACTATTCAACAGTGGTGTTTTCGCTCTAGCGACTTCAGCCACAGTCAAATATACAAGTATAGCTGTACTGGTGTCCAACGGTTTTGTACCTGAATGTTTTAACTTTGTGATTTTCTTTTTTCGTTGGAAACAACCTCCCTCAACGATAGATTTGATGAGAAATTCGCCTAGTGCATGTTTTGTTCAGTTTTGACCTCTGACCCTCATATGCATACAAAACAGATTTTAGTGTTAGGCTGCTCTAGTTTTTTTTGTGCTCTATTAGCAAACTCCCGCGACAACAGCAAACATCAAACCACTTCGAACATCTCTGCATTTGTCATACTCATAGTACTAGAATTTGAAAATTTCTTCATTAATTGAGCTGCTGCATCTTGACTTGAGATTGCAGTTTTATCTTAAATTGTCTTTGCAATGTAGACATCAATATCTAGTTGTAGAAAAATTCAAAAAATATTGTAGTACATGTATGCAACTTTGAGTTTGATATGTTTTAACAAAACATTTTTTTTTCAATTTTTCAGGGTCTAGAGTCATGTCTGAGGGTGACCCTCCACCCAAAAGGGTAAGTTGTCTTTAAAAAAATCATATTCATATAAATCTACATTAGTTTAAAAAAGAGAAAAAAGGCACATGTTTAATGTTACTGTATACCAGACACTGTCATAATGCATGTAGCTGTTAACAGTTAAGGAAGAAACAGTGGTGTATTTTTATTACCCCAGAAAAAAATCAATAACTTAATTTTGTTTGGGATTGTGCTTTGTGTAACCCCTGAGGTTAGTGGGACAACTGTCACATTTGTCAAGGGTTGCAGCTTTACTTGGTTGTCCCTAGCGTATAGGGTAAAGATTATATAGATTATATAGAAGTAAAAACATAAAGCATGTAATGTCTCAGTTGGCACTCATAGTCATACTGTTAACTAATATTCATTAATCATTGGTGTTTATTTTAATCTTGTGAATTGTATACCTTGTAAAAGATCAGCTAGATTTTTTATTATTTAATTATTTTGCTCTGTATTTTTCTCTTATGGATCTTTTGTACAGTTGTTATATTTTTTGTAGCATCTCATTTTTTGTAAAGATTATAACATGGATGTCAATGTCTTTTTCTCCAGGTGAAACTAAGTGAAGAAGAAGTCAGGAAACTACCCAGAGATGAGTTGGTGAAAATGTGAGTAAAGCCAGGTCTCAAAAATGATGATGAAAAGCAAAGTTTTCATATATTGCAATTAAGCTAAGTGTTCCTTCTCTGAAGCAGAGACTTGAAATACTTTCAAGTGACCTTTTAGTACATAGGGCATTGCCCATTTCCATTTTGATAGCTCTTGGGCCACACAGTTGTGCAAGAGAAGTACTACAGTAGGAGTTTTTTTTCCATGATAGAAAGGATTAATCTGAAACACAGACCAAGGAAGGTAGATAAATTATTGTGGACTTCGCCTCAGTGTTGTCGTTAGATTTGAAACTGACTTTGTTTTCGGAAGTATGTAATTGTGGTAAGTGAAAGTATATGTCACAGTAGAGATCACGATCCAGTAGAATCGTCGATTCTCCTAGGAGAGACCGCGATTGGAGTTGGCCGTAGGACCAGCTCCGATCGAGATCTCTCCTAGGAGAATCGATGATTCTACTGGATCGTGATCTCTACTGTGACATATACATACATAATTTGACATAATGTCTTGATTTGTTTCCCTCAGCTGGTCGGAGCAGAATGCCTACGTCCAGTCTCTGGAGACAAAGAACAATGCAGGGCCCAGCTCAAGTACTGAATGTGAGTATCTAGAAACTTGGATCCTACTGTGACATGTGGAAGTGGGTTTTAACCATTCACATAGAAGTTTATCTTACACCAGTCTTGGCTAAGAAGACAGCCACTATCTACAGTATATCCAAGATCATTGTCCCATTTCTGTATCTGTATCTTCTTGCACAATGGATAACCGCACACCTCCGTTAATTGCACAGAAATCCCAAACCGGTGCAGTCCAGCTGGATAACATCACATCATTGCACCATCCAGATAATACATTGGCAAAGGGTGTGTGCAATTATCCTGATCCTCTGCAGTACTTAGAAAATATCCCAGCTTGTTGTTGCTTATTGTCTGTCCTGACGTTGCCCCACCCCCTAACCTCCCCCCACCCCAGGTGAAGAGCTGACGGGTCTGCGTGAGTCGGAGGAGAAACTGAAGCAGCAGCAGCAGGAGTCGACCCGGCGCGAGAACGTTCTCGTCATGAGGCTCGCTACCAAAGAACAGGAGATGCAGGAGATAGCTGTAAGTTCTATACTGCTGAATACGCATTCTCAACTGTAGGTCTTTGAAAAGACAAAGCTAGAAAAATATGATAATAGATATGAAAACCAGAAGTTTCGCTGTAGTATTGAGAAAAAGCCACCAGGGACACACAATCGGCTATGACCTCCTGTCCCTAACATCCACTTACATGCCACAAGTATCATATCATATCATATCATATATAGTTTCAGTGACAGGCAGTATAATGCCTATGAGATGAGCTTTTTTAGCTAGTGTCCAGAGTTTATATTGAGAGCTTGTGTTAAGAAAGGCATGTACTTTACACCCTAATCTAGTGACTGCCCAGCTTTGACTTGTGTTGGCGGTTTTGCCTGCAACAACATAAAAAAAAGTATCATCACAATCCAAGGAGCTTTCTTTCTAATCTCCAAGCAGATCTTGCATGGCATAAGACAGTATCATAGCCTGGCGAAGTAGTTAAGCCGGCAGAGGAGTAAATTGGCCACTCTTTTTAGTTTTACTCCTCTGCCAGCTAAACTTCTTCCCCAGCTCATGATACAGTTTTATGCCACGCAAGATCTATCTGCTTGAAGATTAATTTCTGTCATGTTCTGACTTTGAAATCATTCTTTAGTTACAAGGAAATGTATTTTTGCAGTGACCAGATTTTTCAGTAGGGAGGCCACCATTAAAGTATAATTACACATGTACCACAATCATGTCAAGGCTTCCAGTAACACCTCTATTCCCCACCCCCAGAGTCAGATCCAGGAGGTTAAACAGGGTCAGACCCCGGGGACAGCACAGCTGCGCACCATGCTGCTGGACCCTGCTGTCAACCTGCTGTTCACTCGCATGAAACAGGAACTCACGGACAGCAAGGACAAGCTGGAACAGGCGCAGAACGAGCTCAGCGCCTGGAAGTTCACCCCGGATAGGTGAGACTGGGGAGGGGGGTGCTACTGAGAAGGTCTCTTTCTACCTCGGTAGTGCCACATTGCTTGCAGTACTCCTGTGAATTGCTAGGTGGTGCACTATTCCAAAGCAAAGCAAAGTTTTATGGTTTACTTTTGTGCATCAGCTTTTTCCAGTTCATAAGACACACTGTAGATGAACACAATTGTAGAATTGCACCTTGATCAGGTTTCTCCAATAGACCAAAACTTGTTGACAGGAAAAAAAAGTTGGATTTGCAGTTAGTCTGAAAGAAAAAGTACTGCATTTCCCAGCTTCTGATACTTTCTGCCCAAGGCTTGAAATACTCTTTTATTTTCAAAGTAGGAGTGGAAAGGAGTTTATTTTGCATTGTTTTGAGTTGGTAGTAGGAGCAGAAAAAATTCCTCACCACAAAAATTGTACAGAAAGTAAAAGTAGAAGATAAGACCACTGCAAATATTGAAAGATTTACAGTACTGTCTGTCAAGCTTTGCACGAGGATTCTAAATGCTTGTGTCAATGGGAGAAATATGTAATAGTCCACCAAAAAGTAGTCAGTTGTACAGGTTTGACTGTTTGACTTCCTTTACAAGTTGTTTCTGCTTGCCCCCCTCCCCTCCCCCCACCGTGCCACAGCCAAACAGGGAAGAAGTTGATCTCTCGGTGCCGGATGTTGATCCAGGAGAACCAGGAGCTGGGGCGGCAGCTGTCCCAGGGGCGCATCGCTCAGCTGGAGGGGGAACTTGCACTGCAGAAAAAGTACAGCGAGGAACTCAAGTCAAGCCAAGACGGTAAGGGACAAACTCTAGCACTCAGAATGATGAGGAAAACTTTTAAATGCTGTAACAATACTCTGTTTCCTATTCTTAAACGTATTGCATGGTTTATTTCTTCATTATTTCTTCATTTCAGGTACGAATAGTGGTGCGTACCTAGAACCCGGAATTGGAATTGGACTTGTAGAAATGTTTAGGTCCAAGTAGGGCTCTAGCCAGCTCGAAATTTTTTTCCGTCAGCCAATTCCCATTGTCACCAAAACACTATTCCAGGAGTTAGAGAGACTGAACTGAGACCTTGAAAAAATGGTTTTTAGTGAGATAATCGTATGCGAAAGGGCGCTGACACACTTCGCCAACAATAATAACAACAGCAAAACAAACAGTGTGTGGCTTTTACAGCCGTGGACGGCGTCCCCAAGCCGCCTGTAGCTTCCACCAAGGATTTTTGCCCGTCAAGGTTGACGGATTGGTTTTACAATTTTTCTCGTCAGACGCAGCAAATTTCCGTCAATTGATGGAAAAACGGACGCTGGCTAGACCCCTGAGTCCAAGAAAAAAACTAAAAGTCAGGAACCAAGCTCGGGCTTGCAAAAAGCTATCTCTTACTAAAGTCTTATTTATTCCCTAATTTGTTCTGAACCATCTAAAACCTTTCACAGATGGCTAAATTTGCACTGGGAAAAGACAAAAAACATCTCGCATATGATTTTCTAAAATTATATCCATATACTTAAGTAACTGCTTTTTGGTATTTCTTATCACGAGTCCTGGATGTCTAACCTTCATTGACGTAATTTGGATATACCATAAGTCACCAAAACTGAATTCATTCATACCAATGACCCATTTATTGTGATGACTTTCAGTTATAGTAACTTGAAAAATTAGATTTTACTGTAATGGCCTATCTGTGAACTGCTCCCAACCCTCCCTGTGATGTACTTGTTGTCTGTTTCCTGCAGAACTGAACGACTCTGTGCTGTAATTGTTGAGAGAATTGATCTAATCTGTTTGTTTCCTGCAGAACTGAACGACTTTGTGATCCAGCTGGACGAGGAGGTAGAAGGTATGCAAAGTACAATCTATGTCCTCCAGCAGCAACTGAAGGACTGCCGCCAGCAGCTCGCTCAGGCTCAACAAGAGCTGTCGAACGCTCGGACAGAATTGAGCCAAGCCAAACTCATGGATAGGACAGAAAGGACTCTGGAGGCGCCCGCCGAGTCAGCCCTCGCCACCACGGAGGGCCTCGGCCCCCGCCACAACCCCGGCCACGCTTGTAATAGCCTGGCCAACCACTCGTCTACCACCGGTAGTACCGACCTGCCCGCCAATAACGGCGGTCACGTCTTGACTTCCCTGCGCACCAAGACAGAGCCTAGCGAGGAAGTAGAAAGCAATTCGTGCAAAACGAGCCAAAATGCTGCCGAATTGACTCCCAACTCGGACCCCCTCCCGGAGGGGGCACATAAACACGAACAGAACCAAGTCCTGACCACCGCTCTCTTGGAGGAGGTTTCCAACTCAGATAGTAGTCCTAGTCAGACTTGTTTGGAGGAAAAGACTGCAATATCCCTTGACGGTCTCGCCAGTAACGAACCCAATTCGATCATTGGAAGAGACCTTAGCTCCCCCGAACAGACTTCAGAGCATAATGGCGTTCCCGACAGCGTTCCTCGTATATATGGTCAGGGAACCGCGTAGGTTGGACTGCGCTAGTCGCGCAGAGTCGTTCCAAATATTTGTCCGAAGCTTCAATGTTGTCCAGGTGCTCTCTGTCCTGCGTACGAGATTGTTTGTGCCTGTTGATACTATCTATTCACCTATATTATGTTGGTAGCTGGACACAAAACCTGAGAGAGATAAAACAAAGTATTTCTGTGCTGCAAGCTGTCGTAATAAGAGTAGCGGGTACACTTTATAGTTGTAAAAAGGACCCTGTTTATCAAAGAAAAAAGTCTCTTTGATTCTTTCTGTGAACGCTATGGTAACTCTGTGCACGACTGTAAATTTGGTAATGATCGTTTTTCTGCTGATGTTTCCTGTGATCTTGTTCATCATCAAGCATCCTCGGCACTGCAATGATTTTTAAACAATTGGAAACAATCTTTTTCACTGAAAGTCCAGGAAAATTGGTAACCAAGGCCATTAGTATCCGAATCGAAAGGCACCGTAAAAAGAAAACCTATATGTCCCAATGGAGATCACTCATATTTCTGTTATAAGTCATAAGAAAATGTACTTTACAAATGGAAGAATGTCATAAAAATAGCTTTCCAGATGTTTCGCCTGACCAGCGAAACTGCAAAACATCCCGTTTCCATAAGAATATGTTGTTGACGAATAGAAAAATGCAACGCTTTTTATTGAGTGGTACAATAAGTCTCATTGCTACAGATGTAATTTTTATTGGAGGGAGTACTAGACTGTATCAAACAACAGGTATCATCTTACAGGGTACATTTTCTTTCACAGGTATTAAGAATAGCGGACCAAAACAGAACAAAAATTGGACTCAATTGCTTCAAAATGAATTCAATGTGTCCATCCTTTAAAAAATTGGCAGCTTTTCACAACTTGACAACTGTAGAAAATGTTCAGTTATGACCATTCTGGCTAAAAATATTTAATCCTGTAAATATCCTCTTTGTGAGTGTATAGTATCCCTCTTCAACATGTTTCCTTTTCACCCTCACAGAAAACAGAGAGATTACAAGTTACAATTCAAGTCAAAGCATTACAGATATGACTGATGGGAGGGGGGTGGTACATTAAACAATGATTTTGAACAAGGTCATAATGTATGTACAATTTTGCCAACACTTTCTATCTGTTTTCAGCGTATATTCTGGACAAATTTTGATCTCAATCACCTCTGTGAGTTGATTGCTGACCCCTTTCGCTTCAGGTGGGGTAAGAAGCAACTCTGGTAGGTAAAAGAGCTTGTTAGAACCTACCCAAATGCTTAAACAGACATGTTACGTTGGTGCATTTATATGTTTTCTACTGGGAAAAACCCAAATCTTGACAACAAGTCGCTCAGAGATGTGTCTATAAATTTTGGTTGCAGTTTTCGTGGAGGCTGACGTCTTTATGAGTTCCAGGTGTACACACGTTAAAGCCAAAGCCTCGGATTCTTGTGGTCCTGAAAAATAAAGTTTACCTAATTCTGCAGAACATTGGTTTCTTTGTCCCTTGCTGTGTACATGGTTGTATATACATGATTGTTGTCATGTAGGTACTAGTAATAAGTAGCCTGGGTACCATCCAGATATATAGTTCACTTCTGTTACCTGTCTGGAGACCTGTGCATTCAAACCTTATGGTGGCGATGTCAATTAATGGGCAAATTAATTACAGAATAGGTTCTGGAGCACTCGTTCGATGACAAAAGGCTAGGCCTCCCACGAGTGGACGTAGGGCGTTTCGGGTGTTGAAAAGCCTGTTCGATAGAGGGAAAGCTTGATCTCATGCCCTTTATTTACTGACCAATCAGCACCCTCATCCAAAATTTGGACAATTAATTCCAGACGTTAGAGATATCAAGGTTCCCAGACGGAATAGAAGAGAAGTGACTATATAGTGTATAATAAACGTCAGAGCGAACTCCTATCCTAATAAGCAAGATGTGGTGCAAAGGTTCAGACAGAATTTTGCAATTAATTTATCTAATTTGTATACCCAATGAGGTTCTAGTACCAGTACATCATTATTTATCTTTATCACATAGAAGCGAGAAGAAGTCAATTCACTTAATTAAATAAAGTGGTATCTCACTGCACTTGGGGCACTGGTGCGGCACTGCGGTGTTGGAAAGATTACTTAGCAACTTTCAGAGATAATTAACAAAGTTTCTTTCGTTTTGTGTATTTTGTTGTCTTCTAAGGCATACTTTTACGTATTACACAATATCTAAAAAATTGGCAAAAGTAACACAACAGTGCCGCAGTGAGCAAACTGGTGTCGCACTAGTTAGGAATTTCTTGTAGTGTTTGAAAGTTATATACAGGTAACATTGTTGAACATTAATTATGCAAATGAGGATCTCATTTGCATGAATTATTAGAAAATGCGATAAAAGCCTTCTTTTGTTTTTTTAAATCTCTTTTATTCAACAAAAGTATTAAAACCATCCAGTAATTACAAAATAAGAACATATGAATCTAATATCAAAAGAAAAAGTATGATTATGAGATAATCATCTCCAGCGGAAAACATGAAATAATCATATGCACAGAAATGTATGAAAAAGCCTTCTTTCTTTATATAGATTGTGTACTTCTGTTGTCTGGTGGAGGAGATGAACAACTGATATGATTTATACAAATGAGAACCTTGCATAATTAATGACAAAACAATCAATACAGCAGTTGTAGAGAAAGGTTAGGATCATTTGGCGAAGGTATGGGGTCGTGGAACTCTAGTTGTAAATATTCCATGTATTTGTCAACTATCATTTTGTTGCTTACCTACTTAACCCAGTGGCTATATATGTACAACAAAGGTCTTCATTATTCCAGAGAGGTTTTGTGTATAATGTTATATCACATGCACAATCAGAATATATAAATAAGCTCTATATAATATCCCGTACTATAATTCAGTAGTCAGAAGACTTAAATGACAATTTTGCAACGTCCATGGCTGACGGCAAATGGTTGCAAACCCAGGCCGGTAATAACCAACTTGAAATGGAATGATGGGGGAGGGGGGCGCATAGTCAACATGTTGTTACGGAATGCTTTACGTCTTGAATTGCACATTGTTAGGGCACACGAATCAAACGTTAATGCTACTAACGGTAATTACGCAAGCTAACACTGACTGTTAGACAAACAGAAGCACGGTCATCACCCATTGTTATCTTCGCCAGAATGGCAAGGTTATGTTCGTGTCATACTCAAAGAGGACAAAATATGGTGCAGTAAGGCTACGTTGATTTGATTATATGGATGACATCCGCGCTCGCACCAATTTTCGGCCATTTCCCCCCCAAAAAAAAGTTTTCGACCACACAATAAATTGTGCAAAGCAGCTTTAAAATGGGCACAAATATTCCGTTGGTTGAAAAAAAGTATCAGAAAACAGATAACTAATGCCATAGAGTGCCAAAATGAATCTAAAGTCAAAGAATAAGATGTGAAAGGACAGAAAGAAAGAAAAATCTATTGTTGGTTGGGGAGGTACCAGTACAGAAAATTTAGGTCCAGAGGATCATTTCCAGGTCTAGACATGAACCTGGACCTGATTGTCTGTGGAAACTTGAGAACTGGCAATACTCAAAACAATGGTAATTGGTCAATTTTGCTACAAAGGAATCTGTTTGGTGGATTATTGGACTCCCACTGCAATTTAAAATCCCATCACCATGTAATAAAGGCTAACTGTCTGTACCTTTGACTGTAGAAACTTAAACTCTACTTGACTTCGCTCTTGTTGTCTTCTTGGCCCCCGGTTAGACCCCAAATGGCTGAGGATATAGTGTGTCCATTTTGTAATTGACGAAACCTGTTCCTCTGTTTTTTTTCAGGTCTGTTTTTTTCGGATTGGTCCAAGAAGAAAAAAATGTTTTGCACCCGTATGATGTACTGGTCCCTACAACTAACTGTTGGTATACCATACTATGTGTGTTAAGTCCTGTTCGACCTTCCTGACCACTTTGATTTCATACTGAAGGCAACTTTTTTTTTGGCCAAACTTTTTTTTTATTCGCTCGCTCGCATCAGTTTTGGAGTTCCCAGAGGATGTCATCCATATAATCAAATCAACATGGCCTAATTAATGATAGAAATATGATATGACACCATATCCTGATTAAATCACTTGTTATACTTATCATGCATTTGTTTTTGACAGAGCGCAGAGCTTGCAAGGGTCCCGTTTTTCGAAGTCTTAAACGGATAGACCATGATCATTTAGTTGATAATTATATCCTTTAAGAGACTTTAAGACCTTGTTGGGTTTTCTTAGTGGGTATATCAGGCGACAGGCCCTACTGGTATACAGTACTTGACGGTGGTCACAGTTTTCCCAAGCCACACCTTTAAAGAAAACAACAACGACATTTTGACAGATGGTCTCTCAGTTTGCAGCGTAACCAAGTTACTATGTGTCCCTCCTAACACCATGTCGGTATGTACTTGTATGTCAAATATTAACAAAAAAAACTGACCCGGCCCATACTACGCATGCGGCTAATGTCAATAACAAGTCATTAACCGGACACTGAGCACACTCAGACAGACCCTACGAGATGATGCTGTTGATGCTGTTGCTCGTCAATCTTTGCTTTGGAGTCCTGCAAACGTCAGGTAACGTCTTATATGTACAAATGTGCGCATACTGTATCAATATAGAGGGACTATGAACAAAATGAATAAAGCTTTGGTACACTGTAGTTTTGTAAACCAGTAAACGCAGTACTTTCATTTTCGAACCCTTTGATTTGCTGGTGCTTGTATGCCAACAGCAAATGACCTAAATCGTCCGTTTTCGAACCATGGTCTTTCATCGAAAGAAATGCGCATTTGTTATAGACAAACTTAAGACATCAAAGAAATCTGAGAAGGTATAAGATAGCGTTATATGTTTGCACCTGCGATATTTATATATATCCAGAATCACCTAAATCAACCCGCAGTAGTCAAGACCAGGTACAATGCCAAATACATTTAATGAATAATTATGATGTGAATAGGATATCAATGTCCCAGAGTATGTGAATTTCCTGAATACCCTGTTAATTGTTTTTCTTCATTCCCAACAACTTGTACCTGAACTAACCGCGTAATTCCCCTAAAGAAGGGGAATCCCCTTTCTTAACACGTCAGGTCAGACCACACGTATAGACCACATAGTTTATTAGTTCAATGGCGTTTTCTATTGTACGTACTTCCGCGGGGGTAATAGTTCGTGCAATTGGATCCAAGCGTCAAAACAACTAACTTATAGACAGCTTATTGCGCAAGGCAACAATCATGTCCATACACGAACTACTTCCCCCGCCGCGGAAGTACGTACAATAGAAAACGCCTTTGACTTGAAATACATGGCCTACGTGTGGTCTGGCCTGACGTGTTTATAAAGGGGATTCCCCATTAATTGCGCAGTTAGATTATAGTGATATAGAAAAGCAATCATGATATCCTACATATCCATGTACTTTATAACAGTGGAATTATTTCCATATCATTATATATAATAATACGTATTTGTACCTGGTCTTGACTAATGTGGATCGATCTTTTACAATCATGCACCTTCCTGATTTGAAGCCATTTATGGCTTCCAAGCGTCCTTTTAAACGCCATTCGGTTTTTGAGCACTGATTGTTTTGTTTACACAATCATCATTACAGTGAAGTCAAAAGCATGTTAAGTTTGATTATCCTCTCATTTCAACTTAGCAAGTCCATAAATTAATCATATTGTTAAAGGGTAACCCATTAATAATATAATCTATTGACTGTATATGATATCTTAGTGTTGCATTGCTTGGTATATGTGGTATATGGGTAGTAACTCCATTACTGTTCCCATATTTTGCATGATATTCAACAGACGGAAAACAATTGACGCATTGCCATTGAATATCATAATATTTCATTTAAAGGCGCGGTTACTCCACCAACGGTGAACACTTCTACAGCACAACGGAACACTGAATTGCCTGTGACTGTAGATTCGACCACAAAAGGTACAAATAACAAATTGAATGTCTTGGCAAATAGTTTCATTTCTGCATATTGGAAATGAATATTTCTGTGAATATAAAGTTTTCGACGAAATGACTAAAAGATTACAAATTCTTTAACAGTATTTTGTTTTTCAGGTTTGTCGCTTGTGGTTCATACAGACCGGGAGCTTGAAGTCTTTAGAACCAAGTCAATCGACCTTCGTTGCAGCTTTGATAACATCACGTCTAACGTGCTCTACCAGGTCAGCTGGTATAAGTTAAACGATGACAATTCTCCCGGGTCAGCTTTCATTACCAGTCTACACGGCCAAGAAGTACATGTTGAAGAGCGGCAAGAGGAACTTGGACTGGAGGGCAGGGTCTCCATCCAACTAGACGGTCTTTCCCTGAACATCACCGATGTCGCTGTGCACGACGAAGGAATCTACCGCTGCGAGGTTACAGTTCTTCAGCCTCTCCTGGCCAAGGCTTCTTCTGACGTAAATCTGACAGTTGTTGGTAAGACTTCCATGATCAATATTCCATCCTCTTTTTGACTGATTTTAACAGGAGTTTTCTTTTTGTGAGAAAAGTAAGCAGCTTTCATCCTTGGGAAAATTAAAAACAATGCTGATTCAATTCAGTCTTTATTTCACCTCGAAAGCTTGTTCGACCGGCAACGGTGACATGATATTTTGTAACAATCATCAAGATTTTATAAGAAGTCATGATCAACTTGTGCATAGGACAATATTCCATGCGACCTATCATGACATATAACATGAACCTATAATTCCAGACTACCAGATCCGGGGCTACACCGAGAACATGGTGGTGGGGAAAGGTACACCAGTGACGCTCACAGCTATAGTCTCCGGCAGCAAACTCCGAAGTCAAAACTCCTGGAGACTGAATGGACAGGAACCACTTAGCGATTCAGCTGTAGAGGCAACACTGATGGACCAGGATGGGCGCTGGGCCGTCATCAGTACCTTCACATTTCAGCATGACGTTGACAACACTGTGACGGTGACGTTCACGTCCTACATTCCGTCAGCTAACAATGCCAATGACACAGTTGACAACTCCATACGTACTGTGGAGGTCCAACAGGTCATTGTGTTTCGAGGTTAGTTATCTTATGGCCATATGTAATTTAGTCCGGAATGCTATTGCTGTTCGGTAGCATGGGTACCATCCTCCGTAGTCTGGTTCAATCGTTTCGCTTGCTAATCACGTATACCAAGCAAAAAGATTGTGCCAGTGGTCAATAGTGGCTGTACTGAAAGTTACATGGAGCCAAGTGAAGTGATGGAGCCAGTGAAGTGATGGAGCCAGCTCCACTGAGCTAGTTCCATGACAGCTATTTAGTAGTACAACAGAGACAGGGTCTAGATGCCATGAATAATGCGAACAAAGATATCTAGACATTTAGAAGTTATCCTGATTTGTTTTGACCTATTCTACAGACATAGACGTATGCCTGACCCGACCTTGTCAGAATGGAGGTCAGTGCACAGTCAACGGCGACAACGGCTATGACTGCGAATGTGAGCCCGGGTTCACCGGCCCCAACTGTCAATTCAGTAAGTGTCACTATCAAATAAAAGATAGGCTTCAAATCATATATCATCTGTCTACGATACAGTGGAAAAGCTCTGTAAATTCGCTCACCATTATTTCATGGTTACATTTTTAAAACCTGCTCTGTCGGAATGATAATGTAATGTTACAATACTGTACATTTATTTGCCAATTTGGTTATGTACGTCATATGTACTTTTGGGTTTGTTACATGGATAGCATAACTCGAGAAATAGAAGTTTTATGATATCTGGTACACATTGTGTGTGGACGGTGTCAAAAGGCGTTCGCAAGACAATGAACGAGTTCAATGCACGAGACTGTCAGTGTGAGCCCGGATTCACCGGCCCCAACTGTCAATTCAGTAAGCGTCACTATCAAATAAAAGCTTTTCCACTGTATCGTAGACAGAATAAAACATACTCTATCGGAATGATAATGCAATATTTTGGGTACCGTTTTTAGCATTTTGGCTAATATACGTCACACTTTGGGGTTTGTAACATGGATAACATAACTCGAGAAGTTTAATATCTGGTACACATTGTATGTGGACGATATGAAAAGGTGCTCACAAGACAATATAATCATGCACGAGTTTATTCCCTGCTGTTTGTTGACTGCCCCCCCCCCCCCCGCTATTTTTGGTGGGGTAGAGGTTAACACTTGTTTAACCATACAAAGTCTTTCTTAAGGACCAACAGACTCTTGTGACTGCCGTGTTGCGACATTTGCTGCTGCTGAGGCTGGCTGTACCATGGCTGCAACCGTTCTGGTTCTGATTACTTTCTTTGCTCACATATTTGGCGGTAAGGGTCATTATGCATTATCTTTTAGACCTATCATCAAAGGACTTAAGACTTATCATAACATGTAATTCTACCGAGTCCCGTTAATTAATTGCCAGTACAAAATTTAGCATTATATTTACTAGTACGGTCTTGTATTTCAGATTCTATACCGGAACCAATAACAAACATACAGATAAAAGCACAAGATCTGAACTATAACTACTCTTGAATTTTGTCAGCCACGTAAGTTGTCAGTAATCATGACATACAGATCAGCCTGTCTGATGTACGTTTTTTTGTCTTCGATCATAGGATGCAACAAGAATAAGGCAGCTTGCGGGTGGTTCTCGATTGGTTACCCACTGATCGTCACTCTTTTTCTTGGAGTTGTCATCGGCATCCCTGTAAACTTCTTTGCAGTTCAGAAAGGTAGGTAGACAATGATGTCATGGGATTTAATTATACCCATTAGAGGGAGAGGCCATGAATGTGTGACAATGTAGAAAATAAACACAATTTTAGACCTGCCTCAATTATTATGCCTCAATGTGACCATGATGACAAGCGAAAAAAATGTGTTTTACTGCCAATAATATTGATAATTCAGATTTTCAAAACATAGACATCGATGTTGATTAATTATTTGGTTAACATAACGTTTACTTAAACACAAAATCAACTTTGGCAAGAAGGTTACGTTTTCGATGTCATATGTCTGAGTGTCTGTGTTTGTCTGCAAGCATCACTACTCGACAGCGTGTCGATGGATCCTTATGATATTTCGTAGGTGGGGGGGGGGGGGGTCTACCGAAAGTACGAAAAGGAACGAAAAGGAACGAAAAGGAACGAAAAAGAACGAAAAGGAACGAAAAGGAACGAAAAGGAACGAAAAGGAACGAAAGGGAACGAAAAGGAAAGAAAAGGAACGAAAAGGAACGAAAAGGAAAGTACCGAAAGTGCGAAAAGGAACGAAAAGGAACGAAAACTTTTCGCACTTTCGGTACTTTCCTTTTCGTTCCTTTTCGTTCCTTTTCGCACTTTCGGTACTTTCCTTTTCGTTCCTTTTCGTTCCTTTTCTCACTTTCGCTACCGAAAGTGCGAAAAGGAACGAAAAGGAACGAAGTATGAAGCAAACTAAAATAAAATCAATGAGAATTTAAGGAAACGGTACTGCGGGCGTTAGTAGCATATGAAACGTGTTTTGTTTCACCCAGAATTTGGCAATATCAATTTTTTACGGCGCTGTTTAAGGCTGTTGTGTTTGTGACTAAATTATTCTCTAAAGATCTGCGAAATACAAAGAAACGGAAATAATATAAGAAAGTAAGGACTAACATTCAGTGGCTGATAAATATATATCGATTAATATACATTTTCAGAATGAGGCAAGATTGTAGCGTTGTTGTTGTATTTGGGTGGCTTCTGTTCTCCCTAGATGGAAGCGCCGCATGCAAATGACCCGCGAAATCCGTTCAGGAAAGATATGCTAATATACTGCTGCCCCACGAGCATGACAGCTCCCTTCAACATGGCCAACAACATTGTTTTCTGGAGACTGGAGACATATCTTTTTGCTCGTTCACGACGAAAGAAAAGCCGTGAAAGGATAGAGATATTTACATTGTACCAAGGAGCTTTCATCAAGTTGTACCATGAGTATTCATCATTTGGGCGGGAAGAAAGGCGCCAACGTGAGGAATTTATGCAAAGGATATTGGGAAATAAAATTTCTGTCAACAACTTTCCGTCATAATGAATACAAATAATTGTCTGCCCGGCTATGAGACGGCAGAAGCGGGTCTTTCTTCGTTTCGTTTGCATGGATCATTGGACGCATGCATGGATCGGACAATTTAACCAAACCCTTCTGATAGCCATTCTATACGCACTATTGCGTAATCGAGCCAGCGTGGCCGAGCGGTGTACAGCACGGTACCAATGGAACAGTTTGCTTCTCCCGCAGTAGATGGTGGGTTCGAACCCCACTAGCTGAAATTTTTTTCTTTGTTAGACAAATCTCATGTAGTGTTTTTTAAATAGAAAAAAGACCAATTCAGTAATTCGATGTTTAAAAACTCTTTTTTCGTGTGATTTGTTTAACATCCAGGCTTTTTCCAAAATACGCACCGGCCAGCTTTTTTCAGAAGCTTTCTTGTTTCAACAATATCAACACAGCATGTTTTTTTATGATAAAATATGCGCAATTGTTCTCGACATAATCCATTTCTTCTTGTGAAATTTTGTAATATAAATGTAATATGGATATTCTAAGGAATGTTATAACCACAATAACAAGTACATGAGCATAGATATGCATAGATAGGTCTCATCAATATCCGAGCAAGCCGCGAAATGCCAAAGTAAAGCCCGTTTCATATGCATTTGCCGATCACAGTTTACCGTTGCCTTACATTACCATTGATTTTATTTCAAGTTGCTTAATACTTCGTTCCTATCCGATCTTTTCGTTCCTTTTCGTTCCTTTTCGCAAGTTCGGTAGCGAAAGTGCGAAAAGGAACGAAAAGGAAAGTACCGAAAGTGCGAAAAGGAACGAAAAGGAACGAAAAGGAAAGTACCGAAAGTTCCTTTTCGTTCCTTTTCGCTCCTTTTCGTTCCTTTTCGTTCCTTTTCGCTCCTTTTCGTTCCTTTTCGTTCCTTTTCGTTCCTTTTCGCACTTTCGGTACACCGGGTGGGGGGGGGGGGAAATAAAGGTCAAGTTCGATAATTGCCCCCCTACCGGCTTTCTAAGGTTCTGCAGGGAACTATCCGTGTTCTCCTGCTCACGTGCAATAGTCGCGATTTTTTGTGGTATATTGCTCTTGGGACAAAGAGTATGTGGTGAATATTTTTTTCCTTTATTCATGTCACAAAATTAGGATTTGATTTGCATAATTAATGAGGAAAATCTGTATTGACATTTTTTCCATTATAGGGCTCACATACATGTGAAATATGTAAATTATGGGAGGTGGAACAATAAACAGATACCAACTAGAAAAGCCACATTTTTGCAAAAATGCAGAATGTTTTCCCTCTTCTTTGTTGCATTGTTTCAAGCTATTGGCACAGAATAGGTTCGGTAGCCTCCAAATTTGACCAAAACCGCGCGCAGCAGACATCGTCGATATTTGAGCCGCTGCGCTGGCGTCGGCGCGCCCCCTCCCCACCCACACGTTGAGATGTTGCTATGTTATCAACTTAGGTTGCACAGGGCGGCACGGCGGGTGACTGACGGTTTGTGTCCTGTGCGCTCATTGGTTTACCTGTGACGTACTCATGACAAACATAGACTTTCGGTCAATCAAAAAGCTGTATTTCAAAGCCTAAGGTTTGTCATCTGCATTTTCATTGGATCCCGGTTTGAGCGAGCGTTTTGTGACCTGTGCGCTGATACCTTCACCTGTGACGTGTCCCCGAGAAAGGCAGACTTGTGTCCAACCAAAAGCTGGAAACGAGGAGAGCATGTTACAGTCCCCAGTTTTTTTTAGGAGACCCGCAAAAACAATATTTTTTCACCTTAGGGAAAACATAATTATACAAATAAGTTCCTAATTTGCATAATAAGTTTCAATTAGTATTAATATCAAGATAACTAGTAAATGATTTGACCTGTATGACAAGTAATGAGGAAAGTCTATAAATCCACTATATTCCATGACAGTACTCTCAAACACATGACATGGGTAACTGAGAAAGACAGGAACATACTATTAGATTGATATCAATTATCCAAAGGAGACTTATAATTTTTATGATTTATAAGAAAATACTGTAATTCTATAGTAAGTGTTCAATGATAGAAATGTCATCTCTGTAGCTTTTAGGTGATAAAGGTGAACATGTGTATTAAGATACTTAAACTTTGAACAACTTATTTGGGTGAGTTAGTTAAGTAACTGATATGGTTTATGCAAAGGGGAATCTTGTTTGCATAATCCATGAGAAATATATGTAGTTTCAAGATAGTATGTTAACATCAATTGGCGAAGATGTCGTAAAACTCTAGTTCAGCATGAAAAGATTATTTTTCACTCTGTAGTTATCGTCGTCAATATGGTTTCAAAATACTCCAGAAAACATCTGGACTCTTTTGAAAGTCCTCCTTCCGATCCTTTTATTTCAATATCTAGTGTTGGAATATTGTTCAGCCTGTATTTAGTAAGCACCATTTCTCCTGCAGTGATAATGGATGCAGGCAGCGCTACAGTGATTGTGTTTTCAGCTCTCTCACCATTCGTCTTCTTTGGGATCGCCCTAGTTGCTATTGATCGCAAGGAAGAAAACGAAGGGTAAGCCGAGAGTAATTCAGCTGCAAGACGTAGAATGCTGTGAAAGTTCTTTTGTCAAAACCACTTTTCTTGCCTTGAACCTAAAGCTAAGGGCACAACCCGCCGTACGTGCAGATACGTGCTGTCTACGTGCCAAAACGTGAGCAATCATTTTTTTATCCATAAGTGGCAAGTACCGCATCCGTACGAACTCGTAGGGAATCCGACGGATTTTAGGGCACGCAGACACGCCGTAAAACTTTACGTGCAGGCCACAGTGTGCGTGCAGGCAAAACTTTGTGTTGCCGTGTTGACGTACTCCCTCCCTGCTCTTGCCAGTTCCCACGTTTTCAGAAGTACGTGGCGGACGTGACCTCCCAAGAAAACGTACGGACAAATTGCACGTACGGCGGGTTGGGCCCTTAGCTTTACAGTGTGCCTATATGCCATTGGCTTCCAGAGAGTGGGAAATCCATAGGTGAATCATAGATGGACTATTTATATGTTGCTGCTACATCCGACATTAAATATTCCTTTTTTGGCACTAGCGCACCGGCGGATGGAGATCAGTCAAGCGCTTGATGGGCAAAGAGCTGGGCAGAGAGTTCTGAGGTTGTTCCAAACGTGCCACATGGGCACAGACGAACGTGCTTAGCTGGAAACCGAATGTCTTGTTCACGATGGAATTTAGCTTCACAAACAATAAGACAATACAGGCAACATTTGTAATGATTGTTTAGTGACTCATTGTAATCTTGACAGCTCAATAAGATCTCATGAAAATGGAGGTATTGTTTTGAGTGTGTTTTCTGTGTGTTTGTGTTTCCGGATATTTGTTGTCAGCATAACTTAACCCTCATCCGACCGTATGGGGTCATTTTTGACCCCAGGCCTATATTTTTATCTGTCATAGCAACATTTTTCATCGGAGAAAAATTTCCTTCCATGAATTTGTTTGTATACATGTCTTACAACATCTACCAATTTTTCACCGAGTTTTGTCCATTATTGTATAAGCTATACTTGAAAGTTTGTGTCTGGTTCGGTGGGGTCAAAAATGACCCCAGCCAATTATGAATCATTAATTACATAAATATCAAGACATGTCAATGAAATAACAGGCATTCCTCATCATTGCTATTACAGCAATACGTTATAGTTGCTTAGATGATTAAACACCGAATATTTTGAAAGAAATTTAGTATTTTAGTGTAAAACAAAGTTTTTCGCCATTCTGCATAAATTATGATAATACGCACTAATTACCTTTGCTAATGAAAATGAAAATGTTTCTAATTAATTAAGAAACAATATATGGACAGAATGTGCAGAAGGAACCTATAAGAAAGATCTCTGCGGGAAAATTTTTAAATAGACAAGAGTTATTGTATGTGTGTGTTTCGATGGCGGAATATGGTGCATAATTAAGTAATAAATTCGTTACTTTTCACAAATATTGTATTTTTTCTTGTTAAATAGCATTATTATGCTATAAGTATTATTGCAGCATCAAAACCTTTGTTTAGAAATCTATAATTCAAAACATTGTTTAAGTAGGTTGAGTATGGTAGATTTTCAGAGCAAATGTGGTTTTTCCTCATTTTCTGCATAAATTATGATAATGAGTAATATGTACTGACACCAAAACTTGTTAACATATTTTTCATAGATTGGTGGAACAGTAAATACATAGAAATGACAAAATAAGCCAGCAGAAATATGTCTATGAGCAAAACAAAATGGGGTCAAAAATGACCCCATACGGTCAGATTCGTCGTAAAAATGTAACGGTCGGATGAGGGTTAAGATCCTCCTTATTCTAAATGTTTGCATGTAACACATGTAATTTGTCGCAGGCGGAAGATCAACAGATTCCAATTATGCAAATATGGCCATAAAAAATAAGAAAGTGCCATAATTCATCAAGTGATAAATGATAGTAATTCAATGCTTGTGACGTATATAAGTTAGTCAAAGGTGTAATTTACCACACATAGATAATGTAAATGTGTAAGTCGTTTGCATAATATTTCATGAATGTATGATGTCTCCGAACTCTTGTTTTTAATAGCGACCAGGAGGACGCAAACTAGTCGAGGTTCTTGACGATTTTGCATTCTGATTGAGAATAGAATTATGCAGTGAATGTAGTTTCAGTTCGCAAAATTCGAATATGAATTTTCCAGCATGCACAATATATTTGCACGTGAACCAACCTTATGTATTTCAACCTGCAAACGTTTTATATTGACACCACACTAGATACATGTTTACCTTCATAGAAGGGAAACGTATTAAACGTTTTTTTTTCAGAATTGGTTTCGAATTGGTTTCAAGTGTAAACGCTTTTGTCATATCGTAGTGAGCACGGTCATATCGATAGACTGAGTTTTGGTGTGATTTGTCTTATAAATCAAAGCATATAAATATAGTGAAGTTTTCGTTGAGCTGAGTGGAAACCATCTGGTGTGTACTATTGTGGTTGTATACCTTTGCTGTAACATGGAATTGGTGAATGTTAATAAAAAGACGTGACTTCAACATTAGCCATGTGAGCTGGGCTTGTGTTGCTAGCTTATCGTTCTTTGTACTCCTAGAAATGAAATATGTGTCTTCAGGAACAATACCAATAACGGAATAAACTGATACATTAGAAGTCTCATTATTCTTTCAGCAAAAATGTTTAATATGGTATTTACAATAATAGAAATTTCAATTACTTGAATTTTGTCTGGAAGTAAATCTCGGGGAAAATGGTCATTTGATCCTTTCACAGAATACGGCAGATAATGTCTGTCCGAGACATTGTTGTTGTTGTTGTTGTTGTCTCTATCATCCGTGGATTGTCCGACTTTCTTCACTTTTTTAAAGCGTGCCAAATTGTTGTTATTTCTTTGCAATTCACTCACTCCAAGTACAGCACAGCTTTGTCCAATCTTTTGAAAAAATATAAATGAAACAATGGATTATCAATGGCAAATAAATCTGGCTGAAATGTAAGGAACGGCTTAGCTGGCCTAATTTGTGCAGACAATATCAATAATCACTGTTGTCTGACATACTTATAGTCCCAACTAAACTCATCCCGTAACTGGTATGTTTTTTCCCCTTAATTGTTTTTGTATCCCAAGTAATCACAAGAGAGTCATATTAGTCTGGCTAGTTTGATTTGGACCAACCCATACATTTATTAATTTTCTAATAATTTTTTTTAATGAAAAATATCCATAAACATTGCTAGATAGTGATATCGTAATATGTCTATCTTGAATTGTGCAGAAATGCAACCAGGCAATATTTTTCCCATTTTTGAGAGGTCAGCTGTTGGATGGATAATCTTTTCATGGATTTTTGGCACCAACTCATTGATAGGAGAAAATTTAAGGCATACATATCTGATACAACGTTTTTTTTCGTCCCTTGATTTCTTCATGGGTCAACAGATAAAATACAATGCAGTACAATGAAATACATTGTTATACACTATAGTATACGACAATACAATGAAATACAATACAAAACAATACAACACTACAAAGTGAACTATATAGTTTACCATTCTAAGATACAACTCTTTTGACATAAGTAATTGTATACTAGTCAGAGCATTTACTGGTTCTTAATATACAGTTCACACCGAGGGAGGATACTCACTCCCTGGCTTTCATATCCAATGATACATGATCTAGATCAAATCAATCACAAATCACTTTGGTCCATCCCCTCACAAACCCTTCATGTATTTCTGAAAACGTTCAGGCTGTACAGGGCAGGCGCGTCGCCCGTACTGGCACGTACGGGGGGCGAATCCGCAGCCCGATGGTACACATAAAGTTCTACGACGTGTCTGCCTGCTCCAAAATCCGTCGGATTTCCTACGAGTTCGTACGGAGGCGGTACTTCCCACTTACGAAAAGATTGCCCACGTTTTGGCACGTAGACAACACGTACGGCGGGTTGTGCCCTTAGCTTTATGGAGACACCATTTGCTTTGGAAAGATAGTCACAGTGTGTGTCCGTGGGTTGGTCACCACCAGCTGCCCATCCGGTCCCAGAGCAATGCCCCATGGACTTCTAGTACGGACAACAGTGCGGACAAATTCCCCGCGGCTTGTGAACATGACAACGCTCCCCCTGCGCTCGTCTGCCACGAAGATGTTACCGGCGGTGTCCGCACAGATACCCCGGGGAAGCCGCAACCGATCGTTTCCTCCGAGCGCGCCAAATTTGAATAGCCAATGCCCGTGGCGATCGTACACGTGAACACCGTTAGGTTGTTTAGAATGTCCAGGACTTGGCATTCCTGTGTCGGACATGTCGGTAACGAGAATGCGTCCATCATTGTCCGCGGTGACGCATGCAATTTTCACTCCCTTTTCCGTTCCAAAGCTCTGAATGAGGGAGCCGTTTGGCTGAAACAAGTTAAGTTCGTGCGAACCAGCCACGATGATTCTGTTATTGGTCACATCCACTGCAATGCTGGGGTACCAAGCAGTTGTTGTATTTGCGTCGAACATGGTTAAAGGTTGGCCGTTCTTTTTGTATTGAACTACATGTACATTCGGATCGTAGTAGTCTTTTCTCCCCACCACCCAAAGATCTCCCTCTCCGTCAACTGCACAACCGAAAGGAAGCATTGCTTCATTTTTACCCGGGAATATCGTTGGGAAGAGGCGAAGGTGCACCCCTTTCATGTCGTAGACTTGGACTCGTCTGTTGAAGAGATCAGTCACAAAGATCTCGTGGTCAGCCGAGACAGCCACTCCGAGATTCTCGTCAAACCTGCCGGGATCTGTTCCCTTCCCGCCAAAAGTAATCTTTTCCTCTTTGGTGTTTCGGCTTGCTGCAAGAAGAAATTTCAAACGTTACAACGTCTTAGGTTTCTTCAATTGGTGGCTTTAATTCTATTCAGTTCAACATTGTGGAAATGTAGTATGTAAGATGTCTTGATGCTAATATGAGTGATTTTCAAATGGCTATACGAATTGGTGTCTTCATGTAACGATGTTTATGAAACAAAAAACAACAACATAAAAACAGACCTTGGAAGAACCTCTTCAAAAAGTTATGTTGCATATTTTATATACATGCATTCTGTCTAAGAAGAATTCACAACATTGCTTCGTGTAGATATTGAATACAGTTACCGTGTGAAGTGGTAGGGACTGTTGTTGTAGCTGTTAAAGATGGGTCATTAGCAACCGATTCAGTCTCCAGCGTCGACGTCACTGTACGATATGAAGGACGAGAGACCAAAGTTTAGAACATGAAAATGTTTTTTTTTGGAACAGTTGGATCTTTATTCACGAAAAAGAAATAAGTACATTGGTACAGATACAAAATAAACATCAACAACGTGCAATAAAAACAATAAGCTACATAAAGAAAGAGATAGCCAGTCTAATGAACAAAAGATAATGTCAAGAAATAAAATAGCAACTGTTTGTAAATAATTTAGGAACCGAAATATTGACCTCGGTTGGCTAATTAATAACGTACATAATTCAATATCAAATACATAATAAAAGGTATCTCAACTCAGAGGCCATGTCACAATGCTAACAGAAACTGTGTGTATGTTTAGTAACAAAGGTAACTCAAATACATGATTCTTTAAAGTCCTCTCATAGAAATGGGATAAAGTTACCTTGTGAGCTCGTAGGGGCCGATGGCAGTGTTGTTGCTGCTGTCAAAGTTGAGGCATTGGTAGACAAGATCTGTAAGACAAGATCATGGTCATTAAACAGATACATATTTCATTAGGGCAACTTTGAACAATGAACATTTGGTTTAAAAACGTACAATGCAGCTAGGAATTAAAGTTAGAGAAAGCTTACCGTTGTCGATTCCGGTATGGTTGAGTTGAATACCTCGCTTAAGATTCCACCGAGGATCGAAGACACTACGAGGCTGGTCGTTATTACAGCAAGGCACATGAGGCGACGTCGACAACCTAAAAAGTAAGGAACGTCGATTCAGAGAAAAGAAACTTCAACCAGCACTCTATCAGAAATTCCGAGGAAGGAAAAAGTAACATTGTCAAAGTTACACGCTCAACAAACAACATGATTTTGAAGGACACAATCCTTCGTAATGTAATTACGATGTTTGCAAATTAAAATTGATCCTATCGAATTCAGATATCTGTAGATGCATGGAAAATTCTATAGTTATTTTAAATTTTATATTGTAGCATATTGTAATGTTTCTTGTAATGAATTATGTGTATGTCCGTCTGCATTTTTGTGGTTCTGCTGCCCTCAGCCCCAAGCTGCCTAGGCAGACCCCTGTAATGAGCTGTTTTATATATTGTCAATAAAGAAAAAGAAAGAAAGAAAGAAAGAAAGACATTTCTTGATTATTGTCTAGAGATCAAGCCATCATGCACAATACACCTTAAGAAGAGACTACATGTTCTTAAAAAGATTGAGACGTCTTACCGAAAGCAGCAGCTGGCTGTCTTGGCTGGTACATCGGATTTGTGATCAGGTCGTTCTTTGAGGTTGAACCTTCAGTACCAACCGGTGAGGAGTCACATCGCGATGGAATGGTGGGTACATCATCGCTATTGTTTGAAGCTGTTGCTCTTTTATAAGAGCAAGGTTGATGAGAAGCATCATTTGTCCGAGTTTCTTCCGAACTTGCCACGTCATCCTGACACATGTATGCAACAGCGTAAGGTTGAATATTGACGTCATCTGAAGTGACAACATTTGTTTCTCCGTTCTGACTTGCAGCATTGCTCGTTAACATTTCGTCATCCTGATATCGAACTGCATATGGCTTGATAAGGAAACTGTTATCAGTGTCTGCTTGTCTGGAGGTAGATTCTTCACTTCCATTGGCCGGACGTCTTTGTGCTGTATCGTCTCTTAGGTCATCGTTTCCTGCGGTTCGTGCTGAAACAACGGTGGCAGCTTCGACCATTTCTCCAACAGTCAGTGAAGATGTCTCAAGGATATGCGGCTCTGATGTTTCTAGCAAACGGCTTTCGGGTTGGGGATTGGAGACGGATGTCGGATTGGCGCTCTCGTCACCTGGCAGGTACGCCGGATTATTGCTGGACGTGTTTTGCCCGTGGTTCTGGTCAGAGTTTATGGTTGTCTGCGTGTACGTCGTATTGTGATCCCGAGCGTTTTGCATAGGATTGAGATAAAGGTTATTTTCCTGATGTTCATTGTAAGGTATGTTACCGGTATCTCCAACAGTGGCAACAGCGTAAGCACCATTCTCGCGTGATTCGGTTGATGTGTTTGAAATATCATCGCTGTTGCTTGAAATCGTTTTGTCTTTTTGACAGGATTCGTCCGTTTGCGTTTTCTCTGAACGAATGGTGGAGATTTCCAAGTTAGCCTGGCATGAGTATGCAGAATCAGACATGTCGGCAGTACCTTGGTTGGTTTCAGCGTCAACGCCGATTTCTGTGGGCATGTTCTCATGAATGTTCTCTTCTTTGCCTTCTTCTCTGTGAGTAATTGTAGCAGGACATGGAGTACTAGAGGGATCTTCACCGCTGTCATCTTGCCCAACGACCGGTTCTACACCTTGAGCCCTACCGTCTGTGGCTACCAGGGCTGTTGCATCGGCGGTTGGATCTTCATTCATCTGTCGTAACGTCAATAGAAGTCAGCGTAATATGAATACATTTATAAAAGGGCATTACTTTTAAATTGTAATTTCACGTTCAACTAAATCATACATTACTGACACAAGTGTAACATGTTAAAACAATGGTCACTCTACATTTTGCAATTTTTCTTTATTCATTTTCCAAAAAGAACTCTTTTACAGAATACTAGAGACTAATTCCCTGCGAGACAACGTCCGATTTCTATTTATTTTGTTATAGAAACGTACTACATGTGATTATCACTTTCAATACAGTCGATCCTTCAGCCTTCAGGAAAAATTAGCCTCCATAGCAGGCTCTCAGGGGCCTTTTTTTTGCTCATAATACACTTTTGCTGGCCATTTCTTTTTGTACTGGGTCGTTGATTGCTGGCCTTTTCTGACTGCCGGCCCCCAAGGGAAAAGGCCAGCAATCAGCGACCCAGTACAAATAGAAATTAAATGGCCAGCAAAAGTGTATTATGAGCCAAAAAAGGTCCCAGAGAGCCTGCTATGGAGTTTAGGACAAACATGTCTTCCTAAAACCTAGAAAGTAGAAACCCACGAGGCCGTGTTTTAACAGACAATTTCATAGTTTCTATTTCTTGACATACTTATCCGCCAATGTGTCTCGGCACTGATATCATTTTTTTTCATTTGTTGCTTTTGTATGAGTGGTTCATATTAGTCTGACTAGTTTCATTTGGGTCAATCCATTTAGTCCATGCTTATTGATTTCATAATCATTTCTTTCGCGAAAAGTATTCAAACACGTGTTTAGATAATGATATTAATGATATTTTAGTTTGTCCAAAATTGCGCAGAAATGTGACAAGGCTAAACTGTATATTTCAGGTTTTCGAGAATTTTGCGAAGAGGATAACTAAAGCTAAGGGCACAACCCGCCATACGTGCAATTTGTCCGTACGTTTTTTTTTTGGGAGGCCACGTCCGCCACGTATTTCTGAAAACGTTCAGGCTGTACAGGGCAGGCGCGTCGGCCGTACTGGCACGTACGTGGGGCGAATCTGCAGCCCGATGGCACACAAAGTTTTGCCTGCACTTAAAGTTCTACAGCGTGTCTACGTACTCCAAAATCCGTAGGATTCCCTACGAGTTCGTACGGAGGCGGTACGGATCTCAAAATATTGCCCACGTTTTGGCACGTAGACAGCACGTATTTGCACGTACGGCGGGTTGTGCGGCTGGCTTAAATCACGGGATGACTTGTTCCATTGTTACGCTTTTTTTCAGACATGGCAGATTATATTGAATGTAAATATTACACAATAAAACGCTTTCTCTAGCTAGCTAAATTAAAAAGGATTAATCTGAATTTTTATAATTTGGTCAGATGTCACAATACCTTCAACAATATCTTGGACTTGTTCACCTATCCCGCATTGAAGCTATACTGTTACAATATGAACCTAGTTTAAGCAACTGATTGGATATTAAAGAGAATATAGGTTGTAATTGTCTCAGCAAGAAATAAATGATCAATGATACATGAAATAGCAATATCAGGACGTTTGTACTCACAGTAGATGGAGGCGGCACATACTCAGAGTCCATCGGAATCGGCTACAGTTCCGAAACAATTATCATCCTTAAACTGCCAGAGTTTCAACCCTATAAAATGCTATCACTATCAGTGCCAGGGTTGGCCGATGACCTCCAAAAAGAAACCCTCAAACAAGGCCGAAGTCCCCAACTTCCGGGGTTCGTGCGCTACACGAGCGCAAAGCTGCTACTTCGGGAGAATAGGCAATCCCGGATATATCCGGGCACGGCACACAGAACATTTAAAGGTGCGCCGGATATATCCGGGTTTGGCAGTTTAAGGTTAAGATATGATATCGAAAGCAGACGCCTTCTTGAGGGGCTTCTATACTCTCAGCGACCATGTGCCTAGTTCACTGATCACCAGCAATGCGTCTTCAGAGAGGCGAGCGAATCTTTTGCCTGAAATTTGGCTAGCGACCTGCGTGCATCGGCCGATTCCTATGCCTAACTCCTAGGCCTAGGCCTGTGATAGAGAGGACACCGGCCGTTTTACTGAAGAAAATGTCCATTTAGAGGTCGCAGACTCGTGGGTATTTTCCTGTGGTATTACACTTTCTGTGTTGAGCCTAGACGTATTTTGTATTTATAGAAATCTCATTTCGAGGAAAAAATTATTCAAACCAATCATGCAGCTTATGGGGCGTACCATTTCATGAAGGGGCGTTACAGAATGAGTTGCAGGACACATGGCATATTCATGTGTAAGTGTGGGGCATTTAGGGATGCTTTACATTAAATGAAATTGTCCCTTCAATATAGATGCAGTTTCGAGTTCTTTCACGCGTACGGTAGTCCATTTAATGAAAAATAAGCAGCACACCCGCTGCATGACCTTTGTTGGAATTTCATGACACTGTCCGTTCTTTGTAGTTTCTTGCGCCTTGGCTGAAGTTTTGTTATCTGTTGTCTAAAAGTAAAAGCGACGGCTAGTGATCAATGCTAGTACTACAACTGATAACCTGGCAGCCCCAACATCCTTTTTTCAACCTCCTTGGACTGATCGACTGGTCAATCAGTGAAGTGTCCTGTGCATCACGAGTGAAATATAAACTCATATTGCAGTTTCCATTATTTCCGCTAGAGGTCATATTTGCTGCACTACTGACGAAAGAAGATGGCTGAGAGCGGTATGTACGAATTTCCCTCTGTGTCATCTGAGCGGGCAGCGAATGAAAATGTTAGCTAACGTGGACAGGTTACAAGCAAAAACTAAGCATTCTGAAGCTGCCATTCTGAAAAACATGTCTCTTCAGTTTGTTGCTGCTATGATGTTCCCATCGTAGCTCTTTATATCGTTATAGGGAACGGGGCCATCTAGACAAGCGCATGGGGAGGGGGGCGTGGTGAATTTGTTCTGTTTTACTCCTTTGTAAACTTAGAACAAGTGCCATGACATCAGATATAACGTTATATACTAGTAGTTTGTATGATAAAGCAATTTTAGCTGGATTGGTAATGTTTGTGTTCAAACAAATATTTTACTGTCATTTTTCTTGTCCTGCTACATGTACTTGGATAATCCTTTTTCGCACTTGTACTTGTAATGATTGCTTGTAACAGCTATCCACTGTTTAATCCTGACTTGTACTTAAAGGGACATAATGTAGAAATTTTGCGCCAAATTTTAAATGTTCTGAACTTTAAAATCTCCAGTCAGATTGACATTTGTAACTTATTTCCAACTTATCTGCGTCATTTTTTTCACATTTCTAGTGCTTATTAACAACGCTAACGTAAGTCACGACCAAATTTACTTACTTCCGGGTAGCCTACCGGAAGTAAGCCGGCCGTAGATTTCCGAATCGACCGTTGCGGTCGCAGATCTTCGGAGCGTAGCGGGGGCTTTCAACAAACTTCAGTAACGATTCGAGCAAACCACCAAACGCGTTCTAAAGCGCACTTTGGTTCGGCGGAGAGTTGAATAAAATGGCGGACAACTCAAGCGTCGGAGGGAAGTGCGCTTATTTCAAGACATCCTAACAGCTCAACAAAGTCGTATTCATACGTTGTAAATATTGCTGTGCAGTGTAATCTTAGGTAGACTCAACTCATAATGTAGAAAAATGCCCGAAAACAGTGGCTTTATTTTTTACATTATGTCCCTTTAAAATTGTAGGTGGAAGAAGAGATTTTGGGTCTTTCCAGTCCTCGAATATTCAGGAGCTGATTGGTCTACCAGAGGTAAGAGAATTGAAGTCAAGGCGATGAACGCTGCAAATCTATGTTTCCATTTAGCAGTGTATTCATTGTAACACTAGTTCACCTTTATCCATGCGGTGACCTTTATCCGTTGGCTTTAAAAACAGCACATTTACTTGTATTAAGTCTGCGGACTGTGGTTTAAAATTTGCAATCTATGTTCAAAACGTTCCGATTTGAAACCATTTCCGTCCACATCATATCCCTAAATACCCTTTTTTTTACAAACAACGGATAACGTTATACATTTTGTAGATCACCCTTGGATAAAGGTGAACCAGCGTTACTACAAAATACAAAACCGTGAACTAACTAAGAAAATACTGCGAAACCCTCGCTGTAATTAAATCCCTGTGAAAATAAGTGAATTCATAGTAATATTTTGGTCTCAACATTTTTTTCCTCCCTGAACATGTCTGCATGTACAGTATATTTTGTTTATACAGCACAGCCTCTTGTTAATAAAATCTTGTATATTTTAAGGACCAGTATGAACCACCACCTCTGCCCTTTGACCTCCCCTCCTTTGAAGACTACAAGGATCCAGAAAAGTGCCCAAACTTTGGGAAGGAGATGAGAAAAAAACACTTTTTATTAGAGGTAAGTCTTGATATGCTTTTACAAAGTCATAAACACAGTCTGGAATGCAAAATAGTTAAACGGACATTACATTGTATAAGCTTAATTGACATTATGTGCGGTCAACAATATAACTGCTATTACTAAATAGAAATACAAAATAAACCTTTAAATTTATAATAATAGCTTTTGATGTAAAAATTCTTGTTGTAGGAAGACTGTACCTTCCTGAACCATGGAGCCTTTGGTGCTGCCCTGAAGGATGCCCTGGATGTCGCCATGGTGATTTTTCTATAAGTTGTAATTGTGCCCCCTGGAGGCAGACAGATGTACTGCAATTGTTCTGTCTTACATGTACTTGGAAGAAGAGCATGTACTGTAAATGCATTTAAGTTCATGGGGATTTACTTTTGCGGTAGCGGGAAAATGGAGTGTTCGCGTTGGTTTTAAGTTTGCGGTACCCTAGGCCTATAGCTAGCGCCATAGACTGCAGTCTCATACTGTATTGGAAAAATGTTCACGGTGGTTTAAGTTCGCGGTGAAGTGGTCACTGCGAAAACTTCAAACATAAAACCACTGTGAACATTCTGCATTTTACAGTATTGCTTTCAAAGAAGACACGAATGGTAGTTGGTTAGTTGAGAAAACAATATGTATCACTTAGGAATGTGTATCACAGAGTGAGTAAAGCTTATTGATAGAAAATATAGAATTTGATCGAACAGTGGAGAAGAAGTGCCTAATATTAATGTATACAAAGTGCAGGTACATACATGTGTAATGTACTGATTTGTTGAACACCTTTCCTCAGAAATGGCAGGTGCAGGTGGAACGACAGCCGCTCCGTTTCTTTGACAGACAGGTGTTACCTCACCTGGTGTGGGTCAGCCGTAGGGCAGCACAGTTCATAGGTTTGTAGCCATCCTTTGCAATAGGAAATTATTAAAGGGGTTGTGTGGTGTAACTGTTTGGCCCAGCCAGAACCCAGGGCTCCTCAATTTCAATCCTATCATACTATTGATCTTGTGCCCTTGGGATAGGCACTCTACATGACTTTCCTCACTTTACTCAAGTTTAAAAATGAGTAGTACTATTTATCTGAGGAGGTCATTATAAAGGGCAATGGGAGGAAAGGGTTGGGCTTCATCTTCTAATACACACTTAGATACAAGTGGATAACAACAGAATTTACTCAGATTTATGATAACTTGGTACAATAGCAGAGTATGTGGAGAAGGAGACTTCAAGGCAACCGTTCACACTTACGCCACATCTTCAGAAAAGACGCTGGAGCCGCATGTTCCCCGTTTAGGAACTTTATTCGAACCGACACACAACAAACATGTTTTGCCGTGTGGCTTCCTCAGTGTTATGGGCTCGAATGAACTTGGTACGATAGCTTTTCATGCTATTATTCTTCTACTTGTCTTAAATGTCTTGGTCTCTTCTTTAAGTATGGCAATTAGAAATCAAATTATTCATTTTTGTATCAGGAGCAGACCCCAGAGACATCGCCTTGGTAACCAACGCGTCCACCGGCACCAATGCGGTGATCAAGAGTCAGAAGTTCGGTCCCGGAGATGTGATCTACTGCCTCAGTGTCACGTACGGCGCGGTGAAGAAGCTGCTGTCACACGTACGTGATGAGACGGGCATCACCATACAGGAGGAGGTGGTCAAGTTTCCTCTGGAAGGTCCAGAACAGGTGAAAACTTGTTTGTTTATTGTGCTTACCCAGTAAACCTGAAAGGGTGTTGCACCAGTATGGTACAGTACTAGTATCTTCAAAAGGCCGGACCGTAGGGTTTGATCCATTTGCACCAAGAGAGACACTAAAATTTCAGTAAGTATGGTGGTGTATTTAAGTTAAACTTTACAAAATAATGTGCTTCAGAGGTGTCCAATGTAGCTCTACTTCCAGCATTACCTCCCATCTGACTCTGAGAGGACATCGACCCTAACCAAAGCTAGGTGCTCATTTTATTGACACAACAAAAGCACCTGTCAGTGACTTTTGTATGGTCGACTGTAAACAGAATACATCTTAAAATTCTACAAACTAAACAATATACTTTAGGATAATAAGAGTATTTATGCAATCTGGTAGAAAGGTCCTTGGTTAAACGTGTCATCATCTTTTCTAATAACAGTCAATCTTTTATCATTATGAAAACTGCAAGATCTAAAGATTTAATCAAAATTCTATTTTTCTGTCATCGTGTTTCTTAAATCTGTGCAAGTTGTATTCAGACACAGGAATGTGAATGACTTATAATGTAAGGCATCATATTTATCAGGTGTGATTGTTCCAGATCATATCATTAGTACGAGACACCCTGAGACCAGGCACACGGCTGGCAGTGTTTGATCACATCCCCAGCAACACCCCCTTCATCAACCCACTCAAGGAGATGATTGACATCTGTCATGACAGGTCAGGCAACAAGTTTTGACAAAATATGCTGGAATGGTAATCCCAATGTCTTAAGCTTCTTAATATGATTTTAGTTTATTAAGCAGAACATATTTTAATTCTAAAATTTGTACAGACAAACTGCCCAAGAAGACTGCCCAGGGGACCAATAAAATCTGGTCTATATGGACAGAAGGTATTATAATAATTAATCCTTGTCTTAATAGGAAAAATATCTTCTATAAGCTAAGAGACCACCAAGCTTAAGTAGTGGGCACAATGTCACTAGGTGGTCAACATGTAGAGGTGGTCACTAGCATACAGGTTTGATGTTAATGTGTATTCAAGGCCAATTTCACACCTATATTTTGGTTTCTTGTCATTAGCTTTAGGCTGTGAGTTTCAAATATTAGTATGATGTTTGAAAGTTGATGTAATCCAGTGTGTCTATTCCTTTCCACAGAGGAGTTCCAGTGTTAATAGATGGAGCACATGCACTTGGAGCTCTCCCAATCAACATCAGGTCAGTCACTATGACATTATGTGTAAAATTTAATGATTATAATCACCTTTTTTCATTGAGCAAAAATAATAAAAGGTTATAAAAAATTAGATATTGTTAACTACTGAGTCTATTTTCAAAATCAATGCTTGAAAAACGTGAAAGTTATCTCCAACCAGTTTACAATGTAACTCAATGAATTACCATTCCACTAATGCTATGTGCAATATGTACAGGTTCATCGCACTGAGGGCATTCCCTTATAGTTAGTTCTTTTCAACAAGGACAATGTACAGTTGACCACTACTTTATGTCCTGTCCTAAGACCTGCAACCCTTTTTAGTACTGTGTATGTCAAGTGAGAGACAATAGTCTGAAATTAGGGATTGGAAACAGTTATAGAAAGGAAACATTGATAGAATTTTTTTGTCAGAATTTCACTTCTAACCTTCATATTGGTTGCAGCATAATAAAGCAGAGAGAGAGAGAGAGTTAACCCTGAATCTTTTTTTTTATTGGCATACCCGTGTTTCTAGGTCGTTGAACCCAGACTATTATGTGACCAATGCCCACAAGTGGTTCTGCTGTCCGAAGGGCGTGGCCCTCCTGTACGTGCGGAGAGGTCTACAGGAGACGACACGCCCACTGGTGGTGTCCCACGGTCACGGGGCGGGATTCAACGCTGAGTTTGCCTTTCCAGGTCAGGTGTTGTGTTGTGTTGTGTTGAAAAAATTGGAGCAAGATGGCAGTTAAGCAATAGCCCCTTCCCTCATTTTTTAAATCACAGCTGATTTTTCCTCTCACTGTTTTACATGGCCATTAGGTGTAGTCTTCATTTTTAAAGATATTTCAGATTTTTTCTAAAATCTGACATTTTCAATATATTTGATTTTTAAAGTCTTTCTAAAAGTGATTAGGCAAGAAATAAGTAAAATGTATATGTTTGCCAAACAATAAAATCAAACTGTTACCAATAGTAACAGTAATCTAGTATAAGTTAACTGTCATCTTTTGCATGATGTTTTAGTCACCCAACAAGTACTAGAATATGTATGACTTTTAGTGGAGTTGGCACATGAAATACACCCACATGTAACTTTCTTTTACACATTTGTACCAGTCCTACATGTATGGTGATATGTTCTCTTAGGTATGTAACTCATTATTTCACATTTTAAACACTTCATGCTGGTATTTCCCCTCAGGTATGAAGGACTACAGTTCTATGTTGTCTCTCCACACTGTGCTGGATTTCTGGCAGTGTGTGGGACCAGAGAGGATCCAGACATACATACATGACCTGGTGTCACAGGCAGCACAACTACTCATGGAGAAATGGCACACAAGACTACTGGCACCCCTCAGCATGTTCAGTGGGTCCTATGTTTGAAACATTCCTTCTTAGTCAAAGTCCTGATGACGCATAGGGTGGCACCCATCTCTGTTTCTGTAGCCCTGGTCCACACAACTTTGTGCAATCACTACAGCAGGGGGCTAGTCCACTGGTAGTGGTGTGTGTTCAACTTCCATACTCTTTACCAAATGCTGAGTGCTAAGCAGAGAAGTAGCATGTACCATTTTTTACAGTCTTTGGTATGACCTGGCCGATCGCACTCACAACCTATCAAGTGCTAGGCAAACACTCTATCCACTTTGCACTGGTCTTTAACTTTGTTTCATCTGCATTGCATAAATATCAATTATGACGACGTACATGTATAATCTGTGGTATCTCATGCATTTTATGGTTTGCCTGTTCTCATTGATTCATGTTAACATAAATGTCAGTGCAAGATTTTGATACTTCAATTGATGTGTGTATACCGGTAGTTGGTTATGTGATATTTTGTAGGAATGTTTGGTGTCAATGCCTATTATTTTGTTTTGCCAGCTTCCATGGCACTGGTGCAGTTACCTCCTGCCTTCCATAGTGGCACTGCTGTGACCTATGACCTGGCTGAGAAGATACAGAACCAACTGTACCACAGGTATAACATTGAGGTATGTACAATGTCAAAATTATGTAGTAATTTAAGGTCTAGCTTAACGAGAAAAAAAACTTTTAACTTTGACCAAAATGATTAATTTTCTTCTGCTGTTGTCAATGTTTGAGTATCCGTACTTTTAATCTTAAACAATTACATAACACATAAATTAAGAAGTTTTAATACATGAAATACGCATCACTTTATACTCCCTGTACACTCTGTTGGTCTAACTGCATTGCCCATTGCACCAACTCCCCCTAGGTACCACTGAAGGCAGTGCAGGGAGAGCTGTATGTCAGGATATCTGCCCACATCTACAACGAACTTGCTGACTATGAGACGTTGGGAGATGCCATCTTACAACTTCAATCTGAACTGCAGTAGAGCTTTCCAGATAGACGTATCAATGATCTATGCAGGACTCAGGGAACAAGATTTACCATTATAGCTAATTTTTGTACTCTGAAATAAAGTTTCAAAGTCTAGTTTTACAGGATGCAATGGAATATCTGATAGTCTGATGTGCCATTTGGTAGCCTGAATAACATTCTTTATCTAGTATCTGTACAGGGCAATATAAAAAAAAAACCTATATCAGGGTTTAAGACGGTTAAAGATGTATTTGAGAAATCAACCGTTTACAAATATCATGGTTACACTGATGAAATGAAATAAGACAGACACAAGTGAGTTTGCTTGGTTGCACTTCCTGTGTTATTTTAATGTTAATTTAGGGTGCACAATTTTAGTTACAAATTAATTCTAAAGGACACTTAGTAACATCTCAATCAGTGACTACAAGAATACACAGAGGAAAAAGCATGCGATGTATGGGTCTCTGCTTACAATTAGTGCAGATTTATGTTTCTATGTAAAGCTGTAAAAATCAAGTCATTTCTGCACTGCAAATGCATTATCAAACACTAAATAAGTCACTAAATGTACATACTACCACATACAAGCACAGACAAATGTGACAATGTTCTTGAATTTTACCAAAGAAACATGAATTTGCCCTTAAAAATGTCTGAAATGAGAGTTTGGACCTGTCCTCTACTTAAATCAAGCAATACAATAAATATAGAAAACACACAATTAATTATATTAATCATTTACACACAAGTTGTCATTAAAACTGGCCATAAAGTGAAACCCACAACAAATTACATAAGAAGTGGGTTTGGTTGAGGACTATGGCGTTCATTTAAAGGTAGATTAGGCCATGTTGATTTGATTATATGGATGACATCCTCTGGGAACTCCAAAACTGATGCGAGCGAGCGAATAAAAAAAAAGTTTGGAAAAAAAAAAGTTGCCGTCAGTATGAAATCAAAATGGCCAGGAAGGTTGAACATAGGACTAAACACATATACATTTTGTAGTATGGTATACCAACAGTTAGGTGTAGGGACCAGTACATCATTCGGGTGCAAAACATTTTTTTTCTTCTTGGACCAATCCAAAAAAAACAGACCTGAAAAAATAATCAGAGGAACAGGTTTCGCCAATTACAAAATGGACACACTATGTCGGCAGGCATTTGGGGTCTTACCGGGGGCCAAGGAGACAACAAGTGCGAAGTCCAGTAGAGTTTATAGTCAATTGTACCAAGTTTCTACAGTCAAAGGTACAGAGACAGCCTTTATTACATGGAGATGGGATTTTAAAATGCCAGTGGGAGTCCAATAATCCACCAAACAGATTCCTTTGTAGCAAAATTGACCAATTACCATTGTTTTGAGTATTGCCAGTTCTCAAGTTTCCACAGACAATAAGGTCCAGGTTCAGGTCCGGACCTGGAAATGATCCTCTGGACCTGAATTTTCTGTACTGGTACCTCCCCCTACCAACAATAGATTTTTTTTCTTTCTGTCCTTTCACATCTTATTCTTTGACTTCAGATTTATTTTGGCATTCTATGGCATTAGTTATCTGTTTTCTGATACTTTTTTTTTCAATCTATGGAATATTTGTGCTCATTTTACAGCTGCTTTGCACAAAACTTTTTTTTTTTTGGAAACGGCCGAAAATTGGTGCGAGCGCGGATGTCATCCATATAATCAAATCAACATGGCCTTAGGATATAAATCAAAGTCCTACTAGTTACTTGTTACACTAATTGCACACATGTTACACTAATTGCACACATGTCCTACTTCCATTATTTCTCAAGTGCAATGCTCTTAAATACGTTTTAGTACACACAAAAATACATTATTACTATAAGTGATATTTCCTTAAATTATTACAATCACTTAGAAAACTTGATATGTGGGCCATCCAATCTTTATCTTACACTGATTTTGAAGTCAAGCTGAAAATCCTCCAAGTAGTTTTAGAGATTTTATAGACTTCATATCTTAGCCTTTCAGCAAGATTTGATGTTTTAATTTTCAAAAAATCATTACAAAATTCATGTGCACCTACTTTGTGTAAATAGTTCAATAGTGTACTTTAAAATTAGAGGAATATTTTGTCCACATTTTTGTTCTTGTTCGTAATAATAATTGGCCTACAAGCTCCATTTGTCAAATTTTTCCACAATTGACATATTTCACAAGTTGATACTAAAAACCAAGTCAACAAATTCATTGGTATGGCCTGCACAATCACAACTCATCAAAGCTTAAAACAAACACTCTTAAATAGCCCTTGCAAAAGGGATAGGAAAAATAAATTACTTGAATACTTGACTGTCTTTCCTACAGTATGAATTCAATAGAATTCAGGTTTAAGCCTATTTTAGGCATAATACATACTACATGTGTTCCACATCAAGTCATATCCTAATAATAAAAACTGTCTTAAACTTAAAAGTTTTTGCACATCTCTTCCTTCTCATTAAATAGCTAAATCTATTTCATTCCAAACAACAGTCAAACAAGGAAGGTGTACTTTCAAGGTGGTACTCCTAGCAAAATAAAACAGCAATACTAGTATATACAATGTTGAGGTTTTGACATGGTAAGCCAATGGAATAATATTTGAATGGAATTCAAATATAAGTAAGACCAAAATAAACAAACTTTAAGAAACTTTTTGTACACTATGACATGTGAAATTACAAAAAGTACATGTAGATGCAATGTTTTCAACTGTTAATTTCTAAACTATCAACATGAAATGAAATCTTTATTGACAAAACGAAAGTACAGTCAAACCTGCCCAAGCGACCACCTCTTCTTAGCGACCACCTGGCCATTATGACCGATTTTTCTCGGTCACGAAAAAAACTTTCCCGATTGACGTAAGCATTAAGCGACTTCTTCACAACGACCACCTGGCCAACGCGACCGCCAAAAAATGGGACCTAATCCCTGCCCATTACGACCACATCATTTTCAAATCTTGTGCCAAATTCGGCCAGTTTGTGTCAGATTTTGACTAGCATTACGATGTTATGTTCAAAATAAAAATGGTGGCAGATGCACGTGCCCGTGCTTGCTATTTGCCATTACACACAACGGACACCATTTATAGGATGCATCGGGCACGTTGTGAGTCGATACTCTTCTAACCGACCACCTGACCAAATCTACCGCTTTTGCCCGGTCCGGGGTCCCCTGGGTGGTCGTCTTGGGAAGGTTTGACTGTACAGCAAAGTGGTCAAATTTGAAGAGGTATGATTCGTGAGGTAGTTCAATGTGCGGTTGTACAAGTTGGTTGCACATATATTTGGCCAAACTTTTTGAGTGGCCAGAATATTCAGCAGAAGCAAGAATGTTGTGAAATGGACCTTTTTCTTGTTCAAACTCCTGATCTATTCTCACTATACCTATAGTTAGATGGTTAGAGTCCAACCTAATTTTAACTACAGAATCGTTTCTTAAAATTGTCTTAACAGTTATGAGTAGAAATTGAGAAGAAAGGCCCAGTGGTGTATTTTGCTGTTTATGTTATCAATTAGGGGTGGGTACCGGTATGGTGCACCGGTACAAAACCGGTTTTTCTTATTGGAAAACCGGACCTGAAAAAATTCGGCGGACCGGATGTTGGACCTTTTGGAAAATGAACAGATTATATGATCATGCATTCCCACGTTTCGGAGATTACTGGTCGAGGAAAATAACGCTTAGCGCGAAGTAGAGTAGAGTCTATAGTCATTTACACCAAGTTTTACAGTCAATCCTACAGGGGCAGTTAGCCTTGTAGGATTTTAAAATTCCAGTTTGAGTCGAAAACTCCACAAAACAGATTTCTTTGTTGCAAAATGGACCGTTGTTTTGAGTATTGTCCATCCACAAGTTCTCACATACTGAATCAGGTTCAGGTCCAAACCTGGTCCTGATCCTCTGGACCTGAACCGGACCTGAATTTTTTGTACCGGTACCCACCCCTATCATCAATGTTTTGCCTGTTCATAGATCTGAGTTAAGTTATCCTGGGTCTACTTCCTCAGGGATGTACGTTTTCCTGGGTCTATTTCCGCTTATGTAGGGTTTCCTCAGAGTGTGTTGTCTACTATTTAGAGGTCGGGGTTTCTTGGGTCTACTTCTGGAATTCCTTAGAGTTTCCTGAGTCTACATCTTTAAAGATGTGGTCCATTCCTGAATCTACTTCCTTATTTCTGTGGGCTTTCGTAGGTTTGCCTTGTTCTCAGAAATAAAAATATTCTTTTATAGAGTTTATTTTCTCAGAAATGTGGGTTTACAATCAATTTGATTAGTTGATAAGTGGGAATTCCTTATACTGGGTAGTAGTTTGCCCCTACCAGACCTATGTTCGCTTCCGCTACCCATGTGGAGATCTGCGCATTCAAACCCTATGGTGGTAGCGTCAGTTATTGAGCGAATTAAGGAATGGGTTCTAGAGCACCCGTTAGATGACAACAGGACGTCCCGCAAGTGTTGGAATGCCTGTTCGAGTGAGTGCATGAACCCATTCCTTACTTTGCTCATATGTAGGGAACCATCAGTGCTCTTGTCCAAATTTTGGACAATTCCAGACATTAACGTGGCCAAGGATCCCAGACGGAACAGCAGAGAAGCAACTGTATATAGTGTATGATAAATGTCAGAGTGAGAAGTGACGGTATATAGTGTATAATTAACGCCGGAGCAAACAACTTTCCGGATGGTACCCAGGCTAGGATTTCCTAGGTCTGCCTCCTCAGAAATATGGATCTTCCTAGGTTTATTTTATCAGAAATGTGGGTTTATGTGACACGTGCTTACTAGTACTTCCTTTGATATGTGGGTTCTCCTGGGTCTACTTCCTAAGAGATCTGGGTTTCCCTGGGTGGAACCCTGCCCATTCAGAACTGCTGTCCTTAAAGGTGGTGAACTTGTGATCCAAGGGTAGAGCTGAAAAGGAAAGATATTGTTTTGTTTAGTAAAAATTGTACTGCAAAAGGAACTAAAAAACAATTTCCATTTTCAGATTAATGCTGATTCGATCTACATGATTATTTTACTACTCTGGGTGTTTGCTTGGTTGGTTTCTTTTTGGGTTAATCAACAGGACAATTTAACAAAGATATCTTGGATATATTTTGATGAAATTTTTCCTTCAAAATCTATCATTGCAACAATGGTCAAATCTCCTATCAGCTTACTACTTTAATACAAGCCTGAAAATCATCTGGAATAATTCATGCTGCCCTTGATGATTACAACATAGAACACCATTTGAACAGTTTTTGCTTTTGCAAAGTAGAAAATGGCACAAAACAGTTTTTTGTTTTCACAAACATGCAATTGTACCCACCTGCTATGTACTCCAGGTGAGGCACACAGATGTCTGCACTGCTTCTCAGGATGTGGCCGCACACGGTCACGACCTCTGACCCAGAAGTGCTTCTGTCAGTCAGGAAGGGTCCCCACATGTCGGACACCAGGATGGCTCTGCTAGCAGGATCATAGTCATTCTCCTGCAAAACAAAACAGCAAATCCTTATAGTGAGCTGAAGGAAAATGGCTCCACCCCTGAGGTGTTGCCAAAAAGTACATGTTAACTGATAGCATAAATTTCCACTACATCACATTTTTCAACTTCAAGTAATACTCGGATGACAAGAAGGTAAAGACTAAGAAAACATTCAAACATTATCTGGTATACTCGCACCACATGCATTTACATTAAATTTGTAATAATCTCTGCATGCATAAAAGTGATGCTTATGTGTAATGTGCACACACACACAGACACACACACACACACACATGAAGGGCAGGACTGGAAGACCACATCTTTCCACACCTCAACCTTGCAAAGGATAACAGGTTTTACAGTAGAGTACGTAAAGCCACAGTGTAGAACATACATGTAATGTGATACGCACAGGGCACCAAATACTCTTTTCTTGAAAATTTCAGAATGGCAAAATTTCCCAACAAAAAAAATTGGCGAATCTTAACACTGGCAAGAAATTCGAATTTTTTCTCATTTTAGAGAATATCATTACAAGTACATGTGATTGGACGAGTTATGCAAGTGTTTCACATAAGAAATTGTCACCATTACTAAATGGTAGTGTGGATTCATAAAATTTAATACAGTATTTATTAACTTTTTCAAGGCTTCTCAAATTGGTTGACAAACGTATCGCAATGAATGATTTTAGTTTTGGTATGCAGTTACTATAAGGCATTGCAAGCTAAATGGTATTTTGTGCCCTGAAACACCATAAAAGAATGACCCACTCACACTATGTCTCGCTTTCTTGCTGGCTGGGCCGTTTTGCGTCTGCAGAAAATACATGACATGCACATGCAACATTGGCATTATTGCTTGAAGCTATGTTTTTATTTGTCTCTAATGATATGTTGCACTATTACATGTATGAGTTGTAGTGATTCAGTCACATATCAAGGGATGTGAATATAACTTAACAGCAGTCTTGATTTCAAGTACTCGTGTAGTAATGGACCATTGGAGGGCAGTAATATTTACTGAAATTGGACACTTTCACCATACCTTGTAATGGCCAATAAAACTATTGCCAATTTGTTTTGAGTCATATCTCATATGTATCTAAGGTAAAAAGAACTCGTTAAATATCTTCATAGGGAAGTGAAATGACAGGGAAATATGACAGTCCACAACAACCATACACTTTCATGCTTCTGGCAATTGTAAGGAGTAACTTTGTTTCATTGTTTACTAAGACTCTTTGAAAGAATCTTTAGAGTTTTCCTACCCTGTCTTCCTCCATTCCTTCAGCCTCCATCTCCTCACAGATAAGAACAGTCGACCAGTTGGCAAACTTCTTAGGAGGGAAGATGTCCGATCTCAGACTGTCTCCAATATATACAACCTGCAAACAAGACATATTCACAAATTGTAGCACAAATCAAAGGATGAATCTGGGTTTTCACATGGAAAAATTAGTCTTCAGATACAGCAGTACCAGGGACTTGACTTTTTAAGGGACGATATGGGATCTCAGACTGTTTCTAATATATAAAATCTGAATACAAGACAACATATTAAAAAACTCTAGTAGAAATCAAAGGGCGAAGCTGGGTTTTCACATGGAAAAATTAATCTACAAATGAGATACACCAGTACCAGGCATTTAACATTTAAGGAATACGTGTGCATGGTGTGTTTTGTTGGACATACAAATGGGAAACTGCAAAATGATATCATTGTGCAGTCATGATTTCAGTCCAATAGAGAAACGCCTTTACACCTTGAACAGGCATTCCCAATGTACTACTACATGTATTATACTACAGAGTTGCTTTGATTGTGAAGACACTGCAATTTTTCTTTTCCCTTGCTACCACAAAATCAAGCCTTCATGCAAAATCTATGCATTTAAAGTATAAAGTATACAGTGGTGGTTTTATGTTTGCATTTTCGCGGTGGCCACTTTACCGCAAACTTACAACCATTGCAAACATTTTTCCATTACAGTATGTGACTACAGTCTATGGCACTAACGCGAGCTTAAAACCACTGCGAACACTCTATTTGCCTGTTACCATGCAAGTAAATCACCGCAAACTTAAATGCATTTACACTGTAGATTCTCTAACATGACCCACCTTTGGCTCCTCCTTGCCCGTGAGTTGCCTGAGAAGAATCATGAGTGTTTGCCAGTTGCCCTGAGCGTACCCCTTCCCCCTTTCCAGCTCCTTAACCTTTGTGCCTTCCTGAAAATCCACTGAAAAAAGACAAAACTTAATCATCAGTTAGTTCAAACCAACATAATCCCTTCTGAAAAATGCACTCTTAATTTTGGATGTAAGAGTCCGAAAGTCACTTAAATGTGGAAAGAATGTAAAAAATGTGGTTTACTCACCTACAGAGTAGAATGGTCTCCTGTTTGGAGGCTCGGAGAAGAAACCAGGCTTTTTTGAGTTGGTGACGATGACATCAAAATAGTCTTTCCACTCGTCTCTGTTTGGGACATAAAAATGTGTGTTAAAGAAAAGTGATCTCAAAACATTTAAGCCCAAATGAATTCAATGAACAGTTGAGCTGAAATTCCACTGGTTGTAACAGAGAAGAAAGCTGCTACGCCATACATATACATAGAATATTTAGTAAACAGTGGACTACATCTTAACATCCTAAAACTACAACCCTTTCCAGTAGCACACATGTTGGCTGTGTGACACAGCTGGGATTTGAACTCACAACTTCTTGGTTCAGAGCCAGGTTCACTAACCACTGAACTACATTATGCTACAATGCTTTGATGGATACAAGGAACTTTTCTACGCACTACAAGAGCCCAACAGTTGATGACATGACAAAAGATGTCCTTGAATTCAAATTTCAAAATTTTACTTACCCCAGAACTTTCCTGGCTATATAATCACAGTAATCAGAACAGGAGCTTGTGGCCAGGAAAACAGCTTTTCCTGCAGCCCGCAGTTCCTTCAGCCACCGCCGGATGTCCTCGCTGCACTTGTGCATGTATGTGTAGGGCTCGTCTTTGATTCCAGGAAAGTAACCACCTGTATGGGCTGTTACAGGGAAAAAATGTTGCAAAATAGTGTTACTAACTTGAATTTGTGGATGACATACTCATGAGACACTAATCTCTAGATGAGAGAGAAAAATTTGGCTTGTTTTACCATAAGATTACACCAACTCAAGAATTCAAAAATAAATTTCTCATAATTACATGTTTTGCAATGTACGTGTACACATACCCATCAAATTCCATTTTTCGCTGAATGGCACATTCTTTTTAATGAATCTGCCATAACAAAAAAATATGCCATTATTTTGGTTGCTAATTACATATAAGTTGAGATATTTTCATTTTCAACAGTGCATATTGAAAAGAAACTTTTCATAATCTCTTGCGTAAGTTCATCTGCCAATACCATTTAGACTTGTATATGGCACACATTTATTTAGTAACAATCCAGTGACTTTTGTAGAACACTCAATGTAATCACATATACATGTTTATGTACCTGCAAAAGCTTCAGGTTTGTAGGCATTGTTGAAGGCATCAATGGCATCTCTCCACATCTTGCACATCTTTGATTTTTGCTTTCCTCCCTGATGGGACAAACAGAAATTGTTAAAACAAAATTTGAACTTTTGCATGTTTCAACTGCAGTTGTTGATAACATAATTTGACCAAAAATGCTAAACACATGTAACACAAATGTTTGCTTCAGCACACTTAGGAACATGAATTTGATGAGGCACAAACAAAGATATACATACTTTGGTTGTACATTCTTAATTTTTTCTAGAAACACCAAAAAAAAAGAATTGATCACATACTGCCTGTTTTTCCAGGTTGTCCACCATTCGAGCACACAGCACGATGCCGGGCATGTCAAAGTAGTTCTCGTACAGGTGATACTTGTCTGAAATGAGAACAGGTACATTCAGAAGCTCAAGTATGTGAATTTTATCAAATTGTAATTTCATGAGATTTTGTCACTTCTTACATGTGATTTTACATACCTGAATTCTCAAACTTCCCCTTCAGTTCTGCAAAGTGTTTCCACTGTTTTTCCTCCCCGTATGTTGCAACGATTTCTTCTTCAGTCATTTTCTGTGTACCATGGCTGGCTCTGTAAGAAACGGGTTTGTCAACAAATCTTTACTTACCAAACATCAACAAAACTACATGTAAGATACAAATGTAAAACACCAGGGTTGGACAAGTCCACTAGCCCTATAGTTGTCCAGGGCAAGCGAAATTGCTGTTTGGGCAAGTGCATGACCTACCCCACTTGCCTGATCAGGCAAGTAAGATTTTTCCATTGATTGAGTGCAATTTTGATATACTTGTACTTTTACTGTTACTTTTTACGGTGACCTCCTGTCTGTCATACATGACAGAGCCGCCTGGAAGAACTTCACAGTGTCACCGGACGGATGACGGAACTGAACTGAACTGAACTTTTACTTTTTACAGTCATGACATCAAGCAATGGTCAACAGAGAATTCCATTGCTGGATGTGAAAATGCACATATACATGTACTAGTAACAGTGACATTTGAATTTTGGGCAAGTGAAAAATTGGTTTGGGCAAGTCAATTTTTTATGTGCTTGCCCAATAGGACAAGTGAATTTTAGAAAACTTGTCCAACCCTGAATACATGTTTACGCATAGTGCAAGATAAGACATTGTTGCTGATAGAATTGGAAATCTTTAATTCTTTGTGGCATTTTGAAATTTGCAGCTTTGTTATCACTTCCCTATTTTCATTATGTCATTTTGACTGCAACTTGCACAAGGCAAGCTAGTATTGATATTACTCATGCTGTAAAATTACTGTACTGTTAAGTTCAATGTAAAGTACATCTTTTATAACTAGGCAAAACTTATACTCAGACTGACAGTGCGCAATAAAAATGCTTGTCAAGTTATAATAAAGATTTGGTATCAAACCTCAGAATGGTGCCATCCTCTGCAAACTTCAAGAAATTCCCTCTCAAAGCATCCAAGAGTAGACCTTTTACACTGTGGAGACCATAGAAAAAATTTCCTGTTTATGATTTTACATAAGAAAAATTGATATATAACGTTACACACAATGTCACTGCAATGTCTAGTTCTGGCATTCAAACTCAAATGTACAATCCAACACCCTTCAACAACTACAATTTTCTTCAAATGTTTACAGCTGACTGTGTAAAATGCACATTAATTTGCAGAAATTGAACAGATTATATTGGCAAAGGCTTACAGATTTTTGTCACTTACCTGTCTACAAAAGAACAAGAGCAAAGTAGATTAGTTATAGTCATTTCTACCAAGTTTCTACCATTAAACTTACAAAGTTTACATGAATACAGGATTTTAAACTGCCAGTGGGAGTCAGATACTCTGCCAAGTACAAGTGTACATGAAGATTCCTTTGTAGAAAATTGTTTTGAGTATCTACCATTCACATTCCCCACAAGTTTTCACAAACAATCAGGTCCAGGTTCAGGTCCGGACCTGGCCCTGGTGCTCTGGACCTGAACTGGACCTGTACTTTACCAGTACCCACTCCTAATACTAACCAAAAGTCCCTGTCCTCTGAGAATGGTCGAAGCATGTCCTCCTCCCCATACTTGAGTTCTTCCACCACGTATCTGGACATGCCGTCATAGATCATCTGTAACAAAACATGGCAACGTCATGATGACAGAGCACTGGGTCAACATATTATCACACAGAAAACACCCCCCATAGACCCTGTGAGAATTTGGTCATGTGCCACTGACTTTACTCCACTGTCAACAGATGGCAACACACTAGCATGTCCGCACCCTTGGGCTTCCTTCAGCTTATCTCTAAATGATAACATCATGCGGTTTTCACCAGTATCTTAATGAGAAATTTACCAACACTTTGACATGAATCACTACTGCGTACCCTTTCAAGAACTTAATTTATGTTGGCGTACTAGTAAATTGCACAAGAGCAAATTCTCACAGGAGTCTGCCTGTGTATCAGCTATTAATAGTATAACTGTCTAGCATGATACCGCTAATTTTGTACTATTATCTCTATAATTTGCTGGGCTCCTTTGTGTATTGCTGCAGTTGTGGGGATATTTTTGGCAGTTGATATACCATGCTATTTATTCGAGTTGACAAGCCAAGAGAGGCCTTTGCGTTGCAAAATCGTGATCTTTAAGATATGAACATTGAAAAACAACGTTTCTGAAATCATATCCTAGGAATAAGAAGCAAGTTCACCTAGTAGAAGCAGGGGTACTTCAAAATAGGTGGTCGTAAACAACGTAACGACATGCAACTACCGGTATAAATTTCTGCCCCCCTCCCCACCTTCACCTCACTTCTTGCGCCACAAAAATTAAGACTTTAAACATCTTAAGAATCCGACAAGACGTCGCAAAAGGCTCGGATCTTACCTCGAACGTTTCTGCAACCTTGTAGCGGCACAAGGTATGGTCTAAATCCAGCCCCACGGCGTCAACATCGGCAAACGAAAAAGTCTGACCGGCGTCCGCCATTTTTGCTGTGTTTGCCGGGTCAGGGGTTACAGTGGTAAACATTTGTCCCATGTTTTGTTGACAAAGCCGTGTTTACTAAACATGGCCGTTAAAATGGCGATGGAATATAAAACCTTAGCGTGTTCGATTGGGGAAAGTTGCCAAACCACTCCCTGTAGTGTCGGCAGTTGGAATAATTGACCCGCGGGTTGACCCCAGGGCTTCAGAGGTCATGTGGGGTCAAGAGGCTTCTTTGAGATGATGCACGCAACTGCTGTCTTTCATTTTGTCTTTCAAACAATGGGAATAACCCCGGGTATTGTTATCAATTGGTGTGTTTGTTTGTTTGTTTCTTAGTTTGTGTCCGTAGTTCTGTGAATATTGCAGAATGACAGCCTGTAATTATGCAAGGCAGAAATGGTGCAACAGAAACTTGGAGAATTTGAAGTGTGATTTTCAGTTGCACTGTGCTTGGTTAGCCCTGCTTGTAGGTCGATAAGGTGGAGCATAACTATTCTATGGACAGAAGTAAGTTGTGCTTTCAAAGTATGTTGTTGTTAGACTTTTTTTGGCAGCAAGTTGCTGGTACTTCACTCTGTTAATTTTATGATCATTTATTAGATCATACCCTTCTTCAAATTTTAGTGATCACAATATTTTTATTTGCCAAGTGTATGAAAGCAAAGTACACTAGTGTAGAGATGTATACAAGATCTTAATATGTATAATCATGAATCAAAGCTTCTTGGTATACTGAATCCTTTATGATATTCTGACGGGCCCAGAGAACTGGTCTGGTGATAATATTCACTTCAGGCATCTGTCTCATATGTCTGGTGGCATGAACTTCTTATGAAGTTTAAAAAAAAGTCTTATGTATTATAAAGTTTCCCGATAAACTTCTTATGTGTTATGAAGTTTCCAGATAAACTTCATCCTGTTGCAGTTAAATCACCTTGAACATTGTACAGCACTTGAATATCAACTGTTAAGTGTGATTTTTTTTTTTGTCATTACAATTTTCTGCCCATTATTACAGGCAACAGATGGTTGTGTAACCTGCAAGAAGAGTGTTGAGTACCAGAAACACCTGATGATGCTGAAGACAACAGGAACCTGTAGTCCTTTGGACCAACCAGACCTGTTCTCCATAGCAGACCACAGGCCAAGAACAATGCCATTGGCACTCAGTGACAACCTCCATCACATAGACCCTGGATTGTCCAAACCAGATTTTTCAAGAGGAGTACTGTGTGATATTGACAAGGGACAAATATTCATGTTTGAACTTTGATTTTCCCTACCATAATGTACCAGTTGAAATAAGGAAGTGTATCAGTCGTGAAACAGTGTCGCAATTCTATGCTTGTTTTCTACATTAAGGACATTAGTTTCTAAGAACATTAGTTTCTAAGAGTGTACAATTCTTAGAAACAATGCAGTGGAAAAGGATGAAGAAAGACTGAATGCAGCTACAGGACTTTTCAAAGGCTGCAGATGCAGAATGCAGTGAATGATGATGATGATGATGATGATGAGTGTACAACTTAAGTCATATTTTCTAAAATATTTAGGTTGCACAGCTAGACAGAAATGTAGACAGTGTGGAAGAAGAGTTGTACCTACTAGTAAAGAAGTACAACAGCTTTGGAAGATGAGTTAAAGTTTAAGAAGTAACATTCGCTGTTTGTCAGATAAACCAACTTCCTTTTTATCATTGTTGTTTACACAGAATGGTGATGCAGATGATTAAGGAGTTCCAACTACAACACTGTGTGGCACGGGCTGCCAAACAATTGTGTGAGAGGTTCGGAGAAGTAACCTACCAAGGGGAAATTCCACCGTACTGTCGGGACCTGTAGTCAGTGTACTGAACTTGTTACATCTGACAGATGCAAGAGATCACTCAGGAGTTGAATACGATGGAAAGCAGGTCACAACACCAATTCACAAACAACATCAACCCATTCTCCTACGCAGAGATTCCAACGTCGTCACAAAACACCCGTTACAGACAACAGGCGTCTTACAACAACGTTGGAGTCTCTGTGTAGGAGAATGCATCAACCGTGAAACAATGGAAAAGATAAATCACGGCCAATTGCAAACACAGAATGGTGGGGCAGCTGATAGCAAGCCATTGCTGAATAGGTAATTCCTCATATCTTTTATAAGAGTCAAGTTTGTCACTTTGTTTTTTTTTTTGTATTCTCATTTTTACATTTTTATGAACAGTATTTGTATTTCTATTTAATCTACTTTTGTATTTCTATTTAATGTATTCTATTTAATCTGCTTTTGTATTTCTATTTAATGTATTCTATTTAATCTACTTTTGTTTCTGATTTCTTTCAGCTCGTGCAGATGGAAAGGAATTTGCTGGTGTCCACTGCATTGACCTTCATCAAAAGCACTGGATTAAATAGAAACTTGCAGTCTTGCCATCCTGACCCATCTGCAGGCTTGGAAAGTGATGGTGATGATGATGATGATGATGACAGGATCATCTAAGATGGAGATAGAGGAAGATTATGATCGGGACATCATAAATTAAAACAAGCATAGAAGACAAAGTATATTCATATTTGTCTGTAGACTAGACTGAGCATAATGCATGGTAAAATTTATCAGCTTGTAAGAAAAGAAAGATCTCGTACCTCAGTGGAATAATTATAGTTTTATCGACTTCTTTTTTCATCGAAGAATTTTCCGCGGGCTGCCTTAAGAGAACAGTCATACATGTAACAGGAAATTGATTACAGAACATGAGATAACCTTTTCTGGGACTTTTGAACTATCTTCCTGTCTGTGGTCAGTGTCCCAGACGTCGCTACTAAGTATGTGGAAACCAGCCTGCATGGGAAGACCTCCACTTTGACCTCCACTTCCTGTAAGTCTGTGGTGACACAATTTTTCTGTTACTCTCACTCACTGTTAACAACTCACTACGGGCACACTAAAGCAAACAGGCACACCTAAAACAAAATTGCCGACCTTTATGTAATCCTCATCATCGGTCGGCTGCAGTGCAGGCGACTGTAAGTTTCTTCCATGCCCTTCTGTCAGCAGCTAGATGGCGAATCTGCTTTGGGGTCATATGGTCATTAAAGTCTCCTAGGCGCTGTTGAATGTACTTTAGATAGTACTTTTTATGTAATACTCCGTTCTGTGCAATGTCTAACACTACTAACAATAGAATTTCAAGCACATTGTCCATTTTTTTGTTAAATCTCTCAAAATACGAATTGAGGTAGATTTAATCTAATTAAACGGATCCGTCGTTTACAAACTTTTTCAACGATAAGTGAACTGCAATGTCCAGCACAATTTGTACCTAACACAGATTACACATGTTGTACTATAATGATAATTTCTTGTACAGAGTTATCCGTTCTTCAGCAAAACGTTCCTTAAAGCAAATTAAATTGTCTGCATATCCGTAATGTTATCGTCATGATTAAGTTGTTTGGCAAACTGCACGTAAGTTTGGCATAACAAATGGGATATTCCTGTATATCTTAGTAACACACTGATTGACTAAAGTACAACTTGATCCAACCGATAACATACCCACCGGTATTTGATATACCCCCGGTAGTCAATATTCATTTATCTCTTTTGACGGATCGTTCTTTGCACTGTAGTTGTAGGACGCTAATGATGTTTGATTTATGCCCGTATTGGACACATTGCCTTCTGTGCAAACGTTTTGTCATAAAAATAATTACGTCAAGAAATAAATTTAAGTCATTGTCAACAATAGGTTAACAGTGATCATGATTAATTTCAATTTTGAGATTTTTGTTCCCTACGTATTGGTCCGCATCAGCTCAATAGCGTGATGACATACAACGTGGAAGCTGGGTTAAAATTCAATTGTTTTAAGGAGCTCATTTAACTTGCTTTGAAGCCAATGATGCCCACTTTACCCAAAGTCTCATATTATTTGGAAACGTATCATATGCAATATATATCGCATGAATGCATTATTTTCATACGATAAAGACAGCGTTTTGTATCTGAACTTGACGTAGTAGTGTCCCCTATGTTGAGGACACAATGGTTTCTCCCCAGCTTGCGTATAACTTAAGAAATGTGCGAACTTTACCTTAAGCCTGATAGCGGAAGGTGTAATGTAGGGATCCAGACGGGAATCCAGTGCACAACCTTTCCGTAATGAACAACGCTTTTTGACCGCTTTTCTGCCGCTGAATCTTCCTGGTTTATATTTAGGAAAGTTTTTCCTTGTAGACCAGGTGTTATCAAAGGCATCAAGATGAGAATATTGTATCTTTTACTGCTGTGGATTGTTCTAGCGTCTGCAGTCAGGTAAGCCCACAGTACTGATTTCTAATAGTGATTGCGCCTTGTGTGGTGCTAACGGCAAACTGAGGATAACATTTTGGAAAAAGCATATTTGATATACATTGTATGTCTCATAAATGGAATTTCTTATATTACAATCCTCTCAAGTAATGACGAACACAGACTATAAAAACTTCAAAAGCTGTTTTAATGAATTTTACATCTTACGTCCTTTGTACATGGAGAAGTAGCGCCGCTTTGTAATGATTACTACAGTTGCGCTTTCAATGATGTCTTTTCTGTTACTTTCCGACAAATTTAAAAGTATAAGACAAAACCATGCCCCCCCAACTGTTTCGACATTCCTTTTTTTCATAGCACGAAGCAGGTCAACCGAAGTACAGGTAAGACACCTTACTTGTTATAACAATGTTCGTTCATATTATGCCAAATAATACTCGTAGTCTCCGTGGCAAGCAAACAAAAAGAGCGAGCCAGTGGTAACTAACTACGGAGGATGGTACAAGCGAAGAGGGGGACGCAATGGCCACGTAATGTATACAGAGAATAGTACACTGGCTAGCAAAATAACGCATTCTTTCATAATCACATCAAGCTTGTTCCTAAGTGGAAGCATGCTTTATTTATTTTATCATCATTTTTAAATGTATTTAAGAATCCTCGTGTCCCTTCATTTCGCTGATGCATTAGATTATATTGTTTATTCCATTGTGCGTCGTAGTGCTTTGACAACGTGCTGTATGTAGTATTTACATGTTGTATATACATATTCATTACCACACCTTGTCACTGATACAATTGTTGCGCAATAAACCATCTATCCATCTATCATATATGTAGCTTGAAAAGCTATTGTGATAAGTGGTTTTAACTCTGTGTCTATAGAAGCACAACGCACTGGAACATTGAAAAAAAGTAAGGCATTTTCTTCACATGTAAGATTAACATGCTTATCCGATTTGAACGTTGGTTTCAGCATATATTTCAAAACGAAGAAATTCTTTAGCAACTTATCCTTGATGCAAGCCTTTTTTGCTGCTGCTATTCGTTTTACATCTTGGGCAGAATGGTTAATATGGACGAGGTTCTTATTTGTGACATTCATCCCACAAATCATCAGAAAATTGTACTCATTGTGTATTACAGGCCACCGAGTGGTGACTTGTCTGTCTTTAATGCTAATCTGAGTTCTATTCTAAGCTGTGTCTCCAAGGAGTACAACCAGGTAGTACTGATGGGTGATCTTAACTGCCCAAACATAGATTGGTCTAATGGAGGATGCCACTCCGAACATGAGGGTCGCCTATGTGATTTACTAAATGACTACGCTCTTACTCAGATAAATAATGTCATCTCCAACAGTCATGGTCATTTGCTAGATGTAGTGTTGACTAACATACCTGACAAATGTTTAGAAATCGAACAGGTGACATCAGAGTATCCTACTGACCATGCTATATTACAGTTTGGTTTGATCATCAATAGGAAGATCAAAAGGCATGAAGATAAACGATATGTTTATAATTATAAAAGAGGTAACTTTAATAGGTTAAGGTTAGATCTAGAAACAAAACTCCACAATATCAACGATGATGTTAATCTTGACAATATCTGGGAGAGGTGGATTTTCGAAGTTACCGAATCTGTTGAGCTTTGTGTTCCCAAAATGTGTGTTAAACGATCATCTTCATTACCTTGGTTCGACGGTGAAGTCAGACATGCGCGCAACAAAAAGAAGACGGCATGGCGATTAGCCAAACGAACTAACAGTCCTTCACATTGGAGCAAGTTTAGAAAACTCAGAAACGACCTTCAAAGACTCATTAAGACAAAGTACAACTCGTTTCTGAACAATCTTGGTTCGCTGGTACAGACGAACCCGAAAAGGTTCTGGTCTTTTTTTAGATCTAAAACCAAATCGAAATGCCTTCCGGCCGTCTTGAATTCAGCTAGCGCCAAAGCAAGCTCCGCCATAGAGAAGGCTGACATGTTTAACGATTACTTTCATTCAGTTTTCACTTTATCTAATTTATTTATTTATTTATTAAAACTTCTCAGATCAGGTACAATCTGAGGGGAGCCGGCAACAGAAATCTAGTTTCTCTACGAGGCCGACTAATGATACCCTTTGTCTGCCTGAAATCGCGGCTTTCGAACATCCATGTCTAGGAAATATTGTATTTTCAATTGAAGAAGTCCAAAATGTACTGTCTAGACTCGATTGCTCAAAGGCTATTGGTCCAGATGGACTTTCTCCTACCGTATTTCGAGAGTGCGCACATGTGATCGCTCCTCACCTGACTGCATTGTTTAACAGAAGTTTGAACCAAGGGTGGGTTCCTGCGCAGTGGAAGGATGCACATATTTGTCCTGTCTTTAAAAAAGGCCGGAAAGATTTAGAAGAAAATTACCGCCCAATTTCTCTTCTTAGTATTGTTGGAAAGATAATGGAAAGGTGTTTGTTTAATCGTATCTTTCCTCATTTAAAGCACTTGATCTATCCATTACAACATGGTTTCATCAAGGGCAGATCATCATCGACACAGCTCCTTGAAATTTACCATGAAATTGGCGGGATTTTAGATCGAGGTGGCCAAGTAGACATTATATATTTGGATTTTTCCAAGGCATTTGACTGCGTTTCTCACCAGCTGTTAGTCCATAAGCTCAAAATGTATGGTATTCATTCTAATTTACTTTCCTGGTTCCATAGTTATCTTTCATGTAGGAGGCAACGTGTAATGGTCGAGGGTACGTGTTCGGATTGGCTCCCAGTAGTATCGGGAGTGCCCCAGGGGTCAATTTTAGGTCCCCTCCTTTTCTTATTATATATCAACGATCTTCCATCCGTAGTAAGCAACAAAATGGGCCTTTACGCTGACGACTCCAAATGCTACAAACATGTATCTACTGTTTTAGATTGTGTATCACTCCAGAGAGATATTGATTGCATGTACGATTGGAGTAATACTTGGCAAATGAATTTTAATCCTGACAAATGTAAAATTCTCAGGATAAGCAGATCTAGAAATCCTATTACTTTTACGTACAAAATGAATGACACGGTCCTCGAGTCTGTTCCTGAATTCACCGACTTAGGGGTATTAGCTACGTGGAATTTAACTTTCGATTCTCATGTACATAATATCATTTCGAGAGCAAATTCAGCTCTCGGCTTTTTAAAGAGATCTTTAGGTTTCAATGCCCCTGTAAATGTTAAAAAATGCTATATCTCACTTTAGTCAGAAGCAGACTTGAGTACTGCTCAGTCGTTTGGTCACCCTATACGCACAACCTCATTTCCTCAGTCGAGAAAGTTCAAAGACGTGCCTCCAAGTATATTCTTAATGATTACACAACAGACTACAAGACGAGATTAATACATTGTTCACTCTTACCTCTGTCGTACCGACGAGAAATACTAGATCTGTGTTTTTTATATAAATGCTTACTAGGACTGTATGATATTAATATTGACAACTTTCTAAATCTCCCATATCCCCTTTTAAGAGCACATTCACAAGCTAAACTTATCCCTGGTAAATGTCTCACTACAAACTTTCAGTACTCCTATTTTAACAGAATCGTCTACATATGGAACTCCTTACCACCTGAAATTAGACAACTTCGGCTAAATCCAACATTCTCAACCAATCGTTTTAAGCAGTCCGTTATTGATCATTACTTTTCTCTTCTGGCCACACATTTTGATGTCCATCTAATGAGCACTTGGACCCACTGTTCCAAGTGCTGATTGGATGCACAACTAAATGTGTGGTCAACCAATAGTTACATCATTCTCATTTGTTTGTTAACCTTGGTTTATCTGATCCCATTTTATTGTTGTTTCGTTTGGGTATTATTTTGTATCTTGCCGTTTTTTGTTAGAATATCTCTATGTAAAGTTCTTTGTTTTTATTTGCCCACTCTCTATTGTTTATTGTTATGCTTTTAACTGTTGCTGGAGGTGTGGGTCATGTAAAGGTATATCCTGTTACCCACACCTTGCAGAACCTTTTTCTGTAAAGTCTAATAAATAAATAAATAAATAAATTAATGATCTGAGTTGTAAGTTTGCCATACAAGAGGGAAAAAGAAAATAAAAATGTCCGTGTTGACTTCCATGCTATTTCGTTGCACTATATTTCTATAGCTATAGTTATCTCCATGAAAAAGGGAGAGATGTAGTTTGGGGTGTGCCTGCTTGTGTTTTCGGATTTTTGTTTTTTGTATAACCCAAGAACCTCTGGATGGATTACGATGATATTTAATATGTGGTTAGATGTTGGGAAGACGAAGGTCAATGTCAATGTTGGGCTCCTTGATATGTGACTTTGGTACTGCAGTACTACTTCCGTTTTTTTTTATCTTTTGACGTGGACGTGCTTTGGTCTTGATATTGTGGTGACAGGTAACTGTGATGTAAGGAATAAGTGCTGTATGTTTTAACCACCTAGCAGCTTGCTCTGGAACTGCAGGAGCATTTTTGTCAAAATCTTTCAAGGACAATAACTGAACAAAGGAACGACGGATGCCCATGATATTTGTACGTATACATTCCAATGTGCAGTTGGCAATGCAGCTGCACCCTCAAACTCCAACATTCCACAGGAACCTTTGCTCATTTTACATACCATGTCTTCTATGACTCATGAGCATGAAGCTCAAAGTCACGTACGCCAGTCTGTTGTAATTAAAACGAATTCCAGACTCGTTTGAACATAGGTACTTTTGAACATGTATACTTAGGTATGTTGACAGTTATGATAAGTCGGCTAGACTTGTATGTAAATCCACGCTGAATAGTGTAGTTACAAAGGTTAAAGTGTATAAGACACCTCCATTAATAGTCGAAAAGCCTGTGAATATCAAAAATGTACACACAATAAAATACTTTGAAGTTAATTGTAAACCCCATGAATGAGGAATAAAGTTTTGATGGCCTTTCAAAGTGTGGTTTTCCCGAGGGGCCAGGCCAAGCCCGGCGACAGCACGTCACCGGAACGTACTGCGCCTGCGCGAACCCTGGTGTTTTGGGGCTTGGTTTGGTCAACGTTGCATTGAAATCCCGCTTGTTGCACAGTATATGTTAGAGACATGGTTTCATGCAAAACGTACACGGGATTTTACCCTTATATACGCACGTACTTTCTTAAATGCGGCCCTTTAGTAAACCGGGGGTTTAGCAAGGTTTAGCAGGTCTATACTTTTCGCGCAGGCGCAGTACGTTCCGGTGACGTGCTCCCGGCGACCGTCTCAGAAATAAGTCACGTGACGCCGTGACGTAAGCAGTAGAACGCATGCGTACCGCCCGCTCGTCTGCACAACCAGCAAACAACCGGACTGATGGATCACGAAGAGAAATTTCAGCACTCTGACTCCAGTGACTCCAGTGATGAGTTTCAGGAACCCTTCGGTCCAGATCATGATCAGTTTCTAGCGGACATTGTCACTGTTGAGCCGTATAGGTACGAACCCTACCTTGACGATCCGCCAGCGGAGGAGCCGAGCTCCGGCAGTGACGAAGACCTTGGCGCTGGCGCTGCCGGTTTTCAACCTGGGGGCGCTGAAGCAGGGATCCCGCGAGACATACAAAATGTCGAATCATGGTAAGAACGGCTTTCATGTTATTCCTGTGGTTTATATCTCTATTTTTTTAGCATGGACATAGAATAGACAACATAAAAGTAGGCTGTAGAGAGAGCATATTTTTACGTTAGACTCTTAGAGGTCATGGTGTCGTGAAAAAAAAGATGGCGGCCAAATTGTTTTCTTGGCCGCCGCGCTATGTTTCATTTGTTCGTGGACAGACTTCTACGTTTGAAACATAACAAACAATTGGAGTGTGTGCGTGAACGATGGAAAAAATAACATCAAACCTAATATAGTTTACTTTGCCGTCGATTTCTTACTTCAAGTCCAAATTTTACGTGATTACGTCCGTGTGTGTGAGATCGTATCTCCCCTATAGTACGGGTGCCCTCGGCTCAAAACTTCGCCGCTACATATCAGGTCACGTCTTATACCGTCAAATATGTGTTCTCTAAGAGTAATCCACATCCAACATAGAGGTTGTAATGTTTTGAAGAGACGAGGATTTTTACTTGGTATTTTGTTTTGGTGATATTCTTTTTTTTCATATTAGATAAGTTGCCAAAAATCACATGAGCAGTGTTTCCACGTTTTCATTAATCTAGATAAGTTAGAAGACGAACATCATTTTGTAGTAGAATGTAGTTTGTACAAGAAAGAGAGAGCTGAACTCTACAGACTAATAGAATCCATGTTCCCCCACTTCATACAACTAAGTAATATAGACAAATTTATATTCCTTATGAATCTAGACAAGCCTTTACTTATATTTTTTTTTTTTTTTTAATTTTTTTTTTTATTTCAATAAACATTACAAAGACATACAAAGGACAAGTGCCACAACTTGGATGGATACAGACAGAGAAGGACCTTTCATCTTACATGTTGTATGTTCGGAGTTTTAGTTTTAAAAGGAAATGTCGGATACTGGGTTTGATGTCCTTAACAAAGCAGATGTATAGGCTATATTTAGCTATCATTATACAAAACTCAAGGTATGCTGGTTCTATTACACAATATATTATCATATTCTTGCTTAAACGTATATCTTGCTTTGTCACGCTTTTCCACCAATATCTAAATTGTTGCCAAAATTCTATAGTATATCTACAATGAATAAACAAATGTTCTATGGTATGCTTTTCATCGCAATTGTTACAACTGTCTTTCTCTACCAGGTTTACCTTACTTAACCAACTGTTAGTCGGCAAGAAATGGTGTACAATCTTATATTGAAAGTATTGCAGTTTAGTTTCTTTGGTAGTTGTGAATATAACACTATAAGCTTTTTTAACATTATCTTCACCGATGTCATTAACAATATTGATCTCTCTACTTGGGGGTACAAATTTCTTTTTTACTAAAATTTTATATATTTGTTTACACGTTGCTGTATGAGGGTGTATGAATTCAGTATACATGATGATTTCGCAACGATCACATTTTCTTTTATTTCTTGTAATACTTTTCCATTTCCGTGGTATGGCTACTTTAAGGCAGTTGTATTTCAATATTTGATACGAGTCCATATCCAAACCATACAGATTGTGTAAATCTTCATTAGTAATAAATGTTCCATCGTCATACAGCAAGTCATTCAGATAAATAATGCCGGCCTCAATCCAGAGTTTGTAACATAATGTAGCATTCTCTACTATAATAAATCTATTATTCCATAATACCTGTGAACAAATTTGTCTGTGTGTCTCTGGTTCGTAATTAGTTACTTCCTCCCATGCAGTTAGAACATCTTTATAAAACATTGACAGGTGAGAATTGTCTAACAATTTTGTAGAGTAATTACACTGGAATATGAGGAAACCTCCCCATTTTTTAAACAAGTATTCTTTTTCCTTACGAGTATCTGTTACGATTCTTTTTACCCACATCGCCTTTAAGGCTTTATTCATTAAAGTAAAATCCATCATTTTCAATCCGCCCTGGCATTTCTCGCCAATCAAAGTTTTCATTTTTACTTTTGGTGGTTTCTCTCGCCATATGTATCTGAAAATATAGTCATTTACTTGTTTTAAGAAATGGGGAGGAGCGTGCAAGATTGAGCATATGTATATTAACTTTGAGATACCAATAGTCTTTACAATCAAAATCCGTCCTATTAAAGTTAGGTTTCTCTGTTTCCATATATTACAAGCCTTCACCATTTTCGTATAATTGTTTTCAAAGTCTTCTTTGTAACACTTATCTCGGTCGGATCCGAAGTGAGCACCAAGAGCCTTGATGGGGCACTCAGGCCACTTAACTGGTAACGGATGATCCTCTCTATTACTATTATTTCCTACCCAAAGGGCCTCCGTTTTTTTTTTTATTTAATTCGAGGCCGCTACATCTTTTAAATACATTTAATGTGCCTAACAGATTTTGTGCAGATTTTGTATCTGCGAGCAATGACGTTATATCGTCAGCGTACATTGATAGTTTATGTGTTGTATTGTGTATTTCAATACCTCTAATGTTCGTATCAGCCCTGACTGTTGCAGCTAGCATTTCTATCCCAATGATAAATAAGGTAGGGGACAAAGGGTCTCCCTGTCTTACTCCCCTCTGCACTGTGAACCATGTTGAGGTATAGCCATTATTTATAACGCAACTTTGTATATCATTGTATAATAACGTAATCCATCTAATAAAGTCGTCTCCAATATTTACTGTCTTAAGTGCTTTAATAATGAAGGCTATTTCAATACTATCGAAAGCTTTTTTAAAGTCTAGGAACATTAGCAATCCTGGTTTATTGTTTTCTTCACACTCTTCTATACTGTCCCAAATACGTCTGATGTTTTCCCCAATGTACCGGCCTTTGATGAAACCTGTTTGATCTTCGTGTATAATATGAGGAAGTAATGGTTCTAACCGCAATGTCAATGCCTTACTAAGAATTTTGTAGTCCACGTTGAGTAGGCTTATAGGGCGCCAATCATCTAGCGTGGTCCCATCTAAACCTTTCTTGGGAAGTAATCTTATTATTCCCCTTCTTAAAGAAGAAGGTAAGAGATTTGTTTTATATGCATGGTCAATGGCGTCTACAAAGTATTTCTTTAACATATCCCAAAATTTTACATAGAACTCCACTGTAATGCCGTCACAACCGGGAGCTTTATTTTTATTTTTAGCTAATGATTGTAGGGCTTTTTTCAGTTCGGTTTCTTTGATCTCTCCCTCACATTTATCTTTTTCATGGTCATTTAGCTTCTTTATCTCTGGGTTTTTAAAGAAGAATTTAAATTCATTTTTCTCAGGGTTACAATTGTTTGAAGTATAAAGCTTTTGTAATAGCTAGCTTCTTCCATTAGAATCCTATTGGGATCAGTAGTCATAGTTCCATCTTCCAGAGTTAATGAAGAAATGACCTTCTCCTGGTACCTTCTTTTTTCTAAGTTAAAAAAGTACTTTGTGCTCTTTTCCCCATACTCATACCAGTTACTTCTACTTCTAATTATTGCACCTTTCGCTTTGTAGTTCTGTAGGTTATCTAACTGTTCCCTTAACTCATAGATTAGCGATTGTTTCTCGGTATCGTTTGATTCATCATTTTCACTTATCAAGTTATTCAATTCTTCTTCTAATTCACTCTCTTTATTCCTACGTTCACGTGCTTTTTTCTTAGAGTACTTAATACTGAAAGATCTGATTTCCATTTTAGTCATTTCCCATCTTAGACCCGGATCTTCAATATCATCTAGTGTGTCTTTCGGTAGACGGTCGTTCAACAGACTATTCATTTCATTTACAAAATTTTGGTCCAGTAGTAGCGAATTGTTAAATCTCCAAAACCCTGGTCCCCTTTTTTTATAATTGCTAGACGTAATTCTCTTCGCCAAGAAGAGTATGAGATTGCTTGACTTGGGTCTGTATGTAGGTCAACAGCATATAACTCGAGAAATTGTGGATGGAACTTTGTGATTTTTGGTAGGTGTGTAGCAGTTGTCGAAAGGAATGCCAAGTTTGAAAACGGTTTACCTGGCGTTTTCCTACGGTACTGCAGCGAGCTTGGTATGTTTTTTGCGGTTTGTTTTTGGCAGCATAAGTCAAAATCTAGCTGGGCGATTTTCACGAAACTTGGTAGGTGTGTAGCGGTTTTGGAGAGGAAGGTCAAGTGCGAAAATGGTTTACCTGGCTCTTACCTATGGTGCTGTAGCGGGATTTGTATGTAAGTGCGTTTGTCTGTAAGCAAGATAACTCGAGAACCCTTGAATGGATCCTGATTATATTTGTTAGGTGGATTGGGGTTAGGAAAACGAAGGTCAAGTTCGATAATGGGCACCCTAGTGGCTGCCTAAGGTACTGCAGCAAAACTTTTAATTTTGGCACTTCGTGTTCTGGACATGCTGTGGTCATGATTTTTGAGTGGTAGATAGCCCTTGAAACAGAGAGTAAGTGCTGTGAGTTTGGACCCCCTAGCGGCTTTTTGGGAACTGCAGGCACCGATTTCCGTTCAAACTTTGCACGAGGATAACTTGAGAACGTGTAAACAGATCATCAGGATTTTCGGTATGTAGATAGAATGAGTGATGACTTATACAATGTAATACTAATTATGCAAATTAGTAGCTTATTTGCATAATTAATGAGGAAAGTTCATAAATCCATGCCAACAGCATATAACTCAAGAAGCTGTGTATGGATTTTCATGATATTTAGTATTTAAGTAGCGGCTGCGGAAAGGAAAGTTGTGTTCGAAAATAGTTGACGTAGCATTTTCCGTTAGGACGGTAGCAGGCCGAGTGTGTGCGTCCTTTTGTTTGTGGAATGCATAACTCGAGAAGCCTTGAAAAAATCCTGATGATATTTGGTAGGTGGGTAGGGGTCAGGAAAACGAAGATAAATTATGATAGTGGGCCCCCTAGCGGCTTCCTAAGGTACTGCAGCAAAACTTATTAACAGAAATAAACTGTGCTCTATATATCTCATTTTGACCTATATCTATGGACACAGCTGTTATACAGATGGTTTGCTGGAGGACGCCCTTACACTGGGGACAAAGTCTAAATTGACAAGCATGAAATTCTGATTGACCAGGGATGCTACCAGGTCATCTGTCAGGTCACAGTCTGGTTTTGGTAATGTTTGTGTGTTTGTGAGGAACAATAAGACCTTAAAGTCTTAAATAAAGGCATGATTATTTGGCGAAGAGATGGGTTCGTTGAACTCTAGTTGACAATGACACTGCCATATGATCTGGCACCGGTGCAACTTTAATGTTACATTCACTAAGTTGTAGCATATTACAAGGTATAAACCAATAGTCCAATCTGCATTTTATGTTCTTATTCTGCCATGTATACTGTCTATTGTTTGGGTTTTTGTATCTCCACACATCACTTAAGTTAAAGGTATTAAGTATAGATTTCAGTCCCTTAATTGCTCCATCCTTAAAAGCTATAGGTCTCCCCCCTATCTTATCTAACTCTGTGAGGGAAAGATTGCAATCTCCACCCATAATTATAGTCCCGTCAGCTTGTTGCTGTATTAGTGCCTGTATTTTACTAAAAAAAGTCACTTGCTCTGATACTTTGTTAGGTGAGTATATGTTTATCAAACTTATGTCAGTACCATTTAAGCTACAATTAGTAATGATGTATCTACCATCCTTGTCTGTCAATATATCTTTGAAAAAAATATCAGCTTTTGGACTACATAATATCATCACACCTTTGCCATGTGCTGTTCCGTGCGAGAAGAGAATTTCCCCATCCCAATCTGAGGTCCATTGTTTTTCGCTTTCTTTTGTTGAGAATGTCTCTTGTAAAAAGGCGATGTCTATTTTATTGTTACGCAGCCACCTGAATATTTTCATTCTCTTCACTTTATCATTTATTCCTCTTACGTTTAAGGACATAAGGGTTATTTTAAAGCTCATCATACCTTATGTTTTCTCCCATTTCTAAATAGGCTACATACATAAATATTTGACATCATAATTATAATTACAGTATTTTCTTCCCGAACATAGTATACCTTGTTGTGGCATGGTCCAAAGGCAACAAACATAGATCGTTAACATCACATTCACATAAACACATACAAGCAAAGTTCTAAATCCAGTTCTTGTTATTAACGCCTTATATAGGGGCGCCTTGCCTCGGGGCCATCATAAAGATTGCCATCAATGAATAGTTGATCCACGCTCAGAACTGCCAGTTTCGGCGGATGAGAGTTGCGCGCCGCCCGCATAACTGGAAGCAGTTTTTTCCTCACCTCCCTGATCTGGTGGGGGAAATCTTTAGAGATTCCAAACGCAGTGCCTTTCAAGCTTTTCGCGGACAACCTAACTCTTTCTCTGTCTTTGTACCACACAAATTTGGCAATGATAGGGCGAGGCTTTGCATTCTCTCCAATGTTGACCCTTCCTAGGCGGTGAACGCGCTGAAACTTCATCTTTTTTACTGTCTCTTCTGGAATCTTACAGTTATGGATTAGCATTTGAGATAGTAGTTTTTCAGTCTGATTTGGTTTTTCATCCACACGCTCATGAACATTGAAGAACAGTAAGTTTTCTCTCCTTGATTGTGCCTCAAGATGCACTTGTTTATACTGTGTTATTGCCTTGTCATTTTCATTCTTTTCCTGCATGTCTTCATACACTTTTTGTTTTGTTGACACTACGTTCAACTCCTTTTTCAAATCAGCAACTTCATCTTGGAGATGTTGACATGCTTTCGCAAGATTAACAATTTGTATAGCATCTTGGCTGACTTGGCTTTTTATGTTCTTCATTTCATTCAATTGTTCTGTAATTTTTTCAAGCACTTCTTTTATATCCTTTCCTTCTTCTTCATCTGTCTGTGATCCTGTCGAGCTGTATTTTCGTTTCTTAGGCTGCTCTTTTTTCTTGCTCGGCGGAGATGCTGTAGGCTTGTGCCGAGGCATTATAATCTGTTCCGGTGCAACGGCTGTAAAGGCAAAGCAACAGCAACAACAGGGAACGGCAGAATCAAGGCAGGTCAACCTCCTTGGCAGAGTGTATGACAGCCAGGAGAAGAGAAGAAAAAAAAAAAAAAAAAAAAGAAGAAGGGTGGTGTATCCTATGAGGAGTTACACTCACCGGCGTGGGCCCCGTTGAAATAGGGGCCCGCTACTTGATGCTGTGTAGAGATGTAGGGTCTCATGGAAATCTTCTCTTCCAAGGCTGAGCTTTGACTGATCCTTCCAACACGTCCCCTCCTCAAGCCCCTGCAATTCAGATACTCTTCGGCAGAGGGGTGCTTTTTTTTTTCAATCTCAAGTCAACGTTGCACAAAACATCGAAGAAGCAACTGTTCTGGGTTCAAAAAGGACACTTACCCGCAAGGGCTCCGTAAATGGAGCCCACTGATGTTTGTAGACCAGTGTGTGAGAGTCTGGGGACTTGCTGGCTTCATGCGCCGTGAAGATTGTAGTGCACGACGTCTTCTTAGGGGAGGGGGGCTTCCCCTGGCGGTTGTCGTGTCGAGCTACTTCTCTGTCTATGCTATTTCTCGCTAACAGCTCCTCAAAACGTTGCTGTACCTTGCCCCACAGATTACATAGATATACTTGTTTATGATTCTGCACTCAAAACGGTCGGATGGTTACAAAAGGGGCTAAGAACTTCGACTTCTTCTTGAGGTGTTGGAAGGAGCGTTTGCTCCCTGCGAGCGCCCCCTATGCCTTTACTTATAAAGCATATCTGTTCTTACATTTTCAATATCACAAAGAAACGAGAAGAAGCCGAATGTACGCAGTAGAATACGATCCTTGAGTAGTGTAGATTCATTGTATCATTATATCATGTTGTATCATTTGTTGTGACCTGTACTAAACCCAGTGGGTATGAATGTACAATAAAGGTCTTCATTCATTCATTAATACACCGAATGGACAAAAATCATTAATTATACATACGATCTGAAAGTCGACTCACTATACTATCATATAGCAAAGTCTATGCCCCACTGGCTTTCACTTTACAGTGTTTACAGACGCTTCCAGACACGCCGTCTATTTGTAACCGGTTCCGGGGTTCATTTCAATTCCGACTTAAATTCAACCCGGGGTTCCGTCGTGCCCAAAAATACCCCGGAAGCCACAAGGTGTCTCACGGGGCCACGTAGGGTTCACACCCGAAAGGGCCAACAGCCCGTGACTGCCAGGGCCCTCTTTTCCAATTGGGACCTAAGCCTTAGCAGGCTTTACGAGCGTGGTCTTTTTTAAAATGGCATATAAGTTATATCGCACTCGGTTTGTTTGTTTTTATCAAGGAGGTTGATTGTATGCACTCGGGTCGCAGTTTCAAGCTTTCACTTGCAATTGCCGTCAGAAAAACAAACAATAAGCCAGACTTGTAGAGCCTACCACGGAGGTAACACAACAAAAGAAATGTCATCCAAACAGTAGATTCCCCAGGGCTGAATCGATCATCGGCCATTTAGAACCTAGAGTTTATCAGCTCAGTTACTTGGAGATGATAGGCTTTGTAAGGTAATTGTTAACCGAAGGTCCCAGAGGGGTGTTGTATTGTATGTACTGTATGTATGTATTGGGGATTATATTGGATCAAGTTGGAATACATATGAATATATAAATGTCACAGTGACATCCCTATCATACTCTCTATGGGATTTTACGATCATTTATCTCATTTGTAAATGTACGTGCACAAGTTAAAGCAGTCTGCACTATAGAGACGTGCGTCACTATATCATAAATCATGTCATGATAATGACACCCTGCTTACGCACAAAATAATAGGACTGCGCCGAAGTGAAAGTAAACGGGTGTCGTCCGGGAAAACAACAGGTAAAGGACAAATGGACGTGCCACTATGAGAGTAAATTCTGCTCAGAATCCTACCATACTGTGAACAAGAATGGGGATCGTCCGATTCATTTCAGTTGGAACTGTGCTCATAGTTATGACACTGATAGACGAAGCCTTGCTGATAGACCAAGGTGGGTTGACTACCTTTTCTGTGTTTGCCTCTTTAATGAGACCTTGACAACTGTCAACTCAGAATTTCCTTTTAATCGGTGCCTGTCGTAGTGAAGCGTTCATAAGGATCAGTTTCCGCTAGTTCCTACTCGTTGTCGCTAGCAGGTAGTAGACCAATGATCCCTACTACCAGTCTATTGTAGTTTTAGGATTTCCATATCGAAAACTGACTGCAACATGGCAGCGGACACAGCACATTGACGTCATGTGAAAATGATTTATATGTATGTGACTGCTATTTTCTGCTAAATATTTTACTAGAAATGGCCCATGCAGAGTATATTGTGCCTACTTCTTCAATTACAGGGTGCGGGGCTACCTACGTTAGTTTTGACGGAGTTTGCTATAAGGACTTTCGTTCCTTGAAGACATACGATGAGGCAAGAGAGATATGCAAGAGACAACGTGGGGTCTTAGCAATGCCGAAAGACAATGCGACCAACACTTTCCTCTCGGGTTTGAGGAACGGCAGGCGCTGGCTTGGATTCACTGATGTCATCAACGAAAACCAATGGATGCTTGAGGATGGGCGAACCCTGACGTCATCAGTCTATTCAAACTGGGCCCCCAGTGAACCGGATGGTGGCAATATAGAAAACTGTGCTTCCTACTCCGAGACTCAACACGGGTCAGTATGGTTTGATGCAGAATGCAGCGACAATCTTGGATTCATCTGTCAAGGTATGCCTTGAACATCTTCTTCATGATTATCACCTCTGATAGAAAGGAGGTATTGCTTTCGGGTTGTTCGATTGTTTGTCGATATGTGTGTTCAAGATTGTTCCCACTGGACCGAGGTAGCTAGGCCCGGGGCTAAAATTGATGCCGCAGGCTTGGCCCTAAAGGTTCCGTATGAAAGCAGAAAAATGGATGGACAGAATCAGCAAAAAATGCACAACAAAGAGTAAACAAAAAATTCACACAAAAAGTCTAAGAATTTCACGGAGGCATGAGGTCTTCGGTTGATTGTTCCCAATGAAGTGATTCCTGTAAAGTGATGAAACCAATTTAGCGTGCAAAGGTAAATACTTCGTTACACCAGGCAGGCTCCAAAATTTGCCTACTCTGATTGCCTAGCTGCCCAGAGATTAATCTAGACAGAGTTTTGTTTTCTTCGTCAACATCTTTTCATTTACTGTTCACTTGCTGTCCATTTGAAGTGTTTCCCATAAAGAAGATATACGTTATGTTTACTTTATGTGCTACACATGCAAAAAAATGACACATTTTCACTCATTAAGATTACTTGATGTGAAAGATTTGGTTTAATGCATGCGTACACCCAACTCCATTCTCTTACCTACATTCTCTTAACTAAACATGCAGCAAAATGACACATTTTCACTTCTTAAGACAGATACCACGAGTATTATTTGATGTGAAAGATTTGGATTGACCCTTGTAAACATCCAACTCCATTCTCGTGTTTCAGCTGTCTATTGTCCTTCACTGGCAGCTCCTACGAATGGTACCGTCACTCCGTCACACAGCTATTTGCACAAGGCATGGTTTAGATGTAACCGAGGGTACGTTATGTCCGGCAGTTCCCCTTTGACCTGCCAGGCTAATGGCACATGGAGTGGGGAAGCTCCGACCTGCACACGTAAGACGATTTAGACCCGATAATGAATAATGTAGTCTGCGACGCTTCCATTTGTATTATTAACTTGTAATGAAGAAGAGTATCTTAAAATTCCAAACGAACGACAAAGAACTACCAGCACTAAACTACGAATCAGCTGTCATGAACTCGTGTCGAATTAGGAAAGCACAACCGCACACTTCTATTTATTGCTGTCATCATTATTTTTTAACACGCAAATCAGACCAAATTGAAAATTGACAATTTTCATGTTTCTTTTGTTCAGCGAAGGAAATAAAGACACGATGGGGCCGTTGGAGTGACTGTGATACACAGTGCGGGTTTGGGACAAAGACAAGGAGTCGTGTGTGTAACAGGTTTCAGCTTGAGTTGTATGGGACCTGCCCTGTGCAGGTACAAGAGACGGTGCTTTGTTATGACACGAGCCGTTGTAATGGTAAGATACAATATGCAGAATCAACCATTAACTACATATTGTAATAAAGAAGGGTTAAGAACTTGATGATAACAAAAGTAATAGAACTCTCCAAATTTTCGACCAGTCCTCAGGTCTTCTTTAGCATACACAGTATGCTCAGGATACGTCACCTTCCGGACGGAAATGTGACGAGAGCAACGGGTCAAAACTGGCTAGAAGTCGGTATCGGCCCCTGTGTCTGTTCAAGGAAGATTAACGGGCCTTGGTGTTGATACGTTAAAAATGGAATCAGTGAATTTTCAGTACATTATTTGCATCGTCAACTAAATAGAGTATGCATCAAGGATAATAAAGCTAGAGAATGTATATCAGGTAACACAGAAATAAATGATACAGAATGAAAGCATATGAAAATAAAACATTGCAAAACCATCCTTTCATTTCTTTAAATGCCTTTTTGTGCATTGTTTACACAGAGGGTGGTGACGTTGGAGCCAAGGTAATTTCATTCAACACATATAGAAATATCTAAAATATAAGAGTTACTCTATCTTGAAATAAAGCATACGGTCTGTCATTTTTCTTATGTTTTTGAGTTGCAATATACACCACAGTAAATTCTTTGACCTTAACTCTTATCTTTAATGTTATGTTAACATATCGCAAGTTAATCACATTCTTTGGAATCTCCCAGGAATCGTTTTCAGTTAACGAGGGTAACGTGAGCTGGCCAGGCTACCAGAGGTTTAAAACCGGAGAATTTCTACCCGCTGGGTACGACGCCTCACAAGGACCAAATGATAACGGTTTGTAGGCGTCGAGGATTTCGGCCCTATCAGATTTTCTAGTAATTGCTCCATGTACTCATGCGAAAACAAACATTGGCATTTTAGGTTGTTTCTTAATTATCTCCATGAAAAATGGAGATATAGTTTTGGATGTGTCTGTCTGCCTGTTTGTGTTTCCGGTCAGTCAGCATAACTCTGGATAGATTACGATGATACATGGTATGTGGGTACATGTAGGTGTTGGGAAGACAAAGGTCAATGTTAATTTGGGGCCCATTGGTGTGTCACCTTTGTACTGCAGCAAAAATCCGTTTATTGTATCTTTTGAAATGGATGTGCTCTTGTTTTTTTTATGGCAGATAGCTTGTGACGTAAGAAATACGCGGTGTATGTTAGGGTCCCCTCTAGAAGTGCAGCATCGTTTTTGTAAAAATCGTCTAAGGAGGATAACGGAACAAGGGAACGACAAATTTACATGATATTTGGTATGTAGGTAGCTTAGAGAGAGGTGTACATCATAAAGTGCAAATTATGCAAACTGTCACTTAATCTGCATATCTAATGAAGAAAATCTCTATTTGTGGTGTTTTCCATAATCATAGGACCCAAATACCTGTATTATATGTACTTTGTGGCAAGTAGAACATTAGCAGGTACCAATTATGTAAATAAGTCCCTAATTTGCAAAATCAAAGTAAAAGTGCCATAATTCTTCTATTGTGACCGGTGGAAGTTACTTAGAGGTGTACATAACCAAAAATTGATTATGTAAATGTGGAATTCATTTACATAATGAGACTTTTTCATTGAGATAGATCTATGAGGTCTTCGAACTCTTGTTGCCCCTTGTACTCGTGTGAAAACAAACATCGTCGACATTGTGGGTGTGAAAATATCTAGCGTAGAATGTTTTTAATGCTGTATAAACCTCTCGCATGTCTCAATTGCAGAAGAACTTTACGTTGCTTCGTCAATATACATCACAGGAGTGGGATTACTGTCAGAGGAACACGCAGTAAGGGATGTTTTCTGAAATGTCTTGTCACTATTTTTTTTTTGCATATTACCAGAGTAAAGCGAATTTCTGCTTAGCACATCGTTATAAAATAAATGATCTTGGCGCTAAAATCTTCATATTGATTGTTCACTGTGTCTAAGATTTGCTGTTGCTAGTTCAGTCCCCTTCTGAAAGCACATGAGATGAATATGGAAGTAAGATGTGAAGACTGAAGTGAAACCAAACTCCAACTTATATTTGTCTGAGATATCATGTCATGACATACTATACAATAAGGCAATCTTTCCGACTTCCTTATTCTCTCTAGAACATATCTATCAGCGTAGAGTACTCCCTGTCTTGGCTTGATGGACGCCTCGCTGGCCTGACCCAATCATGGGTTCCAGTTTCGTCCAGCTTAATCTGGTCCCCGCCGGTTGCCTTCGGACGGACGGTTCGCCGAGCCACCGCCACCAGCGAGGAGGATGATGGGATGTGGTTCGACCCGCGTGGACTGGTTGTGCTAAAAATGAGGTGAGGGGGTGGGAGGTAAAAGTATTTGATTTGATTTTTGATTTTATCTATTCGCACATAAAAAGGAAATACATAAAGTAAAGTTAAATGATAAAAACAGTGCGGGAAAGAGGGAGAATCCAAAATAGACCTCCTCCCAACAGATACTAAACACAATTGGAATGAAATGATTGAAATGGGAAACAAATGATAAAAAATCAATTACAAAGTAGCAATTAAATGATTAACAACCTGGTATAGGGATTAGAACATTATTCGTGTAAAAATTAGAACATGCGTTGTCGATTAGCTCTATAAATGAGAGGGGCCCATTGCTCGGTCTTCCCCGGTCCTTGTTGATACTTGTGGACGTTAATCTAATGTAACCTGGTGTCAGCGGTAGTAGGAAGTAAAAAGAGTCAGTTACATTAGAGGTGCTACTGAAATGCAGGCATGTGATTATAAACTGGTATAAAAAGAGGCAATATGTCATTGTTGTTGTTTGGCTGCAACGTTGGGTCAAACTAGCGACACATTTGACAGTCGATGGAATCAATGACACGCAATTAGAACGAAATACAGTCTCATTTTCTAATTTCTATCCAGTCGCCAGCTGTCACTGAGCTGTATATCACACTTGGCAATGTATCCACTCGACACACAAGTCTGCACCGTGGCTTTGCTCGCATGTAAGTTAAAGATCACTCGCCATATGTATGTTTAAAGAAATTAGATACCTACTTCGTTGTTTACGAAACACGGAATTTTATGACGGGAATAGTTTCTGTAATGCAAGAGCACGCCTGTATGGTTTTGCTTTTATCACCATTCTATGCAAGAATATCAACCTGAAAATGAGCTTCGTTTTTTTTAATGAAACGTTTGATAACGGATTCGCAATCATTTCCAGACAATGGAGTAAAGCTACGTCTTCAGCCATCCACCAACACCGTAACAGCACCAGTGAAGAGTGACGCCACGGGGGTGGTGTCACAGTTCACTCTCATCGGGGTGGAGGGGCGTACAACGGTTCAGTCATTCATTGGCAACGACACAGGTATCAGTGGACCAATGGGAGAGCGTTGAACAGTCCGACTGTTAACATTAATCTATTTGTGTGCTTTATTCGATTAATGTGTGTGTGTGTGTGTGTGTGTGTGTGTGTGTGTGTGTGTGTGTGTGTGTGTGTGTGTGTGTGTGTGTGTGTGTGTGTTCTGTGTCTATCTGTGTTTCTCCTATCCCAATATACACATGTATTTGCCATACATGCCATGCATTTGTTGTCTGTGGGACTGAAATGAATTCGAAAGTGCATGTGTGATGAGGGGAAGAAGTTCACCATGTCTGGTTTTCCTGTCTTGAGTATGCTCTTTGCACCCGCCTTTGCAGGTTGCACTATATTCGAACAGATGTGTGACTATCTTTTGGAGCCATGCATGACGTCACTTCCGGACTGCACCAAAGAGACTTGCGGGGACTGTAGCGTCATCGTCGGGAACTGTTTTCATCAGTTTCACTTTTGTGAGCAGAATTTGAACGGTAAGATGTTTGGAACATATTTGATATAGCAAACTGAAAAAAAATACTATATACAAGAGGTAGTTTGTTGTAAAGTTTAGGTCACGCTGTTTCTTTCCTCTCCCCAGATACCAATTCCTTCGACGTGTTGGAAGTCCGCATTCAGCTTAGGAGGATTTTATGGCGGTACCTGTTGAACAACTACCTGCCGTCTGTCGTCATCGTCGCGTCATCCTATCTCCAGACATGGCTGCCAGTCGCACAGTCTGGCATCACCGCCCGGGTCACATTGGGCGCTATGGCAATCCTTGCTATGGCCAAGCAATGGGAATTAACAGGGCGAATGCCTTGGGTACGTGTTCAGTCTTTACAAGAAAGTTATGTTTATTGGATTCGTATTTGTATGAACAGCATAACCTGATGGATCTTCACGATATGTGCTATGTTGGTGGTCTTTGATGGTACTGTAGAAGAACTTATCTTGTCCACATTTTTGCATTACAGCAGTGTACTTGTATTAAATTACAGTACAATACAAGACAACATAATGTAAAATGGATCGTTCTCTTTCAGTCCTGGTCATGCCCAAATAATCTTGTTTCAATCTAATTGAAAAGAACTGAAATACAAAGGTACTAAGTTTGTTGAAACTTTCGTAGTTATCTTGCTACTTCAGTTGGCACTGACCACGCGTGATTTCACCGTGCAAATTGTGATTGAAAATGTGTATTTTGCAGGTGGAAGAACCGCGGGCAATAGACATTTGGATGTTGGGATGTCTAGCCTTTGTGACTGCTTTTCTTCTGGAGACCAGTGCGTTGCACTTCATCTGTACCAGCATTCAAGAAAAGGTAAAGGCTAGAATGGGCTGCGGAACAAGCTAGAACTACAATTGAAACATTACATGCTTCGTTTGGCATTAACAAGATACGTGAGACATGTTAGAGCCCTATGTCGAGTTCACACCTTTTACCCTCTTTACAGGAACAGAGAGAGATCCGATCCGAACAACGAACGAGAGAACTCAATCCGCCTATTCAAATACCGCGCCCAGGGCTGATAGATTCTTCATCAAGTCCCAAGGAGATCAAACTGCAGCCTCGTAACGCCCCTGCGTCGGCGGAGCCCGTGTACATTCCCCGGGCACGGATGCACACCCCCGGATACCTCAGGTGGCACCAGGTCAAGGACAAAGAATGGGTCGTTGTAATCAAGTCTGAGAAAAAAAGTCAGAATAATGACTCCACCCTTGAGGCTTCGCCAAAAACCGACGGTCATGATATGGTAAACAAAGACAAAGATACCAGTACACACAGTGAACAAGGCGCCATTGTTTCATACACACCAAATCCGTCGATGATAAATTCCACCTACAACCACATTGCGTTCGATATTAGAGCATTCGGTCCGAGTGCAGAGGATACGGCAGGCCGTTTGGCAGCGAAAATCGACAGTTTTGCTCGAGTTATTTTCCCAGTAGCGTTCGTCATATTAAGTGCTGCATATTGGGTTACCTACAGGTATGACGTAGTTGATGGCGATGAAGGACATTAGACAATACAATTAGTTGTGTTGTTGATAGAACATACCATAACGTGTCATATATCATTATTGATGATATGACGTAGTTGATGGCGATAAAGGACATTAGGCAATACACTTAGTTGTGTTGTGTTGTTGATGGAATATACGGTATCGTGCCATATATCATTTTTTATGTCATAGAAGCTATTTAGAAAAATAAGATAATAATTCATGTATTGTATTACTTGCAGCCATTAGGTATCAAGCGTGAATAATGAGGCTAATACGTGCTGGAGGCGCCTCCTCGAACCCGGGACCCCCGTGGTAATGTTGACTATAATAACGTTATAATTCCGCCGGACAACATAAGACCGCCACATTAGAAAAAGACAATGGATGAACTTTGAAGACTTTAAACCTTTTTGCTGAATAAAACATACTTGGTAACAGATCCAATACATTTTGTCATCGTTGATGTGGCTGTGTGTCATTCATAGTGTATACTTTCTCGGTATATATTTGTCGGTCAAGTTGAGGTCTTAATGTCACCATATGTACCTCGGACATAACCTCTTTATTATGGCGTTTGCAAAAGTCTAACCATGTGCATGTGATAAATTGCATGAACACAATACCTTTTATCGAAACGCCTTTTCAAAACAGTTAACGTCAATGCAGAAAAAAAAAATGGCCAGGTTACTGCAGAAATCACACGGACCGCTATATGTCGCTACGGCATCACAACGAGGAGTGTGGGACAGTACTAGTTGGCACCTGGCCTCTGACGTCATGACAGAGCCTAATGCCAAGTAGCGTCATATTTCCCTGACAGCAACGTTGCTACCCGGGTATATTACTCAGCCAGTATTTTGCTGTATTTCCCCGCATGTTTAAGAGCAAACATGGAGAATCTTTACGCCGACGTCTTTTCTCGTGTTTTCTTGTTTCTCTGTGTGTTGGCGTTGAGTGGTAAGTAAAATCTTTACATTTTTCTTGTGGATTCGTGTACTTCTTAACGCCTGGACTGATTTGTAATACTTTGTGCTGTTCAAAAGTTTTGTTTATGAAGGCAGAAGGGTTCAGAAGAAAGGCTTGTTATGAGCGCATGTAGTTTGCATTTTATGTGCATGTTCTCTGTATTTGTGATAGTGGATAGATTTACTACGACGGGCAAACATCATCATCATGGACTGTGGTATATGTACAGTCTACAGATCTATTCAAAATATTTGATGATATACCTGATGTTATACCTGAAGATATACCTTGATGTTATTTTTGACTCTTCATAGCTTGCGTTGAAATATTAGTTGCGTTCATTTACATTGACAATGCATTTGCTTGTTTTCAAGAGTTTGTGACTACAGGGGGTCTTACGTGTACCAATTTTGGACTAATAAGACAAGCATTTTGGTAAACACAAGGATTGAAGAATGTCTTTTGCAAACAACAAATCACGGTATTTAGGGGGCAGCCACAAAGTTTGCTGTCGTAGGACATTCTAGTCAGGATTGGTCCCAGGTCAGTTACTTGAAGTTAGTCTTTACAGCACGTACAGAACTCCTGAGTTAATCCGACAGGTGCTCAACTGTTCTTTGGGGATGATTGCTGTCACCTTAAAGGCTGAGCCTGTCACCGTAAAGGATGAGCAAGGAGCTTAAAGAGGCTTTATATCATTGGGCTAAGGAATTTGGACTTACTAAGACCTCAAATTTCAGAGACCATACCTTCTCTATAGCACCCTTCCTGAATATAGCATAGCGACCATCCAATGAACTTTGTATTCTATTTTGAACTTCACAAAATTACTTAACACCACAAACCTCAGGCTGCAACCTCTATATTAAAGCACCGCACATATTTCCCATATATTTTAACCATATATTAATCGCACCTTCAATTGTTGTTATGATTATACACAGAACAACAAGAGACAACCACTGTGACTCCCAGAGAAATATTGGGTATGTATGTGTCTCAAACATTTCGCTTTAGTTCCCTACATTTTGTCCTTCACAAATATATTGATCAAAGTATTTTCCTCTAATGTTGTTCCATTATAGAAAGAGAATACGTTATCATTCTACACTATAGAAAGGCGAGTTTTAATGAAACCTATAATGCATTTCTTTTTTTGCCGAATTGAATTTTCTTCTCCATCCCAACGCCCTATTGTTGCTGCAGCCTCCACCTCCTGCACCAATGACTACATGGAACTGTCCATCCCTGAGGATGAACTGACCGACATCACCCTTAACGACCTTCACTGGGAGCCTGACCAGAACTGTGGTGCCACAACTAACGGTACTCATTACCTTTTCCGTACAGGCCTGTACGGATGTGGGACTCAGGTACTGTATAAGCTATTTTATTGATGGCCTGTTTCTACTGAGCATTTCTACAGTAGAGAGCAGTGAATTCTTCTTTTGTTTGTTTATAACGTCACTAAATTGAAGTTCATATTGTCTTCTAGGTGACCTTCGAATCGACGTCCGTCATCTTTGACAACGCCATCAACATCCGGGTTACCCATATGTCAGATGACGTCATCACCCGTAAGGGAGACATCAGGATTACTTCTACGTATGAACAACAAACAGTTACACTCAATATAGATCAATAATTTACATATTTTGATCCCCTGTGGTCAGGGAAGGGCTTCTAACAAATCCTTTCTGTCATAGTCTGTACTTTTGGATTATTAAGCTGAATGATACCACGTAATAATGCACAATCGTGTACAATTCCCATCTTTGTTTGGATGCAATATATTGATTTTTTGTTTCAATTCAGGTGCGAGTACCAGCGGCATCAGTGGGTGCACGCCACCTTCCTGCCCATCCCTTTCGGCCTGAACTTCACGGAGGAGGGGTTCGGGCAGCTGAAGATTCTTTTCACCATGTTCCCAACGGAGGAGTACCGGACTCCGTACCGGGCCAACGAGTTCCCCATCCGCCGGAACCTGGGCGAGCAAATCTACCTGCAGTTGGAGGTGCATGGACACGGGCAGAATCTCGCCGTGCTGGCGCTGAACTGTAAGGCAACCATGTCACCGGAACCTAACGATACCGTGCAGTATCCACTCATCAACGACGGGTACGTACTATGACTATGTACTAAAACGTAACGTTGAATATCTCAAGCTGTGATCAGATTGTTTAGTATCATGCAAACTTGCTTCATTGATGTTCGGATGCACACAGGCATATCATAGCAAAGTTTCCATTCTGCACTTATATACGACTTCTAATACATTGTAGTTCAGATAATAATGTGAACTTCTATCATTTTTTAGGTGTGCCTCTGACGAAACCGTAGATTTCTACACTATTGACGATCCCGCCAAGGAGCGCTTTGGATTCGAGGCGTTCCGCTTCGTTCAGGAGGTGAAGACGGTGTACGTGCACTGTGAGGTGATGGTCTGTAACGCCGCTGATCCTGGGTCTCGATGTGAACAGGTTCGTTCATGTTACTACGACATACTACTAGTATATCATTATACTATATCATTATACTATATCATTATACCATACTATACTATGTTATATTATACTACAATACACTTCACTACACTACACTACACCATACTATACTATGCTATACTATACTAGTCTTTGCTTTCTTATGCTATACTGTACTATCCTACTTTACCAAATAGTATTTTACAGATTCCTACTTTAAGACAACTATGGACGGATCAAAACTAACGTGTGTTTTCACATGCGTTATTATTCTAGAGATATCGCCATTACTATAGATTTACAAGTAGACACACTTTTCGAGCGACAGGAAAATGAAAACAAGTGGTTGCACTTGGAAATGACACGTTAATGACTGATTTCGTGTAGCTCTTGTGCATCTTTAATCATACATCAAACGTCTCATCATAACTTTCATTTCAGGGTTGCGTCACGAGACGTAAGAGGGCACCTGACGAGAACGTCGACATGATCGGGCGTCACATGATATTTCTTGGACCAATCATTTTGGATGAAAATGAATCAACAGGTAAATGTTTATTTTGCTGGGTATACATCCGTACGTACCCAACGTTGTTGTCTCCATAGACAATCGTAAAAAGTAATCCATAACTAGAAATGAGAGATCGTATGTATTGAGCCGGTTCGACCTACATCACATTTCGAAACCGGGGCCCGGTCGAGCAGCTTTCGGGAGCGAAAAGTATGATATAAAAGACACCAAACGAAACGAAACGAAAAACAGAAATTTGTACGAAAAAATATGCACAACTAATGCCCACGACTATTTTACATTTCTATTTACGTCTTGTAGAGTTCGATGTATTTTATGTCATATTTTTCGTTCCCGAAAGCTTCCAAGCCGGGTCCTTGTTTGGAAATGTGACTTAGGCCTAAGGAAAAAATAACATATTTATTACGACCCGTAAATGATTGCCAACTGTACTTTATGTGGTAGACACACATTTACAGACGGAAGAAGAAATACGCTATATGAATTGCGGTCTTCTTATATTCTTTTCTCCAGCGGCACCAAGTAGTGCATCCCGGGCCATGTTGGCTGCAGGAGGGGGTCTTATGGCGGTGTCTGTTGTCGTCACAGTCACGGTCATCTGGGTGAAGAAGTTCGGCTGTACCTTCGGGAGACTGGGCTACCAGGGTCTGCGGGGTTGAGGTGTAGCGGGACGTTACAGGCTGCCGGAGTTAACATGATGTTCATCATCGCGTAACGTCAACATGTGGCAATCAGTGTGTTCCTTTGGGACAGCTTCCAGTGCACTGTTTAGAAGCAAATATCATAATGCAATCAATAAATTGCTGCTTTTGATTCACTTAGATGAACTTTGTATAATGAACATTATAATCTGTTTCTATATATACACTATATATACACTCTATATGTATAAAGACGCGAGAAGATGTTGACGCGTAGTTGACTTGTATATTGTTGTTTCTACTATCAACGACCTGTACCTATCCCTTCGAGCATGAATATCTTTCATTCAATTTATTCAATAAAACGGTCTTTAAACTGGCGGATGTGTGTATATTATATGAATTGAAGGTATCCTCAAATTAAAAGGAAGGGTTCTTTTCTGTCGTTTTGGCAGTTTAGCTACTTTTGAATGGACGTCTACTCCTTCCAGCGGTGAGACAAAAGATGCATTCAGAAGTATGTTGCTGCTGCACTTAGCTATCAACACACGATAAATCAGGGTCGAGGCGGTTGTTCAAGTGTTATTACTTCCTTCTCCACCCCCCCCCCCCCCTAACCTCGAAAATTGTAAAACCCAGGATATACATTTTTAGAGTTTATCCGAACTGACCATTCATTGCCAGAAAAGAGAGGAATGCGATATGTAGCGTTGCTCATTTCCAATGAGCTTCCAAAATAAAATGGGCCATCCCACTGTACATGACAATGTGTGGTGTACATCATCACAGGAGTTTGAGAGAAACGTAATGTTGAGTATGTCAATCCCCGCAAAACAGAAAAGTTGTTATATGATATAATATGAAGACCGTTACTGCATGACAACTGCACGCTGCACAATTTACGGCAACAAATATCAAACATTGTACAAAAACAGAATACAAATATGTTACGTTAATATCGTGGATTTGAAAGGTTGTCATGAATAAATATTGCTGGCAAAGCAATAAAGGCTAGAGTAGACCACAAATATTTGGTGCCCATATGTCACGATAGTAATTTGAGAACCCTAAGCCTCCTTATAACAGGTGCCTTGTACAGGCGATGATAATCCAATCCTAAGACGTGCTCTGTCCAGCGTAGCAGCGTCTTCAAATCTCCTCATGCCATCAGACGAGCATGGTCAGTCATGGAAACTTATATTTCTAAGACGTCAAAGAGATTCAGAACACGAACTGGGTTGAGTGGCGGTTCGGATGAACGAACTCCAGATGGACAGTTGACAACTGTTGACAGAACCTGATTCCGACTGGTGTTTTGTTACTCCGGTATTGCGGCAGGTACTTATGTGTGCTCTGCGTTTTTTTCGCTATTAGTGTGAGAGAAGATGGAGGGGGTTAACGTGAAGTTGTTTCTGCTGGCGTTCTTTGGTCTCCGCATGGCTGCGGTAACTGGTAAGAGTTATGTTCCTGTTGTACTAGGCAGCATTCTTGTATAGGTTGATTGAGTAGCTCGAAGTTTCAATCACACACAGGAGTTATTATCCCGGTATACATCCCTATTCATTCACAATGGTAACCGTATCCAGTACCCATTGCCAGATCCACAGCCCAGGAAAATAGCATTTGGAAAGCGTTGCTTTATAGGGACCCGGTAGCTGAGAAGGAATGTAATGGATACTAGGCCATGATAAAATCTTATAGAGTCTACATGTGGTTGTATGCTTAGAGTTTTTTTAAATGCACCTTTGATACGAAATATTCATTAATATGGGATTTGAATTACAAGGTCAAAGTTTAATTTTGTCTGTCTCTGGCTACCATATTTTTGCTACCAAAATATATGGCACGTGTACCCTGCGAAAAAACAAAGCACTTCATTCTGACTTTGTGTAGATCATAACTAGGCTGAATCTGTTGTAATTGTTTCAGGTATCACCGTCTCTGGTAAGGAGGTTGAGGCTACCCGAGCACTTGGCACGAATGGAGACACTGAAGAAACTGACGGTTTCTTGACTGAAAAGAGAGCTCAAGCTGCCGAGAGGTTTGCAGCCCTCGTGAGGACCATGAGCGAACAGGTACTGGTACATGCTTTAGTATCGTTTGCTCGCTTTATGTTGAAGTGTTCATACTTGTCCACGTCCACGGCATTGTGATGAGTTACTACATTACATAGGCCAATTTCACCACATTCTGATTTACATTCTGTGTAAATTGTTCTTGTCCGTTTGATGACAACCTAATACGTCATATGAAGAGGTCATGCGTCTCTCCAAGTAACATTTTTTTTTTTACAATGTACCTTGATGCGCCTCCAATTACTCATCTTTATGATCAAACTTTTAGCATGAAAGGGAAGTTGACGGTGAGGATGGGCTATCCTATCAGAGTCGCCGTCAAAACGGTAAGTCACCATTAAGCCAGTTTTGTAAGTTAACCTTTACTTGAAGCAAAAGCAAAGCTATCAATCGGCCAGTTACATACATGGTTCTCAACAAAGAATGATATAAGTGACAAACCCCTGAGCATATCATGTCAACTGTATTTCTTCAACATGTCTTGTTTACTTTATCGATATCTTTAGATGCCTGGGTGGCCAATTCAGTTTTGACAAACTGATTTTCAATAGAGCCCAGGTACAAGGAAATAAAAACATTAGTCATTACAGAGGAAAGAAACAGATTGACAGCTTCATTGCTGATAACAGATTCTGCCTTCTTCCAGATCCATGCGGCAGCTACATTGTGCTGAATGAGGCATCAAGGAACGTCCAGCAGGTGAACAATGGTAACGCAGACGGCTGTGACAGCGGGTTTGCCGGAGAGTGGTACCGCTTCATGGGTGCAGCGGGAAACGTCATGCCGACACAGGCGCCCCCGGACGTGTACAGGTGCGGCACCGACGCCCCGATGTGGATGAACGGACAGCACCCCTCCCAGGCTGACGGCGAGGTGTCCCGCCAGGCGTGTGCGTACTGGAGCGGTAACACCTGTAACTGGCAAACAACCATCCAGGTGCGGGCCTGCAGCGGCGGCTACTACGTGTACAAACTCCCCGCGGCTCCTGCGTGCAGCCTGGCCTACTGCGGGGCGACGGAAGGTGAGTGGAATATTTCCTCATGTGGAAATGTGACGTTAGCCTTATAACGAGAGATTCATATTCATCCAGAAAAAGGGTCCAAGTATGTCAGCCTAAAATCGGGTACGTCTAGTTCACATGTTGCAGCCAAGTTAAGCTTGAAATGGAAAAGTAGTCTACGTGTTTTCTTTGTTATCAATAATATGTCAGTTTTCTGAATTTCATATACATTGGCTTTATTTTTTTACCTTTTACCATTTCTCAGACATTGACGACTGTGCCGCCAATCCTTGTGCGAACGGTGACTGTGTGGACTTAGTGAACAGTTACTCCTGTACCTGTTACTCTGGATACGAAGGGGACAACTGTGACAGAAGTAAGATAAAAACATTTCTTCTAAGGAAGACCACCTGCTCTAATCGCTGTTATAATTCAACTGCAATCAAAACAAACAACATTTCTGCACATTGTATAGCACGACTTGAAATGGCAGATGAAAAGAAAAATTAAGCCATGTTTGTTCAGTGTTATAAATAATATCTCAGTTTTAATGATTTTAAATTGATTTCATTTGTTTTTACCATTTCTCAGATATTGACGACTGTGCCGCCAATCCTTGTGCTAACGGTGACTGTGTTGACGGACTGAATAGCTACACCTGTACCTGTTACTCAGGATACGAAGGGGACAACTGTGAGAGAGGTAAGATGAATTGGAAAACATATTCAAAACCTGTCAAAAATACCAAGTTAGTTCTTACAGTCCTTACAAATTCTGTTCGAAAATGGCAGTGATGAAAAAAATCTAACATACCATGTAATGTCGAAGTTTCCATCGTACTGACACATTTTTCGCAGATGCCGATGGCTGTTCTCCAAACCCGTGCGACCCCCTGGCCACCTGTCAGGACGTCCCGGCACCTGGGACCGGCGCCACGTGCACCTGTGCGGCTGGGTATGAGGGCGATGGGGAGTTAGGTGGATCCGGATGTACAGGTAACGTTAATGTTCCTACCTTGATTAGTCAACTGCTGCACACGAGTCTTACGCCATACCTCTGTGTACCTGACATAGTGACGCTATGACAGTTGGTCCGCAGTTGCCGTGATAACGTCACTTTTACACACCGGGGCCCCGCCGGGCTGTTTGTGGAAACGATAGATGTAACGTGTATACCTACAAATATATGACTATTCTCTTTACGTCTTTTGCAGTTTTGTGTCATACTTTCGTTCCCGAAACCTACCTGGCCGGGCCCCATTTTGTAAATGACGTAGGCCTAGCTCGTGTATGTCCCCATGTATATTGGCACCACCTTACTCTGCAGTCTGCCTCTAGCTCTACACCGGTAATCTTAGCTCAGATTTCAGTGTAACGACATTTTACTCCATTGGGTCTGTGTTGAGATACCAGTATCGCATGGATACTTCTCGGAGTAATCGGTTTCTTTTTCCTCATGCAGTTCCTGTGCCTCCATCGGAAATGTCAGGTAAGTCTTCCCCTGTTAGCATTTGTAGAAAAGGAAGCTTCATTCACGAATTCACATCAACTCTCTTTCTCTTTTATTTGGAAACACTCTCTTACGTGGACATATTGGACTTAAAGTAAGCTTCCCCTTCAGGCTCTACTACCTGTACCAATGACTACATGGAGGTGTCAATTCCTGAAGAGGAACTAACTGACATCGACCAAAACAACCTTCACTGGGAGCCTGATCAGAACTGTGGTGCCACAACTAACGGTACCCACTACCTTTTCCGTACTGACCTGTACGGCTGTGGCACCAAGGTATGTGTACTATGGAGCAATTTTTAAATTGTAAAGTAGTAGATCCGAACCTTAAAAGATACGGATCTACTTCTTCACTCAGCTGCATGCTTATCTGTCGTATTATGGGGTTAGTAGTTGGGCAAACCTAGTCATAAGTCTCACTACATGATTTACAACCCCTTCAAGGTCGCCTTCGACCCCACGTACGTCACGTTCCTGAACACCATCAGCATCCTGGGTGCGGCTAACGATGCTGGCGTCATCAGCAGAGCAAGTGACGTCAGGATCACCTCCAGGTAAGAAGACTATTCTTTCTGGGGAATCTTCTTCTTGTTTATCTTGGTCTTTCCTTACTCATGGACCTTTCCATCCTTGAGCTCAGGCTCAGAATCAAAGAGAGATCAGCATCCTTTGTCCGTATTTTCTAAAACAATTACACACTTTCTATTCATTACTCAGAGGACGCGTACGAATACGACTTCTTGTCTTTCATCTCCTGTTTCCACTGTGCTTTGATGGTTTAAACTATGGATGTTTTCGTCGATTACCAGGTGCGAATACAAGCGCCAGCAATGGGTGGACTCCACCTTCATGCCCATCCCGGGTGGCCTGAACTTTACGGAGGAGGGGTTCGGGCAGCTGGAGGTCCGTCTCTCCATGTTCCCCACACGGCAGTACCAGAGTCAGTACCGGGCCAACCAGTTCCCCATCCACCGGAAGCTGCGCGAGAACGTCTACCTGCAGCTGGAAGTGCAGGGGCACGGACAGAAACTTGGTGTGCTGGCGCTGAACTGTAAGGCAACCATGTCACCTGAACCTAACGATACCCTGCAGTATCAACTCATCAACGACGGGTAGGCAAAACTCCCAAAACCTCCATCTCTCAATGGTATTCTAATAGATAATGATTTGGTCCAATATAATTAATGGACAAACCTTTGTTCTACAGCCATGCAGAAGACAGTTTTTTTTCTTGCAGCTGTGCCTCTGACCCAACCCTGGATATCTACAGCACCAAGGATGCCAACAAGGAGCGCTTTGGTTTTGAGGCGTTCCGCTTCATCAAGGAGGTGAAATCGGTGTACGTGCACTGTGAGGTGATGGTCTGTAACGCCGCGGATCCTGATTCCCGATGTGAACAGGTTGGCCCATATGCTTGTGATACGGCGTACTCAAAGTATAGATGTGTACAGCTGTAAATATCCAGACGTTACTCTTACCAAATAACACCACTTTCGTCTTGACGTTAGCATTGCAACTGACCCGTTTTTTTTTTACTTTATGCATAGGCTCTTCTTTTTAATTTGCACTGACTCTCTAGCTTTGAAATGTATTTTTGGTGCGCAGTATCATGAATCTCCCTAGACTAACTGAAATCATTCATTCAGGCACTCATATACACCGTCACAAGGCTATATATATGTTATTTGCTGTTTTGTTACACCTTAACCCAAATTTCACAATGCACGCCTCTACTCTCATTCCAGGGTTGTGTTGCGAGACGCAAAAGGGCATCTGACGATAAAGTGGACATGATCGGACGTCACATGATACGCCTGGGACCAATCGTGCTGGATGATGACGACACAGGTACAAAATATTATATTTGTATCTATCTGATAATTCACAGATAGTTTGTAATATTGTTGATAATTCATAAAGCTGTTCAACGACCTTCTGCTTGATTATTGGCAATTGGAATAAAAACACAGGTAGCTTCTGCGCTTTAGTCTGGTTGCAGAAGTTCGCTTTTTCACTTAGATAATGAAATCTTCTGTTGTATTTTCATCTAGCCTCAGGCAGCCTGCGCGAACGCCGCAGTGCAGCCTGGTCCCTGCTGGCTGCCGGAGGAGGTCTGATGGCGCTCGCCCTTGTCGTGCTGGGCGCGGCCATCGTGAAGCGGTCCCGCCGGGAGAAGTGGGCCTACCAGGGGCTGACTCAAGTGGAGGAGGAGGAAGGGTAGACGGGGACTACAGGCTAGCGAGACGGGCGTCACGTTTAACACCCTGTAATGTCACAATTTGTCTCGCGGTCTACAATCTTAGATGGATCGTATGATAAATTTACCCCCGTGAGTCTTGATATGGTATGATAGGCAAATATCTATGTCATTAAACCATTTGCTCATATTAAAATGGCAGATATATACAACTTTGTACCTCTTTTCTTTATGATACAATTATCGTATCCATATGTCATATATATGTTTACTTTTTAATCTTACCTCATCATGTTCGTTCATCACTTGTTCGCCCAGTCGGTATCTACTGCATGTATGGTTAACGAATGATCTTTTCCTCGTTGTTTGAGATCGGTATACGAAACAGCAACATCAACTGTACACAATCCAATCATCAATAAAGATAGAATTGATAATCAAGATATAACAATGTGTTGATCAATGAATGATCAGTAGGAAAATAGTATCAACAGAAGACAAGACATAGTTAACAGGACCCAAGAGATATTTTTCTGTAACTTTCAACACACTTAACAATCCGAATAATGTGTTTCAAATATTCCATAGAAGAATGCACTATGATAAGTAGGTTTTTGTGTTGAATAAAAGACATTTCCTTCTTGAAAAAGAATGGTTGGTTGTGTTACCTATATGGTCAGTTAGCTAACTACTCTTACCAGACATATTTCATAAATGGAATTTATATCGCGTAGATAGTTCTCACAAATGACATACACAATAGAAGTATCTTTCCGCAACGACACAGATGTAAGAACAAACAAATTAAGAAGTTGAATTGGTGATATGATTTGAGATGGAAAAGTTGACACTCAACTCATGATCTTCCAAACTATTAAGCGAAAACTCATTTAGACAGTTTTTGTAGCACTGTGAAGCCAAAATGAAAACAATGCTCAGGTCCGTACACATTAAGTCATGAATTAAGGTTTTGGCTGTAGGCAGACTTGCGAAAGTATCGAAATAGATATGCTCCGAGAGGAAAGTATTCAAACCAAACTCAGCCTATGCATCGAGTAATAAAGAAGGGGCTGCAACCTGTGTATTATTGCCGTTTGTTCCTTTCGTGCCACAAGATGGGTTTGTCAGGCATCCTCATAAAGTATCATGTTCCTAGTGTTGTCCCAAACCCGCAGGTAAATGTTGGTCAAGGAAACTCATATTTCTAAGACGTTGAAGAGATTCAGGCCACCTAGGAGGCTGTACGGCTCGGTGAGCATGTGATGGACTCCTGACGGCTGACCAATCACAGGAGCGGATGACGACCGATGTAGTATTTAACCGAAAGTGTAGTAGAGGCACCTGTTAGTGGGTGTCCTGCATTCTCGAGCACTTAGTCTCAAGAGTCGGTCATCTTTCTCCGTACTCCTGAGCAAAAGCAGGCTTCGGCATGAAGGTCTTGGCTCTGTTGTGCTTGGGTCTCTGCGCCTCTGCTGTGACCGGTAAGAACCGTTTTATATATATATATCACCTGACCTTGAAAATTCGTTAACGGTCCAGACTTACGTAACTGATTGGTTTGATTCTATTTTTCTTGATATTAATAGCGGATAGCGGCATTTCTTGATATTAAGATTAGATTCACAACATATACGTATGTAATTACAACACACATGCAATGGAAAGCTTTGCGTTCTTCACAACTTTAAGTGTACAATCTTTAATGCTAAGAATTTGATACATCGTTTAGAGATAAGTTTTGTTCGGTGGAAGTTTCTGATCGACACCGTATAACGTTTTTCTTACTTCAAATATCGCCATAACTGCACATGTACTGAATAGCTTTGTTTTCCCCATGGCATGTTGTTGTCCATGTCAAAAATTGTTTTCCTTCTCCTTACTCCGCTGAACGGTATCTTGGAGTAAACAAACCTTCTTAAGTTAGGAATTAAACAGATTACACCGCTAGTCCGACATGTAAGTACTAGTGAGAATGCGGATCCACCTTATTTCTCACTCCATTGCACACAATCGGCGTCTTCTTCTAGTCGGCCAACTTTTAAGGATCGTAGAACACACTTTCGACATCCACTTTGACGGTGTCATTAAACACTTAACACGTTGTGGATCATCTCTTTGCACCTCTTTTACAAACTGTAAGATTACGTGCTTAACTCAGAATTTGAGCGTCTAAACTGGACTCTTTGCACCCTCATGAATCGCATAGGTTAAATCGATTTACCCATATCCCACTAGACGCACCAAGAGAAGGGAAGTAAGGTTTGCACTCCTACGAAAATGTCACCCATTGTGAAAAATGTTGTAATAATTATTGCATTCATTCATCTGTCCGCTTATGTGTCCATTTCCCTTGTTGTTTAATTCTGTCCTTACTCGATGGCGGCGCTGACATAAATTAGGTTTACTTGAGTGCGTCGTCATCTTGTCTGCATTATTTGTTTATTTATATTTGTTTAATCTGAATGAAAAGCAGACATCTGTAGAATAGTGTCATGCTGTAAACATCATTTGCTCTGAGCAGATTGTCGCTAATTGACCAATGAAAATCTCCAATTTCTCCTGGTATTTTACTTTCAAAAATGCACCCTTTTGCTTCGGAGCAATAAACCTACAGGAACATTATGTAAAGTCAGAGTCTACACTGATGTTAGAGCTGCTTTGTTGAATATTTGTCATATTTCATGTTGACTTAATGTGAGTTCGTCCAAATTGGATTTGAACGTATATCCACATAGTTTAAAAGGATAAAAGGCACAAACCGGTGTTTAGGCAGCAGGCTCGTGAACGCACTTGAGGAACGGCTCAAACTCGAGAAACTAGATATGTTTATTTGAATCTTATACTCTTCATTTATGTTTACTTGGACCAATGACATGCTCTTCTTCTGTCCCAAATGCACTTTGCAAATCCAAAGGATTGCCTGTGGGTTAAAAAGATAAGAAAGCACACACCACGCTTACATACTTCATGTTTATTTGGGACAATGAAATAGTCTGTCTTCATCCTATATATACTTTGCAAATGCTGACTTTCACCCCAGGTCTTCTCTGCTCGGGGTAAAAAGATTAGGAATCTAACACGCGTGAAGAAACAAGATAGTTTTATTCTATGTTTACCTACTTTATGTCTACTTGTACATTGGGACAATGATGTGCTCTATTCTCGTCCTACATACACTCAGCAAGCTTTCTGTCCACTCAATTATCTAGAGCTGGGACAAGATAATCTGCGGCATGCTCAGTGAAAAAATGTTTATCCTCTCCTTGTACACATATGGGATCGTCTTGTTAAGCACGTTGTCACGAATAATACTTCCCTCTTAATAAACATGGTTAATGCATGGTGGTAGAAACTAATTGAAGCCTTGCTATGCTGGTGAAATAACATAGAGGGTGCTTATGTACCGCTGTGTACAACTACACCAGACTGAGCACGGCGGCACCAGCCAGTTCGTGTCGGTGCGCACGTACATCTATCACAACAATTAGTCATTGACGACGTGCAGTGTCCGACGTAGCAGAGCAGCAGTGACACAAGAAGTAAGGCCATGTTGACTTGATTATATAAATTTTAGCTGACATTCTCTGGGAACCCCCAAACTGATGCGAGATATCAAAGTGCGACGTCTTCATTATGAGATACATATATGATAGTGGTCAGGAAGGTTGAACAAATGACAAAGACACATGTATACAGTGTATGGTATACCAAACAAAATATTCTTTTATTTTTGTTATTTCACAACTTCTTCTTTCACTTTGGAATGTACTTTGGCATTCGATATCGATATTTTTCTTAAGTCTCCGGCATATGTGTTTTCACTCTACAGCTGCTTTGTATAATTTGTGGCCGAAAATGATTTTAAAAGGGTGAAAACTGTCATCCATATGATCAAATCAACATGGCCTTACTTAAACGTTATCCACATGATTTACTGTAGTGTCTGTGGTGTCGCAGCAAAATGCCGCCAACGTACTCCAAACGTACCGCGCTCAAGTGAGATACTCCCTTAATCTATGAAAATCTATGAAATCTTTATTAAAATACCATATCGCAGACTTTAAATCAAGTCTGAATTGTGATGGTAATTTACATGTACTCCTCCAGGGAGAATTGCACAAAGAGTTACGTACAGTAATTCTGCAGCAACTGTTATCTATACGTAGGCAGCGCCACCGACCAGGACGAGTTAAAAGAGCAGGAGGCACTCCGTATCCTGGACGCAAGCAATGGTGCAGATGCGGTGGACTTCATGGTAACATCTAGACAAAAACTCTGTTTGGGATTCAGATACATCGTGCTTTTTTCATTAATCAATATTCATGCTTTTGTTCCTTATTGCTAAGCACAGATTTTTAAAATCAATTTCCCGAAAAGCCTGTGGGTTAAGGGTTGTATTATTTTTGTGCGTGGGCCAGTTGGTCATCCAGGGAGGCATTCTAAATCTTTTATTACTCCGCGCGGCAAAAGTGATTCGGTTTATTCATCTTTTGACCCGACACATTTATCTGGAAATTTGTTCTTTCCGTGATTTGATAATCATATCACGTATCCCGAATAGGATTCCACTGGTGGAGATGCGGTCTCTCATAGTCGCCGTCAGATGGTCGATGGTACGTTCCTTATCAACAACAACTCATGGGTACTCTAACTAGGATTGTAATATTGTACCGTAATTGATGTACTGTAATATGTTACTATAGTATACAGCAAGTTGTCTTGTACAAGATACATCGCTTTACATTGCATCCGCTACAAGAACAATTGTTGTGCAATATACTTTGACTTGACTTCGTAAACTCAATAGAACTGTGTGAACTTATGCTGCTAAATGTAATGACTTGAACAGCTCCATATTTAGATCAAAACAACGTCTAAGAATGTAACTGATCAACTCTTGTGCTTTTTGACTAACACAGTTATCAGAGCCTGGGTGAATAGTAAGTTGGCTGGCGGGTCACCCATAAGGAGAAGTCCAAAGTAATCTTTTCAGTCTGAGTTTTTGACGGACACTTTTTCTTTATCTTTTTACAGGGCGAGATGCCTCATTTCTGGCAACCTTCAAGGGCTGGCACTACTACAAAGTACCTGTAGCTGGAGAAATGTCAGCGGCCAACGTGAAGGCTACCTGTGAGGCAGCGGGGTACGTTACACCCTGTCCCGGGGACACCGGCTGTTCGTACTCCTCCTCCTCGTGCTTCCAAACAGGCCTGGTGGACTGTGGCAACCCCATGAAGGAAGTGTCCATGCAGCTGTGCGGTACCAGTCCAAGCGGCTGTTCACAGCTGTACGGCGTGTACCAGTTCATGAACAACTGGAGTAACGGTGCCTCTTGTGGCGCAGAGCAGGGAAGCTGGTGCGTCGGTGGTATTGGACAGCAAGACAAGTACGCCTTCTGCGCCAGAGGTATTTTTGAGAAGTTCTGATTTTAACTAACTACTCTTAGGAATTATTTTTTTGCTGTAGTTACAGTTTGTAGAGGCTGTTACTCTGCAAGACTCATAGAGTCGCATTTGTTTCTTTGCTCGTACCGGTGGATCATGTTTTTCTAGGAGCGTAGGACAGGTGATTTTGCAATGGACCACAACTGTTGCAACCATTTTTCTTTCTTGTTGTTCTGTTGTAGACCGGATTGTCACGGCTCCACCACCCCGGCAAACAACCACTGCGCCCAAAGGGCCGAGTAAGTACCTTACTTTGAAAAGTCACATCAGGTGACGACGGTAGGCAATGAGCCCTCTATATGCTGAACACAGATGTATTCCAACGAACATCTGCATTGACAAATTGTTCTAGATTCCGTCACAAAAGTCAAAACAATTTCACTGTTCACTTCATATCATAAAGCAAGGAAGTATGATAGATCCGACCTTGGCCAGTGGTAATCACTAGTGCTCCACTGGCAAATGAAACTTGACAACTTTGCAGGGAACTGTTGCGGTAGCATACTGCGGCACGAGACGGAAGAGGTTGACCAGTCCACTAGCTACAAGGTTCCAGACGGGTGGACCATGTGCTACATCGACCAGCGCGACTCTGCGTACTACAACACCCCGTGCCGGGACCTGCTTCAGGGAATTCCCGGGTACGAGAACGCCGATCAACTGCTCGCAGCCGGGGGAAACTTCGGGTGCTGGCACGGGAACACCGGTGACACTCCTGGAGCGGCATTCGCGACAAACAACGTCATTGAGATGAGCTGCAGGGATAACATCCAGCAGACAAACCAGCTGGCATCTTGGAGTCCGAGTACAACCACATTTGGCGTTTGTATCAAGGGCATCGAATGTGGTGAGTACTTTTGAACTTGTGAAGTGCATACATACCTATTAAGATCTTATTGTTCAGAGATATTTATACTGATATGTACGCACGTGATGCTGGTATGAATATGTCTTTCTTTTTCCGATCACAGAACCGATTGCTACAACTGCAGCAGCGCCAACCAAAGACCCGAAGAGTGAGTATCTGTTCGACCAACCACTGTGCTTTAAGGAGATAAAAACGCATGCAATAGTAGATTTGTTGACATTTTCCTGTAAATTCTGGATTATAAATTTTAACGTGTCACTCTTTGTGATGATGCAAAGATGATTTTACTTATGTTCATGGATGAATGAGAAATGAAAAAGGACACTTATGTCTTTTTCTTTGAAGCGACGCATCTGTTCAAGGCTAATTCAAAGAATCCTTTTAATTCACTGTAAGTCTAATGTGCCTGGATGAAGAAAAATAATTGTACTTGTCTCACCACACAGTCCAACCAGTCACACCCATGCCAGTGCAAGACTTGATTGGTATGTACGTCGTCTCTGCGATATATAACCAAATGGATTTCGCTGATTGAAATTTTTATTTTCATTCATTGGTTCAATGAAATAAACGTACGTTTAGGAAATATGATAGTTGTATGAACATTTACTTTTCGTCTTTGATTTGGAGCTCCAACTCATTTGCATAGTGCACACATGCCCGATGCTGTAGGACTATACATGTAAAATGATGTCGAGTCGTTGTTGACAATGATTTGTCATCCTCATGTCATCTTCTACGTCGAATTTCTATTTCAGCCTTCACTTCCTGCACCAATGACTACATGGAACTATCCATCCCAGTGGATGAACTGACCGACATCACTCTTGACGACCTATACTGGGAGCCTGACCAGAACTGTGGTGCCACATCTAACGGTACTCACTACCTTTTCCGTACTGAGCTGTACGGATGTGGAACCAAGGTATGTGTACTTCAATCAAACTATATTTGCAGTGGAAGAGCTGATAGAAATAATCATTGGATTTCATTGATCTTAGAGAGCTTTAAATGGAAATGCATTGCTGGCTAGCTACAAAGTCAAAGTACAATCCATGTGTCTGTTTTTTGGATACGGACGGTACGTGTCGCCGAGTTTGATCGTGCGTTGCTTTGACGCCATTTACTATTTCAGTTCTTTGTTCTCTGACTGGTCATTGCCATACGCCTGTGGATTACCGATGAACATATTCAACCAGTTGCAGGTAACTCTATCGGTCATTATCGAACTCCCGAACTCATGATCAAGCTTAAGATTCTGTATGAATGTCAGCATTTGTTGAGATTTTTTTTAAAACTATGGGCATATTTTGTCCACAAGGTGTCCTTCGACCCGAAGTACGTCATCTTTCTGAACACCATCAACATCCTGACTATGGAACAGAAGATCGGAGTCATCACACGGGATGGCGGCATCAGGATTACTTCCAAGTATGAACAGCAACAAACAACATTCTTTCCTTGACCTTTCAAGATTGTTTTCTTTTGCTGTATTTGTTTAGACATATGCGTCTTATTTCTTGTTGATATCACTGTATTTGAATATTGTTATGGCAATATCGAAGATGGTGGTTAGACCAATGAAGCTGATGTACATCTCGTATTAGACTTCTGACTGTCACCATTTTTTAAAGGAATATAACGGATGACTAGATTCTCTTCATCCACGAACCAATACGGGTTTGGGGATGGGGGGTAGTTGCTGAAACAGAATTGCCATGCATAGTCTCGTACCTTAGTGATGGTAATACATACTCAATGAGATTGATACGCAATGGAGTTCTCTCCCTTCACGAAAAATGCATCCCTCTGTCAACAGGTGTGAGTACAAGCGTGAGCAATGGGTGGACTCCACCTTCCTGCCCATCCCTGGCGGACTGAACTTTACGGAGGAGGGGTTCGGGCAGCTGGAGGTCCGTCTCTCCATGTTCCCCACAAGTCAGTACCAGACACCGTTCCTGGCGGACCAGTACCCCGTCCACTTCAAACTGCGCCAGCGTATCTTCATGCAGCTGGAGGTGCAGGGGCATGCGCAGAACCTCGCCGTGCTGGCGCTGAACTGTAAGGCAACCATGTCACCTGAACCTAACGACACTCTGCAGTATCAACTCATCAACGACGGGTAGGTTTAAACGTATCGAGTTTAGCGACATAGACTGATTGATGCGCTCTCGGTATCAGTAGTTGCATGCTTATTTGTAGTTACCATAAAGTAAATGCTTGTATTGAGAAAATACGCGTACGTTTTCGTCAGTGCTCACGACAATTCATTACAGTGTATTACAGGTCATGACAGTTTCAATGCCCTAGATAACGTTAGTTCGAAGTTTTCTACTACGCATAGGCCAAAAGAGCAAAATATTCGAATATGAGAAATTTACTCTGTACTAATGTAGAATTTACCTTGTTGCAGTTGCGCTTCCGACCCAACCCTGGATATCTTCAGTATCGACGACCCCAGTAAGGAACGCTTTGGATTTGAAGCGTTCCGCTTTATCAAAGAGGTGAAGACGGTGTACGTGCACTGTGAGGTGATGGTCTGTAACGCCGCGGATCCTGGGTCCCGCTGTGCTCAGGTAATTGCCAACATATAAACAGTCACTTGAAATATATGTATTTCTAACTTTTTAGAAAGAAGCAGTTATGGATCTGTACGTATTCAACGATTCCAGGAAAAATTCATATTAATGATAAAAAACACAATTTTTTCAGGGTTGCGTTGCAAGACGCAAAAGGGCCGCTGAGGAGGACGTCGACATGATCGGACGTCACATGATCTACCTTGGGCCAATCGCCTTGGATGACGAAGACGTCGACGCAGTCGCAGGTATATGTTCTCGTTGTTTATATGTCAAATACTCTGCTCTACGGAAGCGTGTAGCAGTTCTTCAACGTTCTTCCATGTGACTTATGATTTGCAACAAACAGCACTACAAGTGATTGTTGTACAAACTATTACAGATAAGATATGCTATAGTAATCGGATCGATAGACTATGCCAATTTAGTCTTATATCTTCTTATGCTAATAGGATGTTAAGTCTTATTCTATACACCTATTTTGAACTTTGTATATTAGTCGTTGCCATACATTGTACCATGTACAAATGTGCAATAAAGTTCTCTATAAAGTTCTCTATCTTTTTCCAGCTGAAAGCAACCTGCGCGAACGCCGCAGTGCACCCTGGTCCCTGCTGGCTGCCGGAGGAGGTCTGATGGCGCTCGCCCTTGCCGTGATGGGCGCCGCCATCGTGCTGAAGCGGTCCCGCCGGGAGAAGTGGGCCTACCAGGGGCTGACTCACGTGGAAGAGGATGGGGAGGGGGAGGAGTAGGGCGGAACTACAGGCTAGCGAGGCGGACGTAACGTTTAACACCCTGTAACGTCAAGTTGTACCAACCGATTTGGTTGGTGCCTTGTGGCCTGACTGTTTCGTTCCATCAACCTCCTTGGTTCCATTGTGTCAGTTTCAAGAGCAATGTTTTCGGATGATCAACTGTATGTAATTGATTTCCTTTCAGAAACAAACCGTCATGTCATCTTAGACCAACAAGACAACTAAAAGTACTTTAGCATGGGTAAATGATACATTCTGACCTCTATTCACAACTTCTGTCAACCATTCATAGACCTGTACTTGTTTTCTAAATTTCGTAGATCCACTTGTCTTTTCCATAAACAATATTGTCAATACTACAGTACATTAATCCCCATAGAGTTGAAAGCTAAACTTGCAAGGATCATCCAGAAATATTACTCGCTATGGCGTTGATTAAGTGATGATGTTCTACACAGTTACTCAGCTATAGTAGCCATATATCTATGCAATAAATCCAGCACTTGCATTAGTCAAGATATTGTATTCAAGATATTTTATACCGGTATAACATCTATTACATTAAGTAATAGCCCGGTATCTAGCCTTGTAGGGTCAGTTGTGAAGTAGCCCGAATGGCTGGATACCAGGTTAGTTACTATGTAAAGAATGTTCCATAACCAAGATGTTCGCAGTTTTTTTCCATTTTGTTTTCCGATTGTCATAAATGTTTTCCAAAAGCACATGTGCAAGATAAGAAAAGGGGCTCATTAATTAAGAAAACCCGTATCTTCATGTAAGGCGAAAACGTATGTTATTTCACATACTGTTATGCTCCGCTTTGTAGTAGTATCACTATGGGAAAATAGCCCAAAAGACACCAGGGCACTGTAAAAGATAATTACAAGTATACCACCTTAATCCGATTTGATATTTTTGAACACAAAAACGAAACCTGAGAGGAGACACTACTGATACTACTGATATAATTTTTAGAAAGACTTTTTTTGTATATCTCCACTATGAAATTCACTATGCTAATAGTTTGCTGAATAAAATGCATATGCATGATAAAATGACGTGCTATTTGTCTTTGTAGTAATAGTACTAGTAATCATAACTGCAGTCTGTAGAGATTTATAACGTTATACAACTGAACTACATCATAATAGCCGCAACAATAATTTACTACTTAGAAGAATTATGCGCATGTAATGTTGAAAGAGAACAAAATGTAAACTGAAAGATTTCAGACATTGTTGTTCACATGGTTCCTATGCCGTTTGGCCACACGGCGCCAACATGTATATACCCCATCAGGGTTGCAATCTGCAGTACCGGACCTAGCCGCTGATAGGAAAAAAACTCCAAGAGCCCGTCAAATTTCAAAATGTTGAAATCGTACATTTGGGTTTAGATAATTCCGTCGATTATTCAACTTTTCGAGACCAGAAATGGTGTTTGACAGACACGTAGATGTACAAGGTAGTGAAAGACATTTGTATGTTTTGATACTTTCCAGCTACTCGGGCAAGTTGCTTTTTCTACATTTTCATTTACAGTCGGCCTCAGCACAGTTTGACACAGCTCAAAACTATACTTAAAATACAGGTCTAAATGATCATTTATGGAAAGAGGGGGCTAAATACATATACATTCAACAGGTATGTTGGAACACACATGGAAGGAAAGTTGTGGGGGCACGTGCTAAAAAGATATAATATACTACAGACTGGTTTCTTGGAGTTCGAGAACGTTTCAAGTACAGCAACTTTGGCCCTCAGCAAAAGCGAGGTTTGTTGTTCTCAAGTTTCGCGAGAAGTTGAGAACGGCTTGAAACTAGAGAAAGCATACATGATTGTCTTGACAAAGGCCTGAGGTCTACTGAGCGAAAAAAAGGATACATTGTGATATACTAATAGACTACTACTCCATTTAACACATAAGAAAAGAAAGTGTTAAAAAGTGACTTTCTGTGGAGCAAATGTCGACCTAAGAACTCATTAAAAAGTCACCCAACCAGTTCGCCGCCCGAGGCGCAGAGGGCTGATTGAATTCCCGATAGCGACAACGGAGGTGTTTGTTCCCACCAACACAAATCTCACGGCGAAGCCGCCGTGACAATAGCAGGTGTACAAGCTGGGACAACACGGACAAACAGGTGAGACAGACTTCTCTCTTTACTATATATTTACTATCTCACCCGTATGTTCGTTTTCACAGAGACATATGGCGGCTTTTGTTTCAAGTCGTGCTTTTTTGTTTTGGAGCGACAAACCGTTGTCTTCTTGCACAATGCTTGTTACACAATGCTTGTGCCCATTGGGTCATATCATTCAGATTTGTGCACTGTCGTTGAGTTTAGATTCGTTCACAGTTGGAACTACTTCAGTAGTTTGTTGTTAACATTTTCCTACTGTGCAGTTGTTTATGGAATTTAGCATGTTCAGTAGACAACTTAAAGGAGAAAACACCCGTCTTGTTGGTATATGACGATTTTCTAACAGTTGATATGGCCAATGAGAGATTCAATTGGATATAAATAATTCCATTTGGGGTCAGCACGGCTTTTCTTTATACTGTATTCATTCATCGCGAATCTTGTACCATCAAATACTATTAGTGTGACCTTTGACCCCACAAGACCAGACCGGTTTGGTAAAAGGTGCACACGCCTGCAAAGTAGTAGTGTACGACCAACAATATGCATGTATTGATCTCGAAAAGAGAAGTTTCACCCAATTCTACAAAAACACGTAGCTAGATAGATACGAATTAGCCAGAAAATATTTGCTCCAAATCCTTTTAGATTTTACCCTTCCGAGAACCTATAAGACATCGGTCACGTATCCTACGGATCTAGGTGCCAGATTACAATACATGTATAGATTACAGTAAGGGGCAGAATACAATACAACCTAAACACATTCTTTGATGCCCTTGCATGAATAAAACATTTCCAGAAATTAAACCTCTAGATCTCCATTTCACTGTAAGGTTAAGCGTTCCAGGTGATAGTCATTTATTGTATTCTGACTTGTACCTTTAGCAAATACTCAAACATCTTTATTTATGAGTTGGACGTTTCAGTTATTTGTTCTTTCTGTCTGGTTGGAATTTTGGAATCTCTGGAAGATATCGCTGCAACAGGACTAGGTATGTGGGTAAGGAAAGGCATGTCTCCTTATCACAAGTGCTTAGGGATAGGTTTCAACCAGGCTGTTTTGTGAACATGGTGTGAAATACAAAGATAAGCAACCACGCAAATTATACACTATTTTTTCACTTCCCACTCAAGGTCTAGACACCTGTCAGATATCATAACCTGGATGACATAGACAAGGACTGATAACAAGAAGCAATAACACATAAATAAAGCAATACTATCCAGCAGCCTCCTCCCTTGAGGCGCCGCCAAAATGCAAATGTATCATGACGTTACATTGCTTACCTAATTGTAAATATAAGACACCAAATCTTACCTCTGACAGTTTGAACAATCTTTTATTTTGGAAAACGTGCTAACAGAAAATGATGACGTCACGAATGGGATGACAAGAAGGTCGTTCTGTCTGATGATTGACAGGTGGGGATCCGGTAGGATCTTCAGGTGTGTCATCACCATAGCAACCGGACCACAACAGTTCAACAATGCCCCAACCTAAATTTAAATATACCCTCAGGCACTTAGTTAGGCAAACATGGTGTAGTCATCATACGAAACGAATGGGGTGGAAAACCAGAATCAGACAGTGATATGTGATTAGTACATGGAGGGAACGACAAAGAAAAATGTGAACCATATCCAGGGTCAGTTGCACGAAGTACTACTAGTAACTCTTCTACATATGCCATATTGGCTCTCCAACTTGTAAAACTTGAAGAAGTTTTTCACAAGTACAAAAACTGAATTTTCTGTGAGTAGCCTAGAAGATTTCGTCATTCTGTAAACGTCTAACGTTACATGTACATGGAAACCAGTCACCTATTCTAACACTCTAATCACAGGGATGTCTGCTAGATAAGTGTTGAATTAATTACTGATTCATTATCAGAGATTAAAGACCCGCTAAAACAATTATATTAATTAACTCACAGGTTTGTTTACATGGTATCTAACCCGAGCTAGTGATGGTGATATTTTGTTTATTCCTGTTTCCCCGTGACCGATTATGAAGCGATTTAGGCTCCGATAATTTACATTATGCAGATATGTGTCTACAGTCCACCTGCCGACGCCCAAAAGTCCGTAGCGATACAAGAATGTTAGTTGAGTAATAATTCACATGCCGATAGCCTCCCTAGTACCTGTCTGTTCGCGTTTGCCAGCTTGCCCCAGTATTAATTGGTCTCACAACGTACATAAGGTTTATTGGAAGGATTCACAGCATGGGTGAACTGTATATATTATTGTGGATTTAATTGATAGATGTTGAAATTTTGGCGTTAATGATATAAGATAACCCTGTCACAACTGAAAAACACACCTAGCCTTCATATGAAAAGTTGGCATTTTTCAATTCTTATTTATGTAAATATTTACGATTTCTATACAAGCCTATGGGTGTGTTGTTTTAGAAAATGTGTAGTTGTCAGGAAAACATAAAAACGATCTATCACTAATCAAGCTACCCTTAGAAAAGTCTGTGTTGAGGCTACGTACCATCCGGACTACGAGTCTTGGCAGTTAGAGTTCTCACAAAGTCTTCTAAAAGGGTAAGATAGGATGGCACAATCTCTAAGCATAATGTGTGAGTTTTCCTAATTTTCATTCATCTTTTGCCCCCTTCGTACATATTTTGAGTGCTTCTACGTTTTCAACACCAGACGACGAAGCCTTCAGCATAAACACACCACTTGAGATACCTATTATACAAACAGCAATACACACAAAACAAACCTAAGCATACATTTGCTTGGAGATTATGTATTATCGTATTTACGTTGGATAATCTATTACCCAACTGTCGTTTACCTTAGACACTTTTCGTACACTGGAACAATTCAAGTGTTTGCGGTAGGCAATCATTCTCGTAGCATATTCGTTACGGTATATTTTGATGCTTAGCAAGTCCGTTCCGTCTGTGGACAGCGCGATCAATTGCATGATGTGCAATTTGCTTTCCTTGTTTCAACATAGCGTCGTGAAGTGGAGCACCTATTGTAAATATCCTTTGAGAAAATGAAAAATTTAATGCTTACTTTTTAATATTTGATAGAAGTCTATTCAATGATGTCAAATTGTAATGAACTGGAAAAAAATTAAGAGATTAAAACCGGCTACATTTCACCACGAATTAGATGTTTTGTCTTAAAAGTTAACACAAATCTGACGCTATTGTCTGCTGGCTCAATAGTCAACAGAAATCTCTGTTTGGTATATGAAGAAATCTGAAAACTGTGCCTCCTAATTTTGGAACGAGTGAGGCGCCAAAAGGAATTATAGTCTTTGTCACTAATTAAATTTGCGAGACAGCGTCCTTGTACCAGTATTAGCAAGGAGGTTAAAAACCTCCTAAGAGTTGGTTCAGAATTGTGGGGAACTAACGTCTACTGGGGAAATGCGTATTGTCGACAGTTCCTGGAAAGACTGTAATGTGTTGTCTCAATTACCCCATTAAGTAAAAGTATGTCATGTGACAAATAGTCACTGGGATGAAAGTTTTTAGAGGTAGGAAATACATTTCCTATTGTAAACTAACATTTCATGTAATTATCCTGGGGGAGATGATCTTTTGATACCAGGGTACTCAAACGGAACATTCTCGAAAGATGAAGCTCTATGATTGCGAACAATACCTTGTGCCTTACCCCTCACAGAGGAAGCAATGGTCTATGATTGTGAACAATACGTCGTTGTTCCAACGATCTATTAGCCAACGTTCCATCCTAGCCTAAAGCTAGTAATCCTTAAATATACGTCCACTGGAACGATGGTTCGCGCCATGAATGTATGAAGTATGTGTTTCTTTGTGTCACTCGCAGAAAGAATGTAGATGCTCGTAAACATATCTTCAATCACTGACTCCAGTCGTATGATTATGGTCTTGACGCTCGTAATTGTCATTATTATGTGCGTGCTAATCCAGAGAGGGTACATTTTGTCATGGCGTAAGTAGAACGTAATACCCTGTAAAGTTTCTCAGGAAGAAAGGTGTGTTTTTAGGGCGGACTGTGGCTGTAAATCTTCCTTTGTGTTTGGGGGTAATCAGGTCCAGTCGTCCGCTGGGGGTCGAACAGGTGCGTTTGTTTTCGGTGTGCCTAGCTTTCCAATCTCACGGGTAGCTAAGGTGGGGCACGTCATACTTCCTATTGCACTGAAATGGTTACTTCCAGCTTTTTTAAATCCTGAGAATAAAAACAGCATTCAAACGACATTTTTTAAACTCAAAAATAAAGCTGAGTGCTGCAGAGAAATGCCAATTCTTGAAAGCTCTTAAGTCTGCGTACGTAGTTTGGCTAATTTCAGAATTTTTGTACGTGCTACAGCTAATTTATTTTACGGGTTGTTCCAGTGCACAGTGAACCATACTAGCGGCCATCCAGTTTGTTTTGTACCTAACCATCCCTAACCGACCAACCCAAAAGTTGAAAGCCATCTTTGTGTACGAAACACCGCGCCTTACCCCTTACAGAGGAGGCGATTTCTCTACCTACGTCACCCTGACCCCCTTAAAGTTTTTCTGTATACCACCTGGAATCACAAGATCGTTATCTGTAAATAAACTGTATTTATTCAAGATTCGTGTGGTTCTGTATCAATACAGTCACAAACTACAGTAGAACCTCTAATTCAGATTGATATACCTTTACTGAAAGTTTTATCTTGTATAGAGTAAATGTACGTAATTCTGGAAACCCAAAAATCATTTGACACAAATATTGATCGCTCCCTAGGGATGTGGTTTCAATGTTCACACGATTTCTTTGTTGTGGAAACATACCTTGACCTTGGGTCGTGAGAGTCAGTCGGTCTGTGTTGGGAACCATACGGTAGTAGAACAACTCCTACCGCTCACTTCATCGCTGTAAGGTTCGGGATAGGCAAACCTTGAGCACGTAACGCACAATTCGTGAGTATTGATATTAGGAGTTCATTATGAACGCTTCTTTTGCTATGTTGTCTATGTTGCTATGTATGTGGAGCAGGGTGAACATAAAATCTCTTTTAACTCCGTACTCAAAAATTGCATCATCATAGTTCTGTTTCATGGAAACCTACACAAAATTATTTTTTTCGAGACACATTGTACACTGCATGTGTAGCAATAGTACCAACTTTTGTTATGCCAGGATACCTGCAGTTTTATGTAGCTTGACCAATACCACTCTTTTTTACTCCTTCATCCCTCTACAGAACATATTTGCAACTTGTTCGATTAGAGTTCTCCTCAATAAATCTCTCTTTTTTTTTCAAAATCAAAATTTAGTGGCATAAGATCTGTCAAATGTAATCCTTTGTGACTTACACTTCATGTTCTCCACGGTAATGGTTCACTAATGTGCCAAATATTTTGTTACGGTGACAAGATGTGACCGTTGGCCCTCTTCAGACGACAGTTAGTCGCTAGGTGAGGGCACGCCTCCCCCGGCACGCCGCAGTCTTGGTGACGGGAGGCGGCATGGTTGGGCCGTGTACGGGAGGGAGGGAGGGAGAGGTAAGGTGAGGTCTGAATGCTGTCAGGAGTTTAGTTTATTACATTAGTAGAGGTGTGCCCAGGGTATCTGTGAGGTAGTTCTGAGGTTGCTCTTGACAGGATGAAAAATACCGAGGGCTGAAGGGTTTCCGGTGTTTGATATACTAGCATATGTGCCTTCTCTTTATTAGGTCGGTATGTACACATAATCCGTCACGATCTTCATTTCTAAAAATTCACTTCCCAGGACTTCATTGAAAGCTTCTTCCTTGACCTTGTTGAATGTGTTCTTCTAAGCTGAGGAGTTATGGTATATAGCAACTCCCAAGTGTATGTATACTAGTACCAAATTTACATTTTCATGTGTTCTCCAGTTTAAGATATGGTACAGCAAAACGTTATATAAAGCCCCCGATATTTTAGTCCAATTTCCGGTGTTTGGTTTCGTGTCTTTCCCCCCTTTGTGGTCTCAGTTCACAGTGTTGCCGTTCTATATAGGAAATAGCTCAGTGTACCTGTCTAATTGTATCCTTTTGTGAGCTACCCTTGCGTAGTTTTATTATCATCATTTTGTATGTTTATGTAGGTAAATATTCTATCATTGCTTCTAAAACAGAAACGTTCAATAAAACTCATTCGATCCTTCATTCATTCATTAAACCAGTCAATCAATCAATCAATCAATCAATCAATCAATCAATCAATCAATCAATTAGTTTATTTATCATCTCTTGCTATTACAAAGTGTATGTTTACCTACTTATTGATTTTTTTAATACCCACCCCATTGCTAAAACAACTACATGTGCTATGATAATCTTACGGAAAGTTAGGATTGAAAATTATTTACTGCAACATAACGAACTGCATTTGTAGCCGATAAGTTATCTTGCACCAGGGGAGGGATTGGCACAAATACACGCGTGTGTCTCAAAATAAGACGATCCGTAGCAAAATCCATTAGAGGTCGGTAGAGTGCTGTTGCTGTTCACTTAGACACATTATCTCGCCTAGTCGGGTTCATCCGGGTTACGCACCGCCTTCCTTAGTTTGTGCTCAGTGAACAACAGAACATAATCACCGGTGCACCTTTCTTTACAGTCCGCTGCTCTCACGTCAGTCTGTACTACTTTGTATACTACTGAGGTAGTAGTAGTAGTAGCAGCAATGTTTTGAGGTCTGAGAGGTCGGTGTAACATGAAAGGTTTCAAAGATAGTGGCTTGTCGTTGAGACCTAGCCGACATTTGAAGCCTAACTATGTGATAATGAATGTTTGCAGTAGAGTTCATTCAATGATAGACGTACTCTTTATTTTGGTAGCCTGTGGCATTTTGTAATCTTTTTGCCATATTCACAACATGCTGTTAAAGTATGTAGCTATTGTTACAAATCAGGTATAAATGAATTGAACTGAATTTCTTTCCTAAATGAAGACCAAAGATCTTCCATCGTTTCGTCCTAAGGTGTACGATCCTCTCTGTTCAGTAGGTCGGCCTGGTGCTGTAATCCTTCTCCAAGGAACCTCAACGGGACATGAAAATATGTAAGTCTGTTCCTTCTGTATTCAGAAGGGAGGTTGGCAGGTTCGTGCGCTCACTTGTCAGCTGTTGGCATGGGGTGGCCATCTTGAAAGAAGAATCTAAGTTTGCAATTCTTATACTCGTATCATTTAAAATGGACAACATGAAGAGATCATTGCGGATTATTTCTCGGACTCAAATGTACTCTGGACTTCGGATGTCTATATTGTTCACATGTAGCTAGGTCATCTTTGTTTGATACTTACAAAAAACGTTATTATGCCAGTGTGGAGCGTTCTCAACAAAGAAAGAGAATTTCTCACTGAGACGGTGGCTACGAACTCAGTATTGCAGACTCTTAAACTGTTTGTTTTCATTGGCTATCGATGCGTACCGCGTCAAAACCGCGCCAGGTAAAGAGAGTGGTTTCAGTAGGGTACAAGAGTTCCCGCTGTTTTCATAAGGCTTTGTACTGAGTCATGGTGAGTGTGTTTTGTATTGCAGTAGCGTCCAAACAACTGTCCACCTCTGTTTTCTGTACATCAGACGTTCCCGTTTACGCGTTTCTGTTATATGTCACGAAGCATGTTTTGTCAGCGGTGATTGAGCGTGTGCTGTATTTCCCTTTGTTGTAAAAAAAACAACTTTTATTGTCAGGTGGTATTCTTTTTTGCATATGCATGTTAGTTTTATGTGAAGTTCCCATTGTTTCTCACAAATTACGGTACACATTGTAGCGTTTATGCTTGCATTGGAAGACATAATGTTGTCTGGACATTACCCTGACACATTTTAAAGTTTAGAATGGAAATGAATCTTTCAAATGGTATTTACAGCAATCTCTCCAATCGCTAAACAGACTTCATGGTTTTCCATAATATTTGACATCCCACATTTTCTGCTTTACCCAGTATACAAGCCTTTGGACCCATGTCAACAGCCAGTGACAGGTTGTTTGGTGCTATAATGGCAGAGTGACATGTATAACCGATGGGACACGCTTGTAACCCTCAACTGTTTGTACACACACGTCCGACCTGTTTTCCAAACTCACAACGTGGTTCGGACAAAAACGTCCAAATCCTTGATCCGCTGACTTGTAAACTCCAACCGAACAGGCAAACAGCTGACTGAATGGGAGATTATTGGTAGATTATCGTGTATAGTCTGACAACAACGTTTGCACAGCAAGAGAAAGTCATTCTACATGCAGAAATGGTACAGCATACCTTCTATTGTAATGATTAAATCCACTTTGAGGAACGAAATAGCGATCTATGTTACAGTTTATCTCACTGACTGAGAATTTACTATAAGTAAAAGGGACAGTTGAGTCTACAGGCATATCTGTGGCATTGTTTACACTGTCGGAACAATGTTAAGTCACGAAGTACAAACAGATTTGTAGAGGATTTAGCGGACGTTTGTTGGAAAGCGGCACGTTGCCACCCGCAGACCGCAGGTGTGTCTTTTGAGAAAGATAACTCTCTGTGTGGAGATAACGTTTTGTCATAGCTACTCCAGTGTGTGAGTATAAAGCACCATGTACTAAGCGTGAGGACCGTGCTTTTTGGTGAGGTTGAACCTGTATTTTGATTGCATTGAAAGGTTAAAGAGACAAGTGCATGCCATAGTCAAGTTCTGCTTTCTTGGGTGCAAAGAGTCCGCGACGAGGTAGGCAGTACCAGTAGCCGGGCAGCACGGCCATATTCCAAGCGAGAACAGGTAATGGGTTGGGATTGACATTATGATAACAGAGGACAAACGTCTGGCTTGTTCTGTCAGTGATGACCCTAGAAATCTCACGTTCTGTGCCGATTTGTATAGACAGGTGTAGTCGATACGTGTTGATCGTCGCATTCCATTTTCTATGGACCTATTAGTAGTTCTTGCATACGGTACAATACAGGTCATAGGAAGCATAGTGTAATATGGGTGGTGTCTTTTCTGTAGGAAAGCTCCCAACTACATTTCACAATGAATCATATTGGATTGAACATTTTGTTATAGAAACACAGACGGTTTTTATACAGTGTTAGTCCGGATGTAGATCTCTGGATATAGCTTAGAAATGCTACCTCATAGTGCACTGCTGTATATATTGTTGGCCTGTCGTATGGGTTAGATCTACGCGATACAAAGGAAACAAACCGTTTGGCTTAAGAATGTTTAGTGTACGTCGTTTCACGCAATTTCTGATAGAAGACGAAGAGACTCGTCGGCCACGCATCTAGTATATTTGGATACCCGACAAATAGAAATTGCAATGACGCACATGTAGGTGTAACAACACGCCTGTCAGTTTCTAACACCTGTCAACTGACCTAAATGTTTAACCCTATATCATCTTGTTTTAGCAAAGCATCATTTTTTGTTTCGAAGACCGTGTGTTGATCATGCATAACGTTACTATTTGTAGTGACAAGATGCTTTTTCATTGCAGGCTCGAGCTCTGTCACTTCATCCAGACATCACATTAGCGTGGGATGATGATGCGCTTATCAGTGACTTATATCCGGGTGAGTAGCTATAGCTAATATCTTCGATACAGAACAAGCAAGACTGGTGTCAGGCGATTCAGTTGACATCAGTTAATGCCATGATTCTTCATTGTGAAGCATTAAAAAAAACCCTGGTCGAGTACGTTTTTGTAACAACATAGGGCAGATACGCATATGTATTGTCTTAGATTTACCAAACAAAAAGAGGATACAAAGTGAGACTACAAGGGAATGTGTTGTTTTCGGATCGTCGGATGGTCCTGCTTTTAATCAAGTGTCTTGCTGAACGCTTTTTGATTCTTCAGAAAGGTGAAAAATTCAAGTAGTTTGTGACTCATGTCTGTTTCATGTTGTTTTCTCATTTAGGATTGGGTGGGGCATAAGTGACGCATCTTCCGTATGGAGCACGTGTAGACAAGAACAGTCAAGGTTGAAAGTACAGAAAACACAACCGTCAAGATGTACACGGGCACCAGTCAGGACAAAAAGGTTCCCGGAGTGGCGGGGGCAGGGGCAAGGTAAGGACACATGTTTTGTCTCCTCTCGTTTTGCTCAGTAATTCATTAAAAATACACGAAAAAGAATGTCACAATAGATTTGTAATCTTACTTGACAGGCTCTTACAATTTGACATTGTCACTTTGTACTAGATTTATTTCAGCCATATTTATGGCCGTACATATAGTCAATAATATATGGATAACGCTGTTGTTTAAAGATATCTTACTGATTAGTGCACCAGCACGTCCCAGCATCACCAACACTACCGTATTTTCGTTTTCTGTTTCCGGATAAACGTGTTATAACTTATTCTTTTAATAGCAACATTACGTGATAACACAGTGATGATAATGATCTGGGTAATGAGTAAATACTTCGTTCTCTGTAACAATTTTAAACTACGTTTCCGCCTACAGATACGCCAAGAAAAAGATAAAGTCATCCAAAAACGGCTGGGTTGGGATTGACGAAAGTGACGCCAAACTGGCCAATCAGGACATAGATGACGATCTGTCGCACTCTCTGGATAGGTAAGATGGAATTTTAGCGCCTTTTCATTGGGGGAATTCTACATGCGTGCTCGGTTCTGGTGGTTAGGCTGGTCTAAACATAATTGAAATTCTATAGCAAATGCACCTAGTCTGCATGTCAGTGTCAATGTCTCAGTGGATCTAATCAAGATCGTAAATTCTTTGATATTTTGCTCGAAAAAAAAAAATTCTCATACAATCCTCCTTTTCTATTGTAGGATCCATCTACAGAAGTACAGAACGATGATTGAGAGATCTTACAACACCAGAGGCATCAGGAGACAACACACGGACCTGTCTATTCAGAGAGACATCGCCCTGAAACTCGACCTGGACTCTGCATTGAGCAGGCCACCGCGGTCAAAGCTCGAACGGCCAGGGAGCTCTCTAGCGGATTCTGGTAGGACTGCAGCTGGGAGGAGACCACGGACAGCAACGCCGACTAACGGCAGACAGAAGAAACGCAGGAACGCGACGGCTGTCGCTCCAAACAGTGACCGATTACTTAGAAGCAGAAGCGCCTCCTCTTTTACCGACAAGTCAAAATTAGACGAGAAACGAGGGAGAACTCTGTCAACAGACTCAGAACTGTCAGTGATCTCAAAGAGTAGCGAGACTAGTACCAGTACTGAAGCGGACGATATTAGTGTTGTTACCGCAAGCACACAACCTAGACTACTGAGGAGAGACAGACCCAGTACTGTCTCGGGCGATAGGATACTCGAACGTGCAAATAGTCGTGACAATGATCCGTACTATGGAAAATCGCCTTATACCTTGACGACGTCAACGTTCACGTTATCAGGAGCTGCACGATCTCCGAATCCCGTTAGGGGGCGCCCCAGACCGAAGACTGCTGTTCCGCAAAGTCGGACAAGAAACTCGCGGGCTGAAGCCCAATCGTTAAGACTACTGAAGTCTAAGACACACATAGATGAACTGCTTGGCTCTGAGATAGAGGCTAGGAGGAAGGCACATGAAGAACAGAGAAAAGCCTTGAAGGAGGAAACGGAAAGAAAATTGAGAGAAAAAGTGGAAAACTTTTGCCAGAGATTGGACGAATTTAAGAAACAACAAAAAGACGAAGCAAACATGTTTCGACCAAGGCATTTCAATTTCGCCCACTTTTAGTACGTAGGTCAGATTTGTGAAGAGAAATTCCCATGGAATGGGCAAAAACGTCATGTACAGCTAATGGTTAAAAGTTTTTAAACTTACTTTTTTATTTGTCACTATGTATACGTCGCATATTAGTAACATAACATAACATAACATATCATATGAAGATGCTAAGAATATAACTTGACTAATCAACGCAGTGCAACAGCGTTATGATAGTCCTTAAGGTGTACTATCATTTCATATCATATCATTTCATTTCATATATTACCATATGATATCGAGAAGCTCAAAGGAAATATAACGTTATACTAGTACTTCGGAGATGCTGTTTGCATTAAATCTATAAGTAAACCTCTCTCGTATCTGATTTCTTTGCCTTTTCATCGTAACATCTACTTCACAGGGCCTATTTCCCAAGCAGAATGTTGTGGTGAAAAATCGTAATGTTTAATCTGATTGAGGAAGTTTTTAACCAAATATAAGTAGATTAGGTATAATGGCTAGATTCAGATAGCGTTGATAAAAGATCAAACGATGTTTCGTGCCAGATTACAAACATGTGGAATGTTTCTTTGAAAATGCTGCAAGGTGTGTGCATTCGTAACAGTGGAATATAACCATGAGAGCCCCGAGAGAGCCGCTTGATGGGCCGTTACACCGTCCTCTGAAACAAGAACAAGCGTTATTTCTAAACGAGACAATTTATCCTCTGATGAATGAATAGTGATAAAATATTCAAGCGTCTTCTCCAACTAGCTGCGGTACATTGATGTCAGTACGTCTTAGCGGAATGGGGTAGAACTACACATGATGACACCGACTTCTTGATGTGTATGCTGATTGGTACAATTAAGGGTTAATGACTCGCCCCGAGGTGTATATGGTGTCATAACGCCTGGTCCTTTGCTATAACCACCGAATAAAACCACCGAGTGAGCGAAGCGAACGAGGTGGTTTTATGAGGTGGTTATAGCAAAGGACCAGGCGTTATGACACCATATATACCGAGGAACAGGCGGGTCATTAACGCTATTATCATATAGCCTACCCAAACTGACCCATTTAAGCGACAAATTCCTTTATAATACATACATCCTTTATTCAGTACATTCAATAAATACAGTTTGAAGGCTTTAAATAACAAAGTCGATTCATACAACAAAGTTGTCCCTACAAAGCTTCACTCCCCAAACTGTTGACCTTTCCGTGCACTTCTCAACCCTGCCGTGCTCGAGTTTGTCCAGCTCGTTACTATCCAGCGCCGAAAACCTTTGCCGGCTTTCCTGAGGCTGTGGCATTTCCTGTGCTTGCTGTGGCTGACAAGTCTGGAGAATTTCATTCATAACAAACTGAGATAAGTCTTCTCCAAAGAACGGTAGGTTCTGGTCATCCATTTCGTGACGTTCAAAATGGCGGACCGCTGTGTTATTATCGTCTGCGGACCGTTTAACTTGAAAGCGCGGGGGGTGCAAATAATTCTATTTTCATTTTTCAGTTTAAATTGGACATATCTTGAAATAGATCTTATTGGTTGAAATATTATAGGTAATTTAATGTTGTTTTAAGACAGCAAATGTTTTCTTTGAACAAAGAAACACGCACTACCGATGTTAATAGAGGGAGCCATCCCCCTGCCATGCCTGTACTTATTCCCCTATCTTGGCAGATGGACGATTCCTGGATATCTCATTCTGATTGGCCAGCGTCATGTTTGTCTGTCCTCCTGATTGGTTTAAACTTTCAAAAGTTTTATCACATATGTGATAATCAAAAATTTAATGCATGGCTGTTACGGCGTCATAACCAGCATGAAATGGGGCCTTCTGATTGGCCCACGTCCCCTGGCTATATGATAATAAGATATATTGACCTATCAGTGTAGACCAGCATTAGCTTTGCCGGGATACAACACCTAGCTGAGAACTAATTGGCTGCTTAATGGCCAATGGTATGTCCAATATAAAGATTTCTAATCATCATCATTAAATTTGGTATGTCTATATGGTTGGTCTTCCCGTTACTATTGGCCAATCAGCACTCAATTAGCTATGCAAACACGATACTTTAATGGTGGTCCCGCATAGCAAACATTGCTATAGGTTGATTGGTCAGGGTATCGATTACATTCGTACTAACATTGACTTACCAATTGATACTAGGCTACTATGACGCTGAGTTCAAGCTACTGCATTTATTTTCTTGACTGCTAAACGGCGCTCCTAAATGTTCAACGGAAAATTGTATAGGCAATGCTACTCTATGGTGCTATGCTTTTGTAATCCGCTAAGTGTCACCTTTGACATTCAACGAAAAACAGCTGGTACTTTAGAGTATTGGAGTCTAGGCCATAGAGTTGTTTTCTATTGTTGGGCAGACGGGAAAGATTGTTCAATAAGGGCAGCTTTGACAAAATATTATAACGCCACCCTTCCTGATTTCCTAGATATCCAAGGCAATGTTGCTTGACATCATGCAGCTACTGAAAATCATCTGGATATGCTTAGAGTTTCGTGTGGATCCCAGATGAGGATCCTAGCCCAGTTAATCACTTTTAACGCCTTTTGATATTTGAGAATACCAAAAGCCAAATAATGATTTAGCGATGATTGAGTCCTTCTCTGTCTGTACATATTCTGTCCAAGTGTCCGACATCTATCCTTGACGAAATGTGTCAACAATGTGACGACAAGTGTCCTTGACGAAATGTGGGGCCAAAACGCACCAGATATTGGAGAAAGTGTATCCTTGTGATCAGTAGTTGCTAAGACCATACTCTATTGCATTTGATGATCTTCCTCAGTGTCCAAATTACATAGATTCTACTTATAAAAGTCCTATCCTGTGGCAAAATTCTGGGACCACAGGAAACACACTCGTCATAATAGTTTGTCGTCACATTGACCCGTTGTTGGACGTTCGAAAAGTTATTCCAGAACTACAAACTCCATGTGTTCTAGACTAGCAACGGAGTTCGATGTAAGTTGTTTACAGTTACGACTGACTATTCGAACCGACAGACGCACATTTGAGGCCCTCTCGTATTTAGTTCAGACTCCTGACGGTATGTCCAGAAGACGCGGCAGACGGAGACACCGGCGTTCCCGGGCGGTAACGTTCCCGTCCTGTCCTTTCTCACATGCTGACAAGAAAGATGGACGTCAGCGGTACCTGAAAGTAGCTGTGGTCACGGCGATGCTTCTCTTTGCTGTGACAACGGTCAGTTTCCTACAACAACAACAATCTAACATTACCATTTCACCGTTGATCATAGTTACAGTTTTAGTACATAAACTACTGGATATTGATATCATGACAAACAGAGCAGATAAAGTAGGTTCTCTTCCCTTGTCTTTCACAAACTCAATCATCACATGATATAACGTTACTTTTTAAAACTGATGTGAAATGTGAAATGTGATGAGAAAGTTAACTCAATCATTTCATAAAATGGTGAGTTTCCGAGTCAAGAAGCCATGGATAACCGAGTCTCTATTTTGTCCATACAATGAGAATGACTGTGTGTTTTCAGGTTGCTGCCATGGCGGTCACCGTTCCGTCCAACACTGATGCGGACGAAGTTGCCACCAACCTTTCCCCGTACCGAAGCTGGGGAGATCACCGAGCAGAGAACGATAATGTAGGCTCTTGTTGCCTATCTGTCTTACGCTGAATTTACATGCCATTTGAAAACTCGAGAAAGTTTACACAATCCTTTGATAGAAAAGTGATTCTGAATTTCCAAGTCTACATGACTACACGATTCGAGTGCTTATTCCGACCTTACGATGAGATTGAGTGTGTTTTGTTTGTAGGTAGCTGTGGTAACTATCACGGTACCATCCCGCTACAACACCGATGTGAATGACACGGACGCCAACGATCCTTCGCACCAAAGCTGGGGAGATAGCCGAGTCGGCACCGCAGATCCCGACGGTCTCTCCGGGCAGAGCGGATGGGAAAGGCCTTGGGTCCAGGTGAAGCACGGCTTCGCTGAAGCTGAAGACGACACTCAAGCTCATTGCGATTCCGACAGCATGACCTCGACTGATGCCTCTCCAAAGACGAATATAACATCTACTCCCCTTCCGACAGACGGCATGGACAATGTCAAAGTTCCTGACCAGACGGAGACTCTCAGATCTGCGGGCTGGAAAAGGTTCCGCGTTGAGAAGAGTCCCACGTGCGACGTCTCCAGTCACACTCAGGTCCCAACGGTCGAGCCACAAGTTGGAGATGGAGAGTGGGATGGAGTCGAGGTCTGGAGATTCACGGTCGAATATACTCACCGCAGCGCCGTCAGGGTACGCCGCCGTGTGTCAAAGATCCCCGACGACTCCTCTCCAGAGACAAACGATAGCCCCGCCGCTAACATGACCCGGCTTGAGCCAAAACCGAACTTCTTGCTTGACAATGTACGAATGATTAACACCACAGACCTGAATCTGTACCTGAATGCCGTGCTGACCGACAGCATGAAGAACCGTGAGGGGAAGCACCGGGTCATCAAACGTATCAAGAAGGCCCGAGCCATCGTGCTGGCTGTGGTTGGTGTGCTGATAGCGACTGATGCACTTCCAAAGATGAATACCACGTCCACGACCCCTCCGTCAGACGACATGAAGAATGTCAAAGTTCCTGACCAGACGGAGACTCTGGAGTTCGAGGGCTGGAAAAGGTTCCGTGTTGAGCAAAATCTCACGTGCGACGTCTACAGTCACACTCATCAGGTCCCAACGATCGAGCCACAGCTTGGAGGTGAAGAGTGGGATGGATACAAGAACTGGGGCTTTACAGCTGAAGATAACCATTGCAGCGCCGCCAGGGTTCGCCGCCGTGTGTCAAAGATCCCCGACGACTCCTCTCCAGAGACCAACGATAGCCCCACCGCTAACATGACCCGGCTTGAGCCCAAACCGAACTCTTCACTTGACAATAAAGTACGCGGTGACATCGACAACACGCACACTACCGCTATGGACAATGTACGAATGATGAACACTACAGATTTGAATCTGTACCTGAATGCCGTGCTGACCGACAGCATGAAGAGCCGCAAGAGAAAATACCGCGTGGTCAAACGTATCAAGAAGGCCCGAGCCATCGTCCTGGTCGTCGTTGGTATGCTGATAGCGGGAGCGGTTGCACACACCTTCCTGGCCCACATTCCAAAGTGAAAAGGGTCTTATTTGTTAGAAAAAATGCTCAAGAGTTCTTGATGTACCACTGATGTAATTATACTGCAGAAGGGAAAATTGACTGATTGTCGATGGTTTCTTTTGTTACAATAGGTGACATGTTGTTGTACTAGACTATGTTAAACTTCCGTTACAATGTAACATTGTACAACACATGTTCCCAATAAAACATATTGGAGGGTAACAATTCTCTCTTCCGTCGCCAAAGAGATTTTGTACCAATTTCTTATGTTCGGCACCATGTATTTTGTATGTATGTAGATAGCGTTCAGCACCAAGGATAGGAGTTTGTGTGTGTGTGTGTGTGTGTGTGTGTGGATGGATGGTGTTCAGCACCAAAGATAATGCATTTGTGTGTGAATGATGTTCAGAATCAAGAAACGGTATGTTTGTATGCAATTAATGTTGGCTGAAAGAACGGGTATGTTTGCGTGTGCACGGACAATTTTCAGAACCACGGACAGGTAATGTTCTCGTAACCCACAAGAATGACATTCAAATTATTTATCAACAAGGAATTAATCACAAAACTAGGCCATTTCAAGACATACTAACAGATCAGATATCACCACAATCCATTCATAGTTTCCTTACTTATACTGACCAATGTTGCTGAAACACAAAGAAACGGATAGGCAGACAGACAGACAGACAGAAAGACAGACACATCGAAAACAATACCTCCATTTTAATGGACGTAACAAACGTTTTAGCAAACAGGCATACCAGGAAAATACTAATCACTGATCCATGCAGATATTCATACATATACTATTTATACCCAGACCCCGTCCCTGCCTATATCTACATTGTATATACCTATCATTTTCACAAACCATAGACTATAGTTTCTAGGTGGCATAATTTCTTTCTCCGAACGATTGGTGCGCACGTGAATGTCATTCTTAAAATGTCCTAAGCGTTGCACAAGTCTCAGCACACGGGCGATCATAACGTAAATAGATAAATGTGCTTTGCTTTACATGATTTAAAAAAACAAGACGCCATTTCTATACCTTCGTTTCACTTTATATGTTTTCCTCTTTTCTTAAGAACTCTTCCCACTTTACCCTCTTCCCCCCCCCCCCCCCCCCTTGAACAGAGCAGATGGAAACATCTTGTTATTGTATGAACTAGCTACTAGTATATGCTTAACACGGTCTCTGAAATTCAATGGCATTCTTCGTGTTAAAGACCTCTATTCTCTAGATGACAGGCATTTTTTCCATATTTTCTTTACAAGCAAGGTTTGTATTTCTTATACAAGGGTCGACCACAATACCCTTTGCCCGGATTTGTACCCTGGCTGTGTGATTGACAATCATGTGGCTGGAATGACGTCAATGAATTTGACATGACAACACACTAAAAGACGTATCACGAAGGTGATGGTCAAAAATATTGTGCAAAGAAAAGCGGCATGCTATTCAAAAGTACTGTTATACTATTTCTTTATCTTGAGATGTTTAGAACCTATGGTGCTTTTGGTCGGCGTCTTTGGTTTGCCTTCATAGTAACGGCAAAATACGAACCAAACATCAATTCCAGATGACTGTTTTGTTACATTAAAGCAACAACTGTACATGTATATGCAAGTACGAGCAGACTATTTTTATTTGAAAATGTTAAAAACCTACAGTGCTTTTTGTCAGTGCCTTTGGTTTGCCAAAAACAAAAAACGAAACAAATACGAACAAAACATAGATTATAGATATCTAAATGCCTTTTTTTCCAAACTTTGAATTACATAAAAACAACAAAATTCTTCATGTGAATCACTGTTATAATGTACTCTTAAGGTTTTCAAGATGTTTTGTAATCAAGGGGACACGTTTCGCACAGGTACAGGTTCTAAGGAGCTGGTGACACAGGTGACCTGTGACACAGAGGAGGACCTTTCAGTGAAGTAGAGTAAATACGTGTGGATTGTTGTGTGCCGACATGCCGGCGTGACTTGTCAAACAGTGTGTGAAAGAACGGACAACAATCCCGACAGCGATAACTGTGTTAGTCTTCCATGGGAGAGAAGTGGTAAAAGCAACGGGCGATTCCATGTGAAGATGTCGAGGGGACGGTATATGGTTGTAAATTCATTGTAATCGTTAGTGGTTTACTTTTAGTTTATGATACACTAATACGAGGTCAACCATGTCGTTGGTAATTCTATGAAAAAGTTTCAAAATCCCTGTAGCATTTTGAAATGCTTCGTTAATATCATCTGGCAGATTCCAACCCCCTCTCCCCAGAAAGGTGCAACGGACCAAGTGACCTGAACGGGTGGTTACGCCTGTCATTGCATGCTAGCAACCGGTGTGTGTGTGTGGCACTGTGTTACCGTAAGGCCGAGGGTAGGTAGGCGAGGCATGGTCGATTAATTCGGCTTTCACAAAGGTTGGCTCGACGCTGAAAGAGACAACAGGGATATTACTGTGATTTGGAAAGAGGTAGCATCACTACTGCCTGTTAGCGAAGGCCATGAAAAAAGAGAAGTAGAGACCAGGACGATACGACGACACGGGCATAGAAAGGTAATTATTGAAATACTATCTTATGAACATCCATTATGTTCTATTACATGATATGATACATCAATCTATGATACGTGTTTCATGACGAAAGATCAGATAATACAAGTTTATCAGAAACCTGATTTCTTAGATAGTAGACACTTTGGGTAACGTAGAAAATACAACTAAACTAGTAATATTTACGCAGAAACAACCTCTGATCAAATACAAATAGTTATGGTCCGCGTTATACGCCTTTAGCAACACATTATTAAGAAACATGTTTAATCTCTATACCTGTCGTTGTAATCAGCTATTGTTCCGTCATGGCTCTAAATTATGACCATGCCTGCACAACAACCACCCGTATAACACACCCCGTTTCTCACATTTGCGACCACTTCTAGTCACTAATTAAAAGAGTTCAAAGTCAGCGATTCACTCTGTCCACACAACAGTACTAAATGCCTCGTTAATAAAAAATCAACGGGCCTAAACGTGCGTTTATAGAAATCGGTACCATCTATCATTAAAAAAAAACGTATAAGAAATCTGAAGGTGTAGATTGTTCGTCCGTTGCACCTGCATTTCTAGTATCTACCAGACTAACTGCGCACTCTGGCTATTTATAGGGAGAATAGTTTGCCTGGGGAGTTTGGCCACTTATGGGTTTCTTTTGCCTACACGCTACGTACACACTTCCCATGCATATGGAATGACTCTTCTGGCCAATTATTCACCCTAATTTAAAAAAAAATTTATAACTCATGACCCACTAGGCTAGGAATGCATCGTGGAAGCTACCATGATCATACCATCGCACGATTGTATGGTATGTCCATACCATCGCACGATTGTATGGTATGTCCGGTAGTGCATTTGTTTTGTGCCTGCACTAGCTGTTTAGCATATCGTCATTTCTATTCCCAAGTAGCACAATCTGTCCTCATCCAGCAATTTTTTGCAACACTAATTTACAACATATTTGTACTGTTATGTTCACTTAATTTGGGCAGATTTAAAAGTTTGTAGACCCCATTAACACGACGAAGCCTATGATTGCCATGTTAAGTGACCAGTTTACTTTGTATGTACGAATCTATGGAGATTTCAGTAGAACATCGGAATGGGACGTAGCAACAGTTGGTAGAAGTGCTATGTTTACCATGACATTTCTACGTATACGTGTATAAGTTAAGTAAATTCTATAGTCTATGTCACAGTAAAAATCTATGATTCAACTGAAGCAAAATGTGATTTGTTTGCAACATGATGAATGTACGGAAGGGGCATTCGGTCAAAAAAGTTATAAAAAAACTAGTGAAAAATGTACGGAAAAATGAAAATTCAATACGACTCATAGATTCCCATAAATAGATACACAAAGAGGGTTCTCAAGAAAATAATGGGAGGAAAAAACTGAAAAATGTGAACTGGCGAAATAGCAATTGAAGATTTACGATCTGTAACATTGGTCACCAATTTTACAATCAAAACAACTCTTTATTCTTTTCAATGATGTTCACATTTTAGCGCAAGATGAAATCTTTAAAAAATCCATATTTCTAAAAGACATTTTGTGACACTTAGCAAGTAACAACAAAACACTAATTAGGAGTTAAGCCAAACTACTTAAAGCTAGACATAAAGTGAGAAATCTTCCGTGACATTAGTGTGACTTAATCCCCACATGATCCTCCTCTAATCCTGTGATCGGTCTTAAATTATCGCCCCTTTAAGCCGAACATGTGAGGTAAAACATACTGTATAGGAACCACCTGTTACACTTTTCGGGGTAATCCGTGTGTTACTCTGACGACTGTCTGGTTCTGGGTCCCACGTTGTAAAAATGTTTTGAAAATCATAAATTTCCTTTCATATCACTGACATTCATTTCAAAGCAATATCTGAACGTTGGCGACGTTGCTGCATTACAAGAGCGTACCGTAGTTTAGCAGCACGTTAACGTTATATTTACCAAGTCATTTACGTTAGAACACTTCTAGCATGGGGAGGAAAGATATGAAAGGGGGCTCACGTCTGCCTTTTTCGTCGAAATGCCGCTGAGCAATGATACAGAGCTTTTTGTCTAATCATCTGTATTTTTTTCTCACGACCAATTGGACGAAATATAGGGAGGACAAGAAACAATCTTTTCTCCCAAATTGTTGTCAAAGAATACCTTAACATGCGAAAACAATACAGAAGAGCACCTATCAATCTTTTGAAGTCTTTTGACGTCAGAAAGCTCAATCAAATTTTACAGATCACCTCAAAGAAACGACAGCATTCTACTCGCCAAAGGGAGTATTTACTGACAAATCGCTGTTCCTCCAGGCGATTTTCCACGCCAGAAGACAGAGTAACACAGTAACGTCCGATAAGAGAAAATTTACAAATACCACTGGGGTCTCTAGGGTAAACAAAATGGACTGTCAGCTTTCTAGCCGGTCTATAAGATAATCAGCCCATAGAGTGCAGTGTGACATGGAAAAACTTTCTTCTTTTCGATACACTTTCTACTGTTTTTTTGTCCTTTCAGTATGAGTTTCTGACTACCTTCGTGAAGGTTTGAGGTAGGTGCTTAGCGACGTTGTTTTGGGAGACACAAAAGTACCTAAAGCGGCCTCTAACGTACTTGTCAACAGGGTGGATATGTTGGATGGTTGGCATGTAGTGTTGGTTGGGGGTCGACTGGTTTATTCAAGGTTCTGGAAGCAATTTGTCGACGATCTTAAATAATAATACCTTTCACAATAGTTTTAGGGCAAACTAACCGACCGTGGTGTTATTTTAGATTATCAGAATTCAAATGCTATTTGTGAAACTGTACGATGAAACATAACAGTTAGCTAACGACTGTAATTTGTAGGATTACATGTAATACCTTCTCTCAAATGATAACTAGTACTTCGTAAGGGACAGAAACCGGCTCACAGCTAAAATGACTCGGTAAGCCATTTTCACTATAAGGAAGTTGTAAAAGGGGCTAATTGAAAACTAAAACAAACTTAAAAAGCAAACTACCTTGCAGTCACCCGGAGATGTTCCCACATCAAACATTCACTTTAGTTGTAATCTTTTGTTCGCTGTGTGTTCAGCGCACCAATTACCCAATCAGATCCTTTGTTCCTCTCGGAAATTTAATTCCACCTATGGGGGCTCCTGTTACTGATGGTTTACAAACGTACCATTCGCACCCACCAAATTATGAGATATGTTTACACAGGATTTTTTTTTAATATACGAGCACCTTGGGACATAACCTAACTGGAACCTAAAATGCATTCTCATTGAAACAAAACTGTGTTTTAGCCTCGGTGAAAATTGCACCGTTTTTTTTAGGCGGGTAGTCGACCTATGGGTTTACCTTGTATAATTGGGTGTAATCTATGTGTTGATAACCTGGGTTTGAACTTAAATCAACTTGACATTCCCAAAGTTGTGGCTCCAAAAGCACAACAAGTAAAACCCCAGCTCTGTACAAGACGGAAGTATATGCTACAGCCACCCCCCCCCCCCCCCATTTCAATCACTGCAACTGCTATACCTGGTAATCAAATCACCGTACCCTAAACCACTGTACACCTAACCCTGTCAGGACATAAAATACATGGCCGCCACACAGAGTAATCAAAAACTCTTTCAAGGAGCAACTTTCAGGCAGTTAAATAGCCAATTAATGGAACCCCCAACGCCGATGTCATTGCACTATACAATGTTGCTAGGAGCGTCCGACAGCCAGACTTTTCCTAATATTTGTTCCCCTCTTTTGTCTATCTCGAACGAAATTTGTATTTCATGACGCTGTATTGTAGACCTTTGGCATGTGCACCCGTAAATCTTGGACAAAACTAATATGTGGTGTAGTGGAGATCTGTGATTAGAGAACACAATAGTCACCAATATTGCCCTTGGAAGGGACTTGACCAGTCTTCGTTCTAAATTGTGCTCTCGTCAAGGCTGTTACCCCTTTCGTATGCAGGAATTCCAAACTCACTTTAAGGGATTATGACGACAGAAGAATCTTAATTCACACGTCGATTTCTGTGGGTAGAGTCGGCTCCTTGCTTGGATACACTTCAAATATTTGTCCAAGCCGACACTTTGGGTACAAAGCTTCCCCATTCACTGTACCGCACGGGTTTTGTCTGCCTCTTAGAAAGGGCCATTCAAATAGCGACTATTGCTGGAGGGGTCAGGGACAGGATTTCTGTGTGTGATACATAGTAACAACGGAGAAACTGTGTGTGTAGGTGTGTAGTCCAAGGAAATGATGTAACATATTGTAAAGGACGACCTACATGGAGGTTTTACCATTCAAATCCCGGCAGACATGGTTTGAGAAACATATACTGCATGTACTAGTATAAAGGTAAGTTCGTACTTTGTTCAATACTTACCCTGTTTTGTTCAATGTCAAAGTGATCGGTAAGGCCATGTCGTAAAGTTCTGTGTGTGACAGTTGCGTCTAGGTTCTTTCACGTTATTAATCTTCAACGTAGAGCCGAAACGAAACACTGAAACCTTCCTTATTGTGTACAGTTATCATGAAGGCATATGACATTGAATTTGGCACAACAACGCGGTATGAGCACCTTAGCAGCACTAGAGAACACTGCGCAACATTCTGTGAGTGTGCTAGCCGGGAGACTTGAGAGCCGATACAAGTGGAGCACATCGCCTTGGGAAATGGTGCATGTACACAGAACATGGGTGTTGACTGACTTACTCTATCTCTCTATCGTTAGTTTTCATGTGTGAAAATACTTTCTCGGGAGAGAAGTCAGACTCTAGTTACAATGGATAAAACGCACGTCGTGATAACGAACGATTATACAGTATTACGATTACGGGTTGTCGATACACGTAAGTCTAAGTATCGTATTGAGTTTTTCATAGGATCGTAACATCTGTTGAGTTTTAGGTATCATAACGTTAGAGTTCCAATCGGTCATAACGGCTTTAGAGTTCCGATTGTTGACATTTCTTGCATCATTCCTAATCTAGAAATCAGCCTTAAGTATCGGAGTAGAGGCAGTTTAACAGGTATCCAACTTTTGCATCCTACATATAATACCTCAAGTCTTTCCCAATAGAAAACAGATATTGGAGTGGGGCGTACATGTATGTATGTCTACTTCTCTTGATGCGAAAGTTGAGTGATAAAATGCTTCCCTGTGACAGACAGACAGTATTGTATTAGATTTGCTGTCACAAGTACGTTTTCCTTTCCTTTATCCTGGATAAACCTGTTCAGTAAATTTGTCCTTTTTCTTCCCTGTTACCGACCCCTGGCGTGGTGCATCCTCCAGTGCTTCTTATTTGCACAGTTGACCTCTTACATCCTTAAGGGACATTTTGGTGCGCCTTCAGTCAAGGAACCACGCAACATCCTATCAGTGATACGATTTTTCACAGTCTTGTCATTCACATACTCGTAGTATGACCAAGTTCAAAACTGAACGTATACCGCAGATAAAGATATTTACAATTCTGTGTTTGCCCTCTTGAAGTTTACAGTACAAAACGTTAGCCCCTTACAAAGTAGATGAAAACGTGCCCTTAAAGTCCCACAAGTATCCGTTTTTTTCTGTTTGCCCAGCTAATGAAATATAATGGCACATCGTCTAGTATTGACAAGAATCTACACAGAAAGAAATATGGTGACCTTAAGAAGGAGGTCACATTACATATTCAAGTGAAACCCATTTACTAAAACAACACTTCATACGGTCTACACAAACGTGTTTGAAGAGGCTTACTGGGGTGGTATAAATCATTGAGAAACGGAAGAGGCTTAATGTTGTTGTGTAATGTAGTTTTGAGATGATAGTGTAAACGGTACCATACTCGCCATAGAAAAGATGAAGTACTAAGAGGTTAACATATCTAAACAGAAAGCTTATTCTGAGACCCGCAATTTCAGACTAGATGTAAAAAAAGTTTTTAGTGTTTATTTTGTGAACACACATAGACACTATAGTGTTAAACCTTTTTTTTTACCTTAAAACGGACGTATGGTAACGTTGCAATTAACCTGACAACATAATTTTAAAGGTTAGTTTGTGAGAAAGGAAATGGTACCGTTCTATGTGAAATATGTTTTACCGGATCTCAGTGGCAAAAGCTTAAAAGTAAAACCGGCGCACCGGAGAGGATTTGCGGTAAAACTGTCCCCAACACAGATCTGACAATGATCCATGTTGAGTATGCATTTCCACACAGACAATAACTATGAGACTCTCTTTAAGCGGTTGATTCCGGCAGTATTGTATGAAGGTACATACTTGAAGGCCCATTTCCAGTTGACGTAGGAGCTAGACAAAACTCATAAATTTTTCAGAGAATTCAACAAAAGTCTGACATTTGCCTTTGCGAAAAAGTGGGTCATCCTTGTTATTCTTTGCGCCTTAACGTGGATTGTTATGCTTATTCCACATGCAGGTATGGAGGCACTCTACAACAGGACATTGACATGGGGGACAGACTCCACTAAAGAGAAGAGCAGCTGAAAACAGTCTGAAAAGCACAATGCAAGCGACATACATCACTTGAGCTCTAGTTTTCCTCAAAATCGCGGAGATTCTAACTAAAAAATTCTAACAGAAGACGCAAAAGTTATTGAATCAAGATGGCAAAGAAGTCGACACAACTGGACAAGACCATCTGCAAGTTCAACAGCATCTATGCAGAAAGGAGGCTGAAGAAACAGATAGATCTTATCGAGAAGGACCGTAAGCAAGTCCTTCTTAAGATCGAGCGGGAACAGATTCTTCTGAAGAAGGAGCTGAAGGACCAACGGAGACAGAAGATGTCCAGGGTATTTCCGGAACCTCCGGATGGAGTGGAGGATGACGAAACTCCGGGCAGAAAGAAAGCATCCAAACATAAGAACAAACCGAAGAGAAAAGTGACTATCGGGGATGACGTCCACGAGATTGACGAGGAGCTGAATGGGGTTTTGAACGGTAATGGATTATTAACCGCTCCTGGTATAAACAGGGGATCTCGGAGACACATAGGCAACGATTCGGACGACGAGTCAAGTCACGATTCACATGACTCAGATGGAGAGGTAAGAAAAACGCAGTCGAGGATCAGATTTGTGGACATCCCGACGGCAACTACAGACAGCGCGAATGGGTCGGAGATGGACAGTCCGTACACATCGGGCGGGTACGGGAACTGGGCGGACAAGGTGGCCCATATGAACCGCTCCAACAGCGTGCAGCTACCCACCGCGCCCAGGCACACGCAGTTTTCGGGACGCCCCACGACATCGTCAGGAGCTGTCAGTACGGGGCCCACGAGAAGCACCAGTAATCTCACTTCGAGAAGTTTACAGACTCCGCTGGGCAGATCCACACCCATGGGGACCAGGGTTGCTGCTGCCGGCAACAGGAGACCGGTCACGGCGGGGAACGGGCCGCTTTACGGGAAGTAAGTCCATAGTCATTATAGTTCCCTTTCTGTATTCAGACTTTGAAAGAACACAAACATAACACATTACAAATGACATGGACCTTGCTTTTAATTAATGATGACAAGTTTGTTACATGGCAAAATGCGTACATAATAAACATACTCTATCATTGACAAGTACGTTTATTTTCCAGCTCGAAGCCGCCAAGATATTCAATCATCAAGAAACAGATTGAAGAGGAGGAACATGAAACTGTGATGCGCATGCGTAAAATTTACCAGCAGAGGGAGAATGAAGAGGTGGACAATAAGGTTGGTCTGAATTTGCATATTCTAGTCCGCAGAAAAGGTTCGAAATGCAAGACAATAATAAGCTTAAGATACTAAAATAATTTTTTCGAAAAGTAAAACAAGTGTTAACAGCAAAGACAACAAAGTTTCCCTCCTCAGAGTAGAAGTGCTGGCTGACCTAAACTTTCAGACTGCTAGGGGGCGGTGCAGTCACGGATGCGATCCAACACGTGACTAAGCCTGTACTACCCTGGATATGGTGATAGAAACGGCCAGTGTCACTGACGGATGTTATCTGAAATGTCTTACCGTTTCAAAAACCATATCCAGTTACTTGAGTAATTGCTTTTTTGGCGACACTTTGCAAAACATTGAAGCAAGAAAAAAAACTGAAATACCAATTTGGCCAAATTAACAAGGAGGCCGGTCTAACAAACAGTTTTTTTCGGCGCATACTAAAGCCCAATCCCTCCCCATCTCCGTGCCCTCCAGGTGCTGTGTTTCCTGGGTAAGGGGGTTAGGAAAGTGAGCATGCCACCCATCACCACGGCGGAGGAGGCTGAGATCCTGGAGAAGATCGGCTCGCTGGTCCAACAGGTGGACAGGCGGAGGAAACTGAGCATCATGCCGCCTAGCGAGGGAGGGGAGGACTGCAGCAGGAAGTCATCCACAACCAGCAACAAGAGCTGATAGATATACATGTAAGGCCATATTGATTTCATTATATGGACATCCTCTGGGAACTGATGCGAGCGTGCAAATAAAAAGACTTGCTTTCTTTATAAAATCTAAGAGGTCAGGAAGGTTGAACAAATGATTGAATTCACAGAATATAGTATATCAAAGACATATCTTCTTTGATTTAACCTTGGAATATTCTATGACATTAGCATACGTTTTCTGATATTGTTTTTTTTGCAATCCACAGCATATATTTGCTTTTTTAATGCTGCTTTGTATGATTAACAGTATAGATAAAGAGTTTATTTAATTTTTTTGGAAACAGCCAAAAATTGATATTCGCATGTCATCTGTATGATCAAATCAACATGGCCTAACTTATGTCACCAAGAACAAATAGGGTTGGCCAAATCAGGAACTCTTTTTTACTTTTAAGAAAATGTCAAGTATCAAATTTAAACTCAATCGATAGGTGAACTTGTATTCGCGTATAGAAGAAAGCCAAAGTACAAAGGTTTTGAAAGACATAGTCAGGATTTTCTTAGTTTTCCAAGGAGGCATCATGGAGGTATCAAAGACGACAAGCATGAGGTGCATGTACCTTTGTATCTCTTAAAAAAACATATTTCACCCGAGTTACTCGACATCTTCAACAATGTATATTTCTTGATAAAAGATACTGTTTAAATCAATATTTATGTTTTAAAGTTTCTCCATCCAAAAGTGCCAACAAGATCTATATGATATTTCCTGTTTGGATTGTAGATATATGTAAACAACAAAAGTGTTACTTGTATTGAGTTCTAACTTACACTCACGTTTTAGTGGGAAGCTAAAAATGATAAACTAAAACTATAGGAATATTTGTGATGACTTTGAAGGATAAAGATATATTTTTATACCACTTCATCATAATGTACATGAAGTTTCCTGGGCATGACATCTGACTATATGTAGTTATGCATACACATAGAAGAGAGCAGCATATCAAGATGAATATGCATAATGTGGGTGTTGTTTTGTACTCTTTGAGAAACATCCAGTAGTCCTTTTCACCTTTGCCGAGAAGGTTATGTTTTGGGTAGCGTTTGTATGTATGAATGTATGTATGTTTGTGTATATGTGTGTGTTAAATTTATCATACCTGCTAAATGCTGCTAACAAATGTTGTATCAACATTTTGCAGGTACATATATCATTAATAAATACATACTTGCTTATCATTGCTTATGTTCCTTTGTTAGAGTCTTCTGTAATACTATGTGTTATAAGATATTGACTGAGTGCTGCTAATAAGTAGAGGTTGATGAGATTTGAAACAGTGTTCTAAGAATACAGTTTAATTTACATGTGTTTGCATTTGTTGTTCTGATGTGTTGTTTTATGAACTGTGTCCGTGTGTGTACTGATGTCCAGAAGACAATAAAATGACTATGAGCTTCTTGAGTTTATTGTAGACTTTCCTTTTATTGTTCATATCTCTCATTAGTCTCCAGCTTTCTTTAGACATAAACTTAGATATTATAAAAACCTAATCACTCTAGGAATGAAGCAATGAGACTTACAATAATACTATGAGTACATACATGTACATCTAGTTTCTCTAGTATAATTGACTTTTAGAGAAAGAAAAAAGAACCTTAAACTTTCAGGCCATCCAATAACACTCAACTTTATGGTTGTGTAATTTTTATGGCTTGCTGCCATACATGTACATGTACATTCTACATTAAGAATTTGTTTCTTTTTGTTTGTACAGCGTGTCATTTCTTGGACCCCTAATGTAGAGAGTTTAGCTTTAAATACATGTAGTTTTCACATACTGCCTTGATCATTTCTACTGGACAAGAAAGCAATAATTCTAAAATGAAGAAAAAAACATGAGTTTTTGTTTCACCTGTGCAGCATGAATTAGTAGATAACTTGTACAGGTACGTGAGGTATATTAGACGAGAGCTATGATTCTAAAGTTTATATATATTGGATTGCTTATCGAATCTATTGTGAGTACATGTACTTCATTATTGCATAAAGGATATATTTTTGCTGTATCTTTTTACAGATATCTTTCAAATGTCCACTTAAACTTTTAAAGCTAGTCCCTGCAGACTTAAACTATATATGCTGGTGAACTGACTAATCATATTTGGTTAATCATAAGTTATCCCACATAGACATTATGAATAAATATCCACAAATTCACCAATTGCTGCTGTGATACATTCTAATCATTACACCTTGGAATATGGCTACAGGAAAATGAGGCTGAAATAATAAAATATTGACAAAAATTACCAAACTCTTCCTCTTAAAGTCTGCCTACATTTAATTCATAAGTCAATGACTGAAGCGAAAGTTGATTTTAATATTCCAGCCCCAGAAAACCATAAAAGATTGATTCTGTACTGAATTTTTTACTTACACAAGTGAAATAGTGCCTCTTTGTGTCTCAACTAAGTTTGTGAGCTTTCCCTTCAAATATCATTTAGTCTCTTTGGAAATAATCTTGTGAAAAGTAAGAAAGGAAAATGTAGCCATAAAAGTATTTTTCATACAAAATTGATGTAGTTTAGCAGTCTTTAAGACAAGAGCCTTTCATAGAATAGCAGGAAAGCTTGTGCATTTAAAACTTTAGACTCTGACACCTCGCTCACATGTGTGTCGCTTATGTGGTACCATTTCCCCTCTGGAAGAGGTGGCAAAGGGGCGGAGTCTCCTCCTTTCCAGTCAACCTCATCATCTGATTCGTCCAATGAGACGTCTCCATTCACCAAGTTACCTTGATGACCACCTGCCCCCACCTTGTTTCTAGGTGTCCCCTTCCCATAGTTCCAAGAGTTGGGCTTGTTGAGGACCTGGGTTCTCAGCTTGTCGGAAGCCTGTCTAACTTTGACGTAAGCTGTGTAGTGGCCTGCCCGCAGACTTCCACTGTGCTCAACAATGCCGTATAATGTGTAGAGGATTCGGTTGTAGTTGTCGGCAATAGGCTAGAAATAGAACAAATCACAGTGTTAAAAGTTACATATAGCTGGATACTGCATTCCTAAAAGAGATAGTAATACATATTTCAAATTTGCTTATGGGACAGACAATAGACATATTAGGATCCTTCGTGTTTACACAAAATTACTAGTACATTTGAAACACTGAAGTTCAAGACCAACCTTGCATGTGCTGGTACAGAAAGGAGCCAGGTCCAGCATCAGGGGGAAGTTGACATGTCTGTTCACCTTCCTAAGGCTGTAACCAGCCTGGAGACGAAGAAGATACATTGTGATGAGTAACAAGCACTGCCGTCTTTGATTGCGTTTCAAGCATTCTACAGAATTTTACTACAAAAATAAACAGCTGTGGTGGAGTTGTGTATCTCTTTGGAAAAAATAGTATTTTACAAACAATAATAAAACAAACCTCAGTTTATTCAATCAACACAAACTGTTATACATTTTTTTTCTCCGTTTTGCTTTTTTTCCTGAAGAATCCATAACATAAGTTTTACCTGTTGAAATCTCTTGAGATGCAGAGTGAGAACATCAGGTGGCCAGGAGACCAGCATCTGTTTACTGGCATTACAGTACACCGTGTCATCCTTGTCTTTCTCCCTTTCTGGATAGGGCATTCAAAAAAATCTTCATAATGTATCATTTAAAACAATAAAAACAAATCAGAGCTTAGCAGATAGATGGAGTGAAATAATTTTTGAGAGAAAACACACAAAGGGAAAAAAAAAACTAGCATACATGTTCTCATACATGTTGACAACTGATCTCTATTATACAATGTAAGCAGGCTTTTAGCCAGGTAGGCGTACAGGCGTACATTGTACGCCCTGTTAGAAAAATAACTCAAATTGTACGCCCTTACACTGGGGAGCAGATCCTCTGACAAGCATGAAATTCTGATTGACCAGGGATGCTACAGGTCACATGTGGCTTGTCTGACAGTAAATTTGCTTCATTCCCCCAAATTTGCACCTCAAAATGTGGGAAATGGTGTTTCAGAGAGTTATAAATTTCAAAATTTTCTGAGTGAGGTTGTCCCCAGACCCCCTACAATACTCATGCCTGCAGCGCTCGCCAAACGGGAAGAAAATTGGACACCCTATGATAAAATCCTAGCTAAAAGCCTGAATCTAAGTAATTACTTAAACAGAAACACAACAAAAAGGTTCATTCGTTACAAAATATACTGTATGACAGAAAGTCTAACAGAAAAATTCTTAGACTAAAACACTTCAAACATTTCTTACAGACAGTTATAAACCTGCTGTAAATTTCTCAATTGCAATCCTGACAAAAGTTTAAATTGTGACAGTTACCAGTTTTGCCAGTTTCTTTCCTCTTCCTCCTGGTGCAGAACTCACAGCCAAACTTGTTGGTGCCAGTCAGGAGTTCCGGTGCAGTAAACTGGTGCAGACAGAACTGTATGGAGCACTCCTGTGAGCTGCCCAGGTACCTGGGTGCCAGGGTGGACGGTGGTTTAGTGTTCCCCACTACCTCCTCACCCACACTGGACTCTGAGGAACTCCTCCCCCTCCCACCTACAGCCCCCCCTTCCTCTGATATCTCCTCAAACGAGTACTGCACCTTCGACTTGAGACACTCGTTCCTCTCGTCTTTGAGTGTTTTTGAGACTCTCTTGGGGCTGCCTTGGGTCAGGGTTATCGATGGGAAACTGCCATTTTTACCTTCTTGGGAAACGACAGTTGTAGTGGTTTGTTCTTCTGCTTCTTCAACTTCCTTATTGTCTTGAACAATGTCTTCTTCTTGAGGAATGATCTTTGTTTTATCATCTTCCGGCTCGTCTTGTGTTTTAAGGTCTTGAACATCATTCTCACTCCCCTTTTCAACACTGTCCTGAGTTCTATCGGGGCTTTGTGTAGGGGAGGTAGCATCAGATTCGGTGCCTGACATTCGCAGGTGGTCAATGCGGGAGCACAGCTCACTTTCAGTGGAGTTCACATCTTCTGTGACACTTTTACCCTTACTTGCTTCACTAGAGGTTGGTTCACTCTGTCCCTTGGAGCTTCCCTTTTCCTTAGTGTTACAGTCTAAAGAAGTCGGTCTATCTGCATCTTGTGGTTTGCTCTTATTCTCAGGTTTTGCAGCATAGTTGTGTTCTGATTCTATACCCATTGCTGCTAGTTTCTTTGTAACCTCTTTAACATCCTTTCCCTCTGTAGCATCACCTCTTTCCTCTGTAGGCTGTGGATTGGTAGTCGGAGCATTTTCCTTTGAAGGGCTATGTTTGGGGGTTGTGGGTTTGCTGCTTGGTTTTGTGATGGCTTCTGAGTCTGAGCACTCGTCTGCATCTTCCATGGATGAGGAAGGGTTCTCACCTTTCTCTTGAGAAGTGTCACTTTCTGTAATTCATTACGCACAATATTACTTAGAGTACAACGTACTTCATGACAGATTTTACAGTCAAACCTATCTTTAGTCACTAGGGGTGGGTACCCGTACAGAAAATTTAGGTACAAGTACGGTCCAGGTCCAGAGGATCAGGTCAAGGTCCGGACAGTGTACCAGTACCTACCCCTAGTAGTCACTATATATGTAAGGTACCTTTGAAAAACTGGCACAGAAGACAGGACACTGTAGACAGGCCTAGAATACTGAATTTTGGACCAACAGTAGAAAGAATCTCAAGACCCACCAAAAAGATGACAGCATGCAAAAGGTGGACTTAACATTCAAATTTTGTCCTCAACCCACATGTACTCAACAACAAGCCCTTTAATCTTTTAACATGTAACAGTACGAATTCAGAGGCATACAATTGCTATGCTAAAAACTGAAGGGCTTAAACAATTACCTTCTGCTGCAACCTTCTCCTGTGGTGCCTGAGGATTCTTAGTTTCTGCGTCTTCTTGACCCTCCAGTTGAATAGCTGCTGCAGCTGTGGGAGATGTTACCTCAGAAGCAGGGGGCATCTTTCCTTTCTTCTGGGTCTTCTGAGCAAAGTACATGTACATGGACATCAACAACATGATTTCACAAAGAGATAGAAAAACACAGCACTTAATCTAATAGTAAGTATAAAGGTAAATTTGACTACATTGTTGTTGGGACATGCTTTGGTATATTCAGATGTTTCCTTATTTTTGCAAGAGAGAAAAGATAGTGTAACTGTAAGATCGTATAAAACCAAAGTACAAAATTTCATTTTTATATTCCACAACTATAGTTCTATTCATGAAACACACACATATGCATTTGCACAAAATATGTGAACCATTCTCCAATTATGTCTGTCAATTACGTCACAGTAAACATGGCAACCAGTTCAGAACACAGCACACTGGCTCAAGAAAAACATACTCTTAAAAAGCCGGGAAAGGAAATATTGGAGTATGTTGCAATTACAAAATATCATAATGATTCAGCATTGCTTGCTTCTAACAAGAATGTTTTTCGTGAGTTGCCATGTTTACTGTGACGTCATCCACAGACATAATTAATTAGACTTCCTTACGACAAAATCTTCGAGTCTGAAGAATGATTTTTTCATGGCGTAATGTCCAATAACATCAGAAGGCTGTATATTTGGTGTAAACATTTTATGTTTATTGAATGACTCTATTCTTGTTACAGATGATAAGAAACTTTAAGGTGAATTTTTCGAAAACTTGAACCATGAGCCTAAGAAGATGTACCTTTGCTTCCCTCCTGGCTTGTTTCTTGGCCTTCTTGAGCTGGTGCTTGCTGGGAGACTGGTCGTCCCTTTGTGCTAGCTCATTCATGGCCATGTGTGCTGCCTCCCCCGTCTCACTGTCCATGTTGGTACGACCCTTTGCTCCCTTCCCCTTCTGTTTATTGCTAGAAGGATTGCTACCTCTAGAGGGTGGGGACTACAAATGAAAAAAACAAAAACATTATCAGAAATGGTATAATAATGAAATGTTACACTAAAAATTCTTCATCTGCATGTAAAATGTCTGTCACTAAAGGAAACTTCAAACAATGTCAGTGGAACTTTGGTATGATACCACTTACCCTCTCTTCCACAATAGGTAGAGAAATATCGAGAAATGGCTCATGGACTTGAGAAATCTGAAAACAAATTATGAAAACCTTCACACGTTATATGGTCATAAATTCCCTGCAATCCACATCAATGATGAATCAATTTTACACTAGACAGGCAACAAATGCAAGCAAATACAGCACATTTCACACATCTCCCACTCCATGCAAAGTGGACTGTAACAGTTCCAAAGTGAATTTACAAAAAAAGGTGATCCGGCATGCCGTGATCCACAGGAAAATACGAAGAAACATCAGGAAAGACAATCAAGTTCCCCATACCTGTGCTATAGGTGAAATGTTACAAGTTTCATCCATTATCTATCACACATTGTAGGTTACAAGGTCAATGAAAAAGAGTATTCTAAAGACTGGAATGCCATTTCTATTGGTCAATTTTTTAAATAAGTTCCCAGATCTTTCTAAATATTAAAACACTAATACATGTACATTAAAAAATATTATGTACTATACTTACATTTTTACACTCCTCACACTGCACAGTATTGACCATCTGCCCACCAAACACAAAGTCTACAAAAGTTTCTCTCACAAGCCGGCCATAATCTACAGAAATAAAGCACACATTGCACAATTAGAGTCTTGGGGACAGACCATGGGATACACATGTAAGGACTTTATTAAGACAGAATGGTTCAGAAACTTAAAAATTTTCCTTTAAAACATCTGATAATCTCTTGATCTTAAGTAATAAATGCCCTATGCTTAAAAAAAGGTGCTATATATGAAAAGGTGATGCATGCAAAGAAGCAGTCATTTTTAGACATATAAAGCCCCATGTCAATTCGACGTTAAATGTTATTGGTTTATTACCTACCTTTGACTCTTCCTCTCACTTCATCCTCAACAGTTTTAGGGTTGGTGGACTCTGACAGTCCAAACTTCCTCAAGATGCCAGACTTGACTCTCTGGAAGACCACAAGAAATGAAATGTATTATAAAATGGTTTAACTGGCTATCCAAGTACACACACATCCATGTAACAGAACCACGATATATTCACACTAAGTCTCTCAAACCCGACTGCATTACCCCGCACCCCAAAATGCTCAGTCAGCATGTGTGGACTGTAACGGTGACTGTTCCATTAGCGTGGGACCTAAACTATTCTAAGAAGTCTAACAGTATCATCATCAACAGAGGTTAATTAAAGAGTAACAAGGGAAAATGTATACTTATAAGACCTAAAGGCTGTTTACCTTGAGTTCCTCCAGCCTGAGTCCGTCCAGTAGATACCTGAGAAGTTCATGGCTGTCCTGCTGCTGGAAGCCTTTAAACCGGGGAGACCTGAAGGGTGAAACACACAGCTGTTACAACATATGGCAATGTGATTAGTATTAATCTATACTAGTCTATACCTCTCACACATTCAGTGGTGCGGCTCCCATCCAAGAAATGCTGTGCGTTGCCTAACTTCCGAGATCGAGGGATCGAGTGTATCCAACGTGCCACGCGGCCGCAGTGTGTGTGTAAGGAATGCACTTATTGAGGACTTATACAGAGCAATAAAAGTGGATAAAACCAGCACAATTCATTTTGAAGTGACTTAATATCCCCAATACAGAGCCCAAATAATTACTTGCAATTAGCCATACATTGCACCAGTTTGCAGAACATAGACTACAGTAATGTGGAAAGGCATCTTACTTCTGGCACACCTGTCCAAACAGGTGTTTAGGGTTGAGGTTGGCCTTGCCCGAGGGCGTGGTCATCTCACGGAGGAAGGAGAGTAGAGCGCTCTGTAGAGCACTGGGTGGGGCTGCCAACATCACTTCCAGGGGTTCCTATAACAGGAAAGGTAATCATGCAAAAACTGGATTCTCAAGCTACATACATGTACATGTAGTGGACCCAAGAAAGAAGTGATTAGATTCATATTCAACTTGCAGCTTTTCTTCATATTGCCATTGTTCACTTGCTAACAGAAAATTCATTAAGTTGTAAGCAGCGTTCCCGCCAGGTTTTTGAAAGTATGCGTCCAAATATTTGGGAGGGGCGTAATGAGCGCCGGAGGGCGCTCGCATTCTAGGGGGGTCCGGGGGCATGCTCCCCCGGGAAAATTTGGATTTTCAAACCCTCTAGAACACAATTTCCTGCAATTTGAGAGGATAATCATGCACTTGAGATTGGATGTCGGTTGCCTCTTTTACTCCCATTTTCAGTTATCGACGACCACCCTCTTCATCAAAATACGTATATTAAAAACAACTGTAAGCACAGGGAATCAGCCTTCCGTGATCTGGCCCGGGTATTATTTGTCCAGACATATCTATATGAAAATTTTGGATTTTTGATGCTTCGAAACAGGGCTCTAGCGGCCTAGCCTGTCCGTCAGCCCGTGAAAAAAATTCTGCCAATTATTTTCCGTCATTGAAAAAAAAAATGTCTAACGTTACCTCGTGCGATCGATGTTGCGCCCTCCCGCATCAAAAATTTTTCCGAGACGATAAAATAATGGCGCCATCACACTTTGTGTCTTTTTTCTATTTTGCCCGATGATTTTAGTCAAATTTTTTGAATCGGTGGGGTTTTACAAGGCCTTGCCGTCATTTTCCACGAGCGTGCGTTTGTTCCTGCGACCTCAGGTAACCCCGTTTTCGGCATGAAATCTTTGGCTGGATTTCTTTTTAAATAGATCAAGAACGTTATACATTACTCGAGGAGGACGATCTGCTGCCTCTTTGGCAGTGATCATTGCCGGTGTAACCTTGAAGCAGTAGCCAGAAAGACGGCGCTGCGGTCGACGGTCCGTCTGGGGAGGGGGGCGTGCCGTGACATGTGCCACGGAGTGCACAGCCGACTCGATCGACGCTTGACAACAATATTGCGGCCCCTTTTCTGCCGCAAATTTTGTCTTTTTGAAATAAAAGAAATTTTGTAAATAAGAAATAAAGTGTTTAGTTTTGGATTCTTCACTTATTTACCGCGCACCGTTTTTTGTTAGCAGCTAGGGAAGAAACTCAAGTTGCCAGACGACACGGGCGGCTACCAACGTCACGTGCGCTAATACTCGGTAACTTTTGTTTTTTTTCCGGTGACCAATAACAGAGTGCAACATTACATTTATCAAATGCTGATTGGTTATTAAGATGATTGGATTTGGACCTGGTGGCCAATCTAGACTGCTTGGCGCTAGCGGCCTGTTGTCAAAGATACCGACTGCCAATCAACTGCCCACAGTGTGAGAACTTTTGTTGAGATGTGCAGCACTCGCGCAGAGCAGTTTGCTTGTTCAATACTAGTATTACCCAAAAATCTTTAACAAATACGTGAAACTGAGGACAAGTAAGTATCATGTTAATATCAGAATATAAAATCTGCATAAGATTTCTTCGAGTGTTAAAGAATGCTGACTGTCAGACGTATTTCACGGACTACAAAAAATTACATTGCGCAACGGACAGCTCAGACTTGCGCGTGGCTGGGTGTGTCGCACATGGGTCCGCTAGTTGTAAAGCGTGCCGCGCTCCGCCCCATGCCCAGACTACTAGGATGACCGGAAAGTGAAGAATTTGAAGTATAAATTGTAAAGGTAGGATTCCTTCGTATAAAGACAGATTTTTAAAAAGATTCCAGATACATTTTGTACACTGGTGGTACAGGTCAGCCTTTCTTTCATATTTTTTTATGGACGCATTCAGCTGAGCCGAGTGCGTCTTTCCAGAAAAAAATGCGTCCAAAGACGTAAAGACGTATGCCAGGCGGGAACGCTGGTTGTAAGTATATCTCTATGAACTTGGCATACTGTACACAAATGTACTACAATGGAACTACAATGTAATTGCTTAAACTTTTGGATTTCTTTAAAAAAAAATGCTATTATGCAAGTATGCATACATCCTTTGGAGAAACTATCCTGAATTTTCAGTGTTAATGTTAAGTACACTTAAGTGTCTCTTACCAGCTGTAGTTGTAGATCATTGACAGTAGGTGGGTAGAGTGTCATGGTGCCTCCCTTAGTGGACCACATTAGGGCTGCCTCTAACACATGGGTCTGACTCAGGTTCTGTAGAAAAACACAAGGAAGTTAAAAATGTCGTATGTCTCCATCCCTGAGACATTGCCAAAAAAATCACATACATACATACATACATATAACATTTGCAGGTTTTCACAAACAGTCAGCTTACTTTTAACTGTACATGAAAAGCAGAAAGGTATGATACCATGGAAAAGGTCTGTGCTTTCTAAATGCTTGCTCTTGTTGCAGATGTTCCATGCATTTTACAAAATATTGTCTTTTTACAAACAAAAAGACGTCAATAAAATGAAAGATTTTCATCTCACCTGCATGACTGCATTGAAGAAACAGGTGTTTCCAAGGTTGCTCAGGCCCTGTAAACAGACAGAAAAGAAAATTAAATTTTGTACTGCATTCTGTAGTATTATAACGTCAAAGACACTTTACTCTCACAAAAATGATGCTTCAATATAATCTTCTTGACATTCATTTTATTTGTCTTAAGATCAACCTAATTATTTCTTGTCAGTTTCTGGAAACATGATGGCAGTGATTTATGCACATTATACCTTAACTCTAGCCAGTGGAGACTTTGAAGTGTTGAGGTTGTGTTTATCCGCTCCCTTCCCTGCCATGGCACCTGCATCAACTGTCTCCTCTCTGGGACTGGTCTGCTGGGGACTCTTCTTACCTATAAAATATCAAATATATCTACACTTGCAATGGCCACTTAACAGTAGCAAATCATTCTTCACATGTTAGAAGCTGTAGGTTACTCTTAGTATTGGATGTGTACATATATGTAAGCTTCACATGTTGCTTCCCATCTGTTCTAGCTCTTCATTTTTGTACTAAGAGTATGTTTGTGTGTATTGCATACCTGGTAAAACATCTCAGTACAAGCTGCATATCCGGATTTGATCCACTCATACTGGGAAGGTCCCTACTCTTTTAAAAGTGCGTTGGGTCCTTTAACATACTCGAGTTGTGGATTTTGATATATTTTTGTGATGTATCTAAACATATTCTGAATATAGAAAAAAATTAATATGACAATCATGCGACCTACCTGTAGAATCATTTGGAAGTCTGGGGATGCCGTAATGTCTGCGTACAAAGTCTACGCACAGGGCAAGCTTCTTACCACGGTCAAAGGCGACGTCGTTGTCACATTCATAACACCTATAATTAAAAATGTAATGCAAAAAGATAAGGATGTCATGTGCTTTAAGCATGAAACTAGATCTTTGTTTCCCATTTTTGTTTTTTTCTTCTGACACACACAGGTATTTCATATTGAAGAGATTGAAAATACCAGAATTTCAAGTTTGATATTGCTTACATACGTGTAGAACAAGTTAAAAATTTCTTCTCCTTGTTTACAGCAGACACTCATGATCAAAGAATCACTTCATGTGATGAGAAACATAAGAAAAACAGAAAGACAGCCCTTACCACACCATCCATGTGGTTGTGTTGACCACGACAGAGTGACAGCCGGAGCGAGGCGTCTCGTAGTGCTTCAGAGCGTGCTGACTCCTGCTGTTCCTGCCACAGCCCTGCAGCAAACAGACAATCTTCACTACCAGTACAACTGCTTCTCTGTGTTTCTTGGAAGCAGCAATGAAAGATCGAGGGCTATGGAGAGACGTTGTGCGTCGTCTTGCCCCACCCCCCAGGGACAACGGATGATGATAATGTATTTCTTTGCTATGACAAATGCTGTACATGTGCCAGATATAAATTACAGTTCTTTTGTTCATGGGTTTAATGTCGAAAATATACACTCTCAGAACAAGAGTTTCAACCTAAATTATAAGTATCAACTGTTACATTACTACATACCGCTAACAAGATAGACTTATTAACATTTATGCCAAAGCTGCTTGTGCGTTTTGCGAGATGTGTACTTTCAAAAATGACACAAGTTCCATCTTGACAAAGTGGTAGGGGTTACTGTTAGGTAACAATAATCTTTTAAAGATACCTAGTTATCTATCGTTATAAAGTGGTGTCATTGGTGTCAATCATCTTTTCAAGAGCGATCTACCTGCAAACTAAGATGCAAGAATGCCTATAGCACTACTAGTGCAATACTACATGTACCTGTATGAAACAAACTGCATTTTCTTCTAGATGTCTCACCTGATGTCCACATTGTAAGCAGAGCCAGAGAGTGGCCTCTAACTCCTCAGCTAGAGTGGTATCTGCTGTGGGCTCTGTCCTGCCCCGGGCCCCTGACGCACCCTCCTTAGAACACCCCCCACACTCCAGGTGGGGCGAACCCTTCTGTAGGGCCTTCTTCACCTGTGCCTGGTTTACTCCTTTGTTTATGTGGGGGCATTGCACACCTGGTGAAACATCAATGGTAGAGTTGGTAAATAGCTTCATCACTCAGGTTGGCAAAGCAATTGATATTGAAATTCTGTGTGTGTGTGTGTGTAGTCCATTGGTTAGTGGCCCCTGCTTACGAACCAAGAAGCAGTGAGTTCAAATCTTACATGACATGCATGCTACTGGAAAAAGTTGCAGTCCTTAGGATGAGATGTTAAGCCCACTGGTCATTGTGTTCTGGCTCCACAGGTCACAGGAAAAATAGTAGAAGTTGGACAAATATAGACAGATAATATTCCCTACAAGTAAGCTGGTTCGCAAACCATACTCCTTGGCCAGCTAACTCGTTTGGTATGTTATTTGTCTATATTTGTCTACCATATGCACCTCATACGGACTTGAATATATACACACGTGTGAAACTATCTTTAGGGAGGGGGTCTAATTAGCCCCTGACAACTAGAGATTGTGTAACACAGGATAGTCTTGAGTCCGAAAATAATTTCATCAGGTTGGTACATTATAGACATTATAGGACAGCCACGTTTGGGATAGTGTTCTCGCCGCGAAAGCGCCACCTACATCGGCTACATGTAGCGGTGAGAAGCAGAACTCCAGTTAGAAGCTCTGAGGAAGATGTCTGTCAGATATTGAAATGTCAGCAGATGAAAAAAAAAAAACTTGTTGTGTAAAAGAAAACTCTTATGTCCAATAGTCTTGAGATTTATAAGAAATTTTCTTAGCTGGAAAATGTGCTTCCTTACCAGATTGCCCAGCTGCCTCCACCCCTTCATCAGACGAGTCCTCGAACACCTCGCTCTCTCTGCGCTGCCGGCGCCTGCCTTTGTTGGGCATCTCGTGTGAAGCGGGCTTGACCGTGTTGTCCACCACGCGCATCGAGAGACTCGTCAAACTAGGAGAGGAAACTGTCATTTTCAGACTTATGAACAGATGCTTTACACGCATGAACTTATATTATAACACTATTCACAATACATGATTGGTTGTGGGCCTGTGGCAGTACAATGATTGCTGTGTGAATAAAAATTACCATGAATCGTAAGGAGGTGAAAGGCGATGTTCACTGTGTTCATGGTTAAAACAATACAGTACTGAGCACAGTAGTAACATGTTTGCTGTGTGATGAGTTCGCAGTGAAAGACAAACCTGCATAAAAACACTACAAATGTTTCACAATCTACAGTGCAATATTGGCATATTAATTTTCATGTACTTTGTTTGTATCTTTCTTAACAGAAACACGGATCTTTGTTGTGTATGACATCTGCAGATGCCATCATCTGTTTCCTGTTTGGAGTTTCACCATGCCCAAAGGGTTTCATTTCAAAGTCGAACCTCCTTGTTTTGACCAAGTCCTTGTTTTGACAGAAACAAATCGAGTAAATTACGTCATGGTGCTTGCGTCATATGAAGGCCATGCGTTGGATCGAAACCCGCCAGACCATTTCTCTATTCCTTCTGGCCCCACGTGTAAGTCACCGACACAGCAGAAGAAAATTTTGTCTATCTGCCAACCGCTTGCACTAAAGCTGTTAAAATCAATCAGCTCTAACATTCAATACAAATCTAATTTTTATATCTCACAACAGAAATCGAATATGGCAAAGAAAGTCTGAAAAAGTTACAGGTCGAACCCGTTCGCTAGACGGGCATAAAACAAGGTTAATTTTCACTTATATCGTTCAATAATTAGCCTGCCTGATCCCCATAATGTTGCCAAACACCCAGTACCTTTACTCCGACATATAAAATCCCCGCTGCTGTCTAACACGTCGTTAAATCCTCTACAACCAGGTAAACTTTCTCCTGCTCGAATTGAAAATCTACGTGTGGCGTGTCACGCAGGTCAGCTGACGTTTTGCGGCATTCACGACATTTTACGTTTATAGATATTTCGTGCAAAAAAGCCCACCATGGTTCGTACTAAAACATTTTTGATAACATAACATCATTCTATTTGTGACATGTATAATACAAAGTATGATATTCGGGAGAAAATCACAGTTAACATTTGCTGTCGTAAACATAGCTGGAGCTTTGCCGATTTGCGTCTTAAACTCCGCCTTTAAGGAGGTCAAAGTTCAGCACGTCGTGGCAAGTGGTGATTGCTGGACAGACCGGCGTTTCGACAATCGAGATGTTCTGTCGACACATGGATCTTTCCAGACATCCTGGAAGTACATGGAAAGTCAGGACAGGTTTAGAAGAAGTTGAACATATAGAAGGAGGCGTAATTGTGAAACTGTCGGGGACAGTTCGGCGCTAGCACTAGCGCACTTGGAGAAGTCTTTGTCGTCTGCTAAAAGAGACAGCTGAGATTTGTTGCTGGGAAACATTTCAGGTGGTGTCACTCGGAGTCAAGTTTCGCGCCAAGACATTTCATGTTCCATTTTACGAAGGAGAGATATTATTACATCATTCATTCCCAAATTTTGTACTACACAGCTTTTGCATTAGATACCAAGTTGGTAGTTCAGTATTTTTCCATTTTTTAAAAGGCAGATAAAATTGTGTTTCCACAACAAATAATGCCACAAGTGGGCATCAATGCTCTCCAGTTCTTCCTGATCCTGATGGCTGTTCCGGCGCAGTACTTTGTGTCGGAGATGTGGGGTTCTAACACGGAGTACCAGAGAACTCAGGCCATGAGGGGGTAAGTCTTACATCACCCCTACTAGTAATCAAAATGTCAGTCATGTACATGTAACTCATGAAATGTTTGCAGCGGTTTTATGTCTGCGATTCATCATACTGAGAACTTGTGTCTAACTGTAGCGTTAATGTTGTGTCGTTTCAACCTCTGGTTTTGTTCTCTTTACGAGAACTTAACCTTTGATATATTACCTAGAATTCTTGTTACACATGCGTTCAAATATCTGTGAGAAGGGATATTGTAACATGTACACCTAATCTTGTAGCCAGTATTTACACAATCTTTTGCTTCTGTGGGCTAAATGGCTAGCCTGGTATCCAGCTGTATTATATAGGTCCTAAGTCTCTGGAGAGGACAGAGGAGACTCGGGACCCATAATACGGCTGGATACCAGACTACCAAATGGCGCCCTTCTGTCAAATGCTTCAGGGGCGCCATTGAGCCAGGCAGCCTGCTCAGAGCATTATTATTTAGGCTTTACCTAATTATAATTAAACATCCTGCATTTCAAAATTTCATCACCAGCTTATTCATATCTGTTGCAGCCTGCTGGTCTCCTTCAAGGACTTAAAACAGAACTACTTGAGTCTTCGCTCCTGGAGAGATTGGGTAAGGAAGACCATTTCTTCCATTACATCATCCCCTGTGGAGGACAACAACGTGTTCTCTAGAGGGGAGTCTCCTGCTTATGAAGTGCTGCAGAGAAGGTCGCCTGAAGGGTACTTTGCAGGTATGTACTGATCCACTTGACCTATGACCCTATGATTCATGCATCGGAATAGAGTTTTACGCCACTGATGTTAATAGTTGGTCATAGCTAGTTGGTGAAAGGTAATAAGAGAGAGAAAGAAATATGGAAGGAAAGTGACCCCGCCACGTATATTGGTTTATGTCATGTGTAGTCAGACTGACACCCCTATGTTAATTTGGTTCAGTCCTATAGTTTAGTCCCACCACAGACTCCTACTGCTCAGCCATGTTGGAATAGAGTCTCCTCAATTCAAGTAAGTTGCACTTGCGTCACCCGTGAGAAATTACTCTAGCGGTCCTTCTACTAAACTGGCGTTAGGTCACCTGTTAGTGCCACTTACACTGCCTTTCTACAATTTTGCTCTGAGAATTTTTGGAATTGATAATGATATGTTTAAAAAAATGTATTTTGAAGGTTCAACTGTTCCCAGACGCCCGCGCCCAGTCCATGTGAAGTACAGGGTGGGACAAACCATTAAACACAAGAGATACGGGTACAGGGGAGTCATCATTGGCTGGGACGTCATCGCAAAGGTAAAATGTTTTAGAGCTAATGTTTCAGATATACCCTAGAATCCATTGGGACAGGGATTGATTGAATTAGTAAATCGGAAGACATTACTTTGTATTATCAAAGTCATGCTAAGGGCATACACCCAGCTGCTTGCAGTGTATTATACAGGTACTGTGTTACACCTAAATGTATACATGTGTGTGTATGTCTATCTCCATTCATACATGATTCTGGCCTAGTCAGTTACAAATTTATGTTTACCACAAATGTCCTTGTTAGAACTTACAGTCTGTGTTACTTACAGAGGTAACGTTGTTGCTGTTTTTTCCTCACAGGCTCCACCTAATTGGCTGCTAGCGAATCATCCCGCAGATAAACCAGTAAGTTGTACTGTAGATGTGGATATGGATATTCAAGTAATCATACCAAGAACATTGCTAGATTTATGTTACTCTAAAGATGAAATCTTTTTTAATGGTAGTCTCTTATGTCTTAGTAGTGATGCAATATCTGTATGTAGATTATACAAAAGAGAGCTGAACTTTATAGAGTGATAGAACCTCTGTTTCCCTACTTCACACACCTAGATAACAGAGACAAATTTATATTCCTAATAAACCTAGACAAACCTTTGATTGTAAAACATATCTGTTCCTACATTTTCGGTATCACAAAGAAGCAAGAAGAAGTGGAATTCACTTTGTAGAATATGATTCTTGTGTTGGTTGACATATTTCATGTATCTGTCATCAATTCTTTTGTTGTGACCTTTACTTAACCCAGTGCATATATTTGTATACAATAAAGGCTTTTTGATATTTTTTTCTGTCAGTACTGGAAGAAGACTCCAAACTACTCTGTGCTTGTTGATGAGAGAGACAGGCCTGATGGACAGAGGACGTATGTGGTGGAAGAGAATATCCAGGTTGTGTACAACATGAAGGTAAAATAGGAAACATTCTTAGTCTGGGGTCCTGCCTTGTTGTGGTTTTAGTCGCTTCCCAAAGGTACGCTTCCAAGAAGGCTGGACTCCAGGCTACTTAACGGAAGCGTACATTGTACCTTTGGGGAGCGACTAAAAGCACAACAAGGCTGGACCCAAGGCTAAAACATTTTGTCCATCAATCTGTAATGAAATCAGGCAGAGTATGAATTGATACATATTCATACCGTGAGCATATATTTTGTCACAAGTAAGCTAATAGCACACATGGTATTTTCAGTACAGAGCTTGTACTATAAGTTGTAGTCATTAGATGTGAAATCTACTCTTTGTAGAGCAAACTACATTTACTTTACAACATATAGGTGTATTCTACATTACACCATAAGTCACCAAGCAAAGCTTTCAGCTTCCAGTGGTGAACAAGAAGTTTAATGTTCTTAGAATTGTCTGATCTTGATATCTTCTATTCTGCCTCCTGTACAGATAAGGCATCCTGATATTGAGGAGTATTTTGACAAGTTTGATGGAGCTCAGTACCTGATGAGGCCATGGCTCAGGAGAATCTACCCAGAGGACTAAAATACCCATTCCATCTGACTTCCTCCACCAGCTCTGGATCTGTGTTGTAATAAAATCTTATAGTCCTAGTAAATTCCTAATGCAGACTTATATATATTGTATATCAGCATCAAAATATACCAACTGTTGGCTTACAAAGCTTGAGTTATAAGGTTAGTTCACCTTTATCCGTAGGGTAACCTATATCCGTAGATATAAAATAGGGTATTTGGAAATCGTTAAGTCGTTGGGATGTAGTTTCACATTGCAATATCTTGAAAATGTTAAAATATCTAAATACCCATTTATCTAGGTTACCCCACGAATTAAGGTGAACTAGCGTTACATGTATATTTCTGTGTTGTAAATCTGGATGTGTTTTTTAAGTCTGATATCTATCAGACAGTCAGCCATTCCAAAAAAAATACTAGAACCTGTTAACTGATATAGTCACGGGTATTGAATGACTTAGTAGCCTAATGGTGATATTCCATTTCTATGGCAGAGTGAAATGAAGTGTTATATTTGCTGCCACATGCTGTAGTTGATATTTGTGGCAACATGTCAAACATTGTAGTGTGCAGGTACTGTATATTGTCTGGATGTAATATGTAAGTGGTCACCTGTACATGTACAATGTCTTGTAGGAGATCAATGTTGAAGGGCTGTTTGTAGCAGTTCAATAAAAAATGCTATAATAGCCCAATGTGGGGGAATCATGGCCAATGTAATTTTTGTTTGTGCAAGGAAGTTTGAAATCAGGTTTACGGAAAAGGCTGGCCTTCCCATCCTCAATGTCCCATTTAGTAACACACAAAGAAAACAACCAATGCAGCTGCGCCCTCTAACGGAAAGCATCACAATTACACCAATTACTGGGTATGCTATGACAGCATGAACTTTTAGTATTGTCAAGAAGTCTTCAAGCAAAATAAACTGATATTTGTTTCCTTGTCTTAATTTCTGTATCTGTATCTATATAGCCGGTATAACCGCCCTTCAGCGTAACACACCATCTTTGCAGGCACGCGGTGCGGCAGCAGCTGGCTATATTACACTGAACGATTCGTCACACCTAACTTTTGCACATCTATCTGCAAGCTTTCTTTAAAATTATCCAGAGAAGATACCCCTACTGAGCTTGGTGACAACAAGTTCCACTCTACGATAGTTCTGGGAAGATACGAATTTGTGAACACATCAATCCTAGGTTGGTATAACTCTTGTACCTGAACTGCTGAAGTCATGGCTGTTTCTTGTTCGTTTTTGAGCTGGTATTAGATACTTATCAGTCGGTACGTCCACCAGTTTATTGGTCATTTTATACATCATGCAAAGTCTGGACATTTTTCTTCTGTCTTCAAGTGTTGTCTACTGCAGATCTATTTTCATTTTGGTAACACTAGCATCCCTGTTGTAGTTATTTGTACAGAATCTGGCAGCTTGGTTCTGTGCCCTTTCAAGTTTATCTTTGTCTTTCTTTGTGTACGGATCCAGTACTGTTGCAGCATATTCAAGGTTAGGTCTTACCAGTGATGTGTATGCAAGTGATTTTACCCTGGCTGGGCATGCCCACAAAAGTTGCGTTTGATCACTCCCAATGTCTGTTTAGCCTTGGTTGTTATTTTGTAAACATGGACACCCCACTTCAGCCCAGTTGTTAACGTAACACCTAGGTATGGATGGCTTTTCTTGGTAAGAAGTTGTAAACTGGAAACCGTTTCCGCATTGCATGCGTTGTTGGCGAGTTATGAGGGTTTAAAGTTTAGTACCAGGTATTATAAGCCATACCTAAAATTAAAGTTATTGAAAAGTGTTTTCAAATAGGCCAACCATGGTCTCTTGGTGAGGAGATGTCATCTGAAATCCGTTGTTGGCAAATTATGAGTGTTTAAAGTTTAAACCGGGTTAAAATTAGGGTTATTGGAAAGTGTTTTCAAATAGGCCAATCATGGTCTCATGGTGAGGAGTTGTTTGGTGGAATCCGTTTCCGGATTGCATGCGTTGTTGTCGAGATATTAGCGTTTTAAGTTAACCACATCTAACCACAACCTAAAATTGGGATTTTGCAAATATGTCCAAAACAGGCAAACTATGGTATCATTGGAAAGCTCTCCTTGTGGGAAGTTGTTTGGTGGAATTCGTTTCCGGATTGCATGCGTTGTTGCCGAGTTATTAGCGTTTAAAGTTAACCACATCTAACCACAACCTAAAATTGGACACTTTTGCAAAACCCAAGTTTTACGTTGTGGTTAGATGTGGTTAACTTTAAACGCTAATAACTCGACAAAGACGCATGCAATCCGGAAACGGATTCCACCAACAAACTTCCCACAAAGAGACCTTTCTAAAGATACCATAGTTTGCCTGTTTCGGACACTTTTGCAAAATCCCAATTTCAGGTTGTGGTTAGATGTGGTTAACTTAAAACGCTAATAACGCGACAATACTGGGAACGTCTCTTGGTGGAGAGTTGAACACTGCAATCCGTTTTCGGATATCTCTAGTTGTTGCCGAGTTATTCCCGTTTAAAGCTAAGTCCCCGTAACCGCGACCTAAAATGTCGATTTTTTTTACAAGTGTCCGAAATAGGCAAACTATGGTATCATTGGAAAGGACTCTTGGTGGGGAGTTGAACACTGCAATCCGTTTTCGGATATCTCTTGTTGTTGACAAGTTATTCCCGTTTAAAGCTAAGTCCCCGTAACCGCGACCACAAATGTCGATTTTTTCAACAGTGTCCGAAATAGGCAAACTATGGTATCATTGGAAAGGTCTCTTGGTGGGGAGTTGAACACTGCAATCCGTTTTCGGATATCTCTTGTTGTTGCCGAGTTATTCCCGTTTAAAGCTAAGCACCAAAAACAGTAACCCAAAATGTCGATTTTTTAAAAAGTGTCCGAAATAGGCAAACTATGGTATCATTGGAAAGGTCTCTTGGTGGGGAGTTGAACACTGCAATCCGTTTTTTAATAGCTCTTGTTGTTGCCGAGTTATTCCTTTTTAAAGCTAAGTCCCCGTAACCGCGACCAAAAATGTAAATTTTTCAAAAGTGTCCGAAATAGGCAAACTATGGTATTATTGGAAAGGTCTCTTTGTGGGGAGTTGAACACTGCAATCCGATTTTTAATAACTCTTGTTTTTGGTGAGTCATTCGCGTTTATAGCTAACCACCGATAACAGTAACCAAAAATGTGGATTTTTCAAAAGTGTCCGAAATAGGCAAACAATATATATCATTGGAAAGGTCTCTTTGTGGGGAGTTGAACACTGCAATCCGTTTTTTAATAGCTCTTGTTGTTGGCGAATTATTCGCGTTTACAGCTAAGTCCCCCTAACCGCGACCAAAAGTGTAGATTTTTCGAAAGTGTCCGAAATAGGCAAACTTTAGTATCATTGGAAAGGTCTCTTTGTGGGGAGTTGAACACTGCAATCCGTTTTTTAATAGCTCTTGTTGTTGCCGAGTTATTCGCGTTTATAGCTAAGCACCGATTACAGTAACCAAAAATGTGAATTTTTAAAAAGGGGCCGAAATAGGCAAACTATGGTATCATTAGAAAGGTCTCTTTGTGGGGAGTTGAACACTTCAATCCGTTTTTTAATAGCTCTTGTTGTTGCCGAGTTATTCGCGTTCATAGCTAAGCACCGATTACAGTAACCAAAAATGTGGATTTTTCAAAAGTGTCCGAAATAGGCAAACTATGGTATCATTGGAAAGGTCTCTATGTGGGGAGTTGCACACTGCAATCCGTTTTTTAATAGCTCTTGTTGTTGCCGACTTATTCGTGTTTATAGCTAAGTCCCCCTAACCGCGACCAAAAATGTAGATTTTTCAAAAGTGTCCGAAATAGGCAAACTATGGTATCATTGGAAAGGTCTCTTTGTGGGGAGTTGAACACTGCAATCCGTTTTTTAATAGCTCTTGTTATAGGCTTGTGATTCGCATTTAAAGTTAACCACATCTAACCTCAACTTAAAATGTTGATTTTTCAAAAGTGTCCGAAATAGGCAAACTATGGTATCATTAGAAAGGTCTCATTGTGGGGAGTTGAACACTGCAATCAGTTTTTTGATCGCTCTTGTTGTTGGCGAGGTACGGTATTCGCGTTTATAGCTAAGTCCCCCTAACCGCGACCAAAAATGTAGATTTTTCAAAATTGTTCGAAATAGGCAAACTATGGTATCATTGGAAAGGTCTCTTTGTGGGGAGTTGTACACGCTGCAATCCGTTTTTTAATAGCTCTTGTTGTTTCCGAGTTATTCGCGTTTATAGCTAAGCACCGATTACAGTAAACAAAAATGTGGATTTTTCAAAAGTGTCCGAAATAGGCAAACTATGGTATCATGAGAAAGGTCTCATTGTGGGGAGTTTAGCACTGCAATCCGTTTTTTAATAGCTCTTGTTATAGGCGAGTGATTCGCGTTTAAAGTTAACCACATCTAACCTCAACTTAAAATGTTGATTTTTTAAAAGTGTCCGAAATAGGCAAACTATGGTATCATTAGAAAGGTCTCTTTGTGGGGAGTTGAACACTTCAATCCGTTTTTTAATAGCTCTTGTTGTTGCCGAGTTATTCGCGTTCATAGCTAAGCACCGATTACAGTAACCAAAAATGTGGATTTTTCAAAAGTTTCCGAAATAGGCAAACTATGGTATCATTGGAAAGGTCTCTTTGTGGGGAGTTGAACACTGCAATCCGCTTTTAATAGCTCCTGTCGTTGGCGAGTTATTCGCGTTTATAGCTAAGTCCCCGTAACGGCGACCAAAATTGTAGATTTTTCAAAAGTGTCCGAAATAGGCAAACTATGGTATTATTGGAAAGGTCTCTTTGTGGGGAGTTTAACACTGCAATCCGTTTTTTGATAGCTCGTGTTGTTGGCGAGTGATTCGCGTTTAAAGTTAACCACATCTAACCTCAACTTAAAATGTTGATTTTTAAAAAGTGTCCGAAATAGGCAAACTATGGTATCATTGGAAAGGTCTCATTGTGGGGAGTTGAACACTGCAATCTGTTTTTTGATAGCTCTTGTTGTTGCCGAGTTATTCGCGTTTATAGCTAAGTCCCCCTAACCGCGACCAAAAATGTAGATTTTTCAAAAGTGTTCGAAATAGGCAAACTATGGTATCATTAGAAAGGTCTCTTTGTGAGGAGTTGAACACTTCAATCCGTTTTTTAATAGCTCTTGTTGTTGCCGAGTTATTCGCGTTCATAGCTAAGCACCGATTACAGTAACCAAAAATGTTGATTTTTAAAAAGTTTCCGAAATAGGCAAACTATGGTATCATTGGAAAGGTCTCTTTGTGGGGAGTTGAACACTGCAATCCGTTTTTTGATAGCTCGTGTTGTTGGCGAGTGATTCGCGTTTAAAGTTAACCACATCTAACCTCAACTTAAAATGTTGATTTTTAAAAAGTGTCCGAAATAGGCAAACTATGGTATCATTGGAAAGGTCTCTTTGTGGGGAGTTGAACACTGCAATCCGTTTTTTGATAGCTCGTGTTGTTGGCGAGTGATTCGCGTTTAAAGTTAACCACATCTAACCTCAACTTAAAATGTTGATTTTTAAAAAGTGTCCGAAATAGGCAAACTATGGTATCATTGGAAAGGTCTCTTTGTGGGGAGTTGAACACTGCAATCCGCTTTTAATAGCTCCTGTCGTTGGCGAGTTATTCGCGTTTATAGCTAAGTCCCCGTAACGGCGACCAAAATTGTAGATTTTTCAAAAGTGTCCGAAATAGGCAAACTATGGTATTATTGGAAAGGTCTCTTTGTGGGGAGTTTAACACTGCAATCCGTTTTTGATAGCTCGTATTGTTGGGAGTGATTCGCGTTTAAAGTTAACCACATCTAACCTCAACTTAAAATGTTGATTTTTAAAAAGTGTCCGTTTTTAATAGCTCTTGTTGTTGCCGAGTTATTCGCGTTTATGGCTAAGTCCCCATAACCGCGACCAAAAATGTGGATTTTTCAAAAGTGTCCGAAATAGGCAAACTATGGTATTATTGGAAAGGTCTCTTTGTGGGGAGTTTAACACTGCAATCCGTTTTTTGATAGCTCGTATTGTTGGCGAGTGATTCGCGTTTAAAGTTAACCACATCTAACCTCAACTTAAAATGTTGATTTTTAAAAAGTGTCCGTTTTTAATAGCTCTTGTTGTTGCCGAGTTATTCGCGTTTATGGCTAAGTCCCCATAACCGCGACCAAAAATGTGGATTTTTCAAAAGTGTCCGAAATAGGCAAACTATGGTATCATTGGAAAGGTCTCTTTGTGGGGAGTTGAACACTGCAATCCGCTTTTAATAGCTCCTGTCGTTGGCGAGTTATTCGCGTTTATAGCTAAGTCCCCGTAACGGCGACCAAAATTGTAGATTTTTCAAAAGTGTCCGAAATAGGCAAACTATGGTATTATTGGAAAGGTCTCTTTGTGGGGAGTTTAACACTGCAATCCGTTTTTTGATAGCTCGTATTGTTGGCGAGTGATTCGCGTTTAAAGTTAACCACATCTAACCTCAACTTAAAATGTTGATTTTTAAAAAGTGTCCGTTTTTAATAGCTCTTGTTGTTGCCGAGTTATTCGCGTTTATGGCTAAGTCCCCATAACCGCGACCAAAAATGTGGATTTTTCAAAAGTGTCCGAAATAGGCAAACTATGGTATCATTGGAAAGGTCTCTTTGTGGGGAGTTGAACACTGCAATCCGTTTTTTGATAGCTCGTGTTGTTGGCGAGTGATTCGCGTTTAAAGTTAACCACATCTAACCTCAACTTAAAATGTTGATTTTTAAAAAGTGTCCGAAATAGGCAAACTATGGTATCATTGGAAAGGTCTCATTGTGGGGAGTTGAACACTGCAATCTGTTTTTTGATAGCTCTTGTTGTTGCCGAGTTATTCGCGTTTATAGCTAAGTCCCCCTAACCGCGACCAAAAATGTAGATTTTTCAAAAGTGTTCGAAATAGGCAAACTATGGTATCATTAGAAAGGTCTCTTTGTGGGGAGTTGAACACTTCAATCCGTTTTTTAATAGCTCTTGTTGTTGCCGAGTTATTCGCGTTCATAGCTAAGCACCGATTACAGTAACCAAAAATGTTGATTTTTAAAAAGTTTCCGAAATAGGCAAACTATGGTATCATTGGAAAGGTCTCTTTGTGGGGAGTTGAACACTGCAATCCGTTTTTTGATAGCTCGTGTTGTTGGCGAGTGATTCGCGTTTAAAGTTAACCACATCTAACCTCAACTTAAAATGTTGATTTTTAAAAAGTGTCCGAAATAGGCAAACTATGGTATCATTGGAAAGGTCTCTTTGTGGGGAGTTGAACACTGCAATCCGTTTTTTGATAGCTCGTGTTGTTGGCGAGTGATTCGCGTTTAAAGTTAACCACATCTAACCTCAACTTAAAATGTTGATTTTTAAAAAGTGTCCGAAATAGGCAAACTATGGTATCATTGGAAAGGTCTCTTTGTGGGGAGTTGAACACTGCAATCCGCTTTTAATAGCTCCTGTCGTTGGCGAGTTATTCGCGTTTATAGCTAAGTCCCCGTAACGGCGACCAAAATTGTAGATTTTTCAAAAGTGTCCGAAATAGGCAAACTATGGTATTATTGGAAAGGTCTCTTTGTGGGGAGTTTAACACTGCAATCCGTTTTTTGATAGCTCGTATTGTTGGGAGTGATTCGCGTTTAAAGTTAACCACATCTAACCTCAACTTAAAATGTTGATTTTTAAAAAGTGTCCGTTTTTAATAGCTCTTGTTGTTGCCGAGTTATTCGCGTTTATGGCTAAGTCCCCATAACCGCGACCAAAAATGTGGATTTTTCAAAAGTGTCCGAAATAGGCAAACTATGGTATCATTGGAAAGGTCTCTTTGTGGGGAGTTGAACACTGCAATCCGTTTTTTGATAGCTCGTGTTGTTGGCGAGTGATTCGCGTTTAAAGTTAACCACATCTAACCTCAACTTAAAATGTTGATTTTTAAAAAGTGTCCGAAATAGGCAAACTATGGTATCATTGGAAAGGTCTCTTTGTGGGGAGTTGAACACTGCAATCCGCTTTTAATAGCTCCTGTCGTTGGCGAGTTATTCGCGTTTATAGCTAAGTCCCCGTAACGGCGACCAAAATTGTAGATTTTTCAAAAGTGTCCGAAATAGGCAAACTATGGTATTATTGGAAAGGTCTCTTTGTGGGGAGTTTAACACTGCAATCCGTTTTTTGATAGCTCGTATTGTTGGGAGTGATTCGCGTTTAAAGTTAACCACATCTAACCTCAACTTAAAATGTTGATTTTTAAAAAGTGTCCGTTTTTAATAGCTCTTGTTGTTGCCGAGTTATTCGCGTTTATGGCTAAGTCCCCATAACCGCGACCAAAAATGTGGATTTTTCAAAAGTGTCCGAAATAGGCAAACTATGGTATCATTGGAAAGGTCTCATTGTGGGGAGTTTAACACTGCAATCCGTTTTTTGATAGCTCTTGTTGTTGCCGAGTTATTCGCGTTTATAGCTAAGTCCCCCTAACCGCGACCAAAAATGTAGATTTTTCAAAAGTGTTCGAAATAGGCAAACTATGGTATCATTGGAAAGGTCTCTTTGTGGGCAGTTGAACACTGCAATCCGTTTTTTACTAGCTCTTGTTGTTGCCGAGTTATTCACGTTTATAGCTAAGCACCGATTACAGTAACCAAAAATGTAGATTTTTCAAAAGTGTCCGAAATAAGCAAACTATGGTATCATTGGAAAGGTCTCTTTGTGGGGAGTTTAACACTGCAATCCGGCTTTTAATAGCTCTTGTTATAGGCGAGTGATTCGCGTTTAAAGTTTACCACATCTAACCTCAACATAAAATGTTGATTTTAAAAAAGTGTCCGAAATAGGCAAACTATGGTATCATTGGAAAGGTCTCTTTGTGGGCAGTTGAACACTGCAATCCGTTTTTTACTAGCTCTTGTTGTTGCCGAGTTATTCGCGTTTATAGCTAAGCACCGATTACAGTAACCAAAAATGTAGATTTTTCAAAAGTGTCCGAAATAGGCAAACTATGGTATCATTAGAAAGGTCTCTTTGTGGGGAGTTGAACACTGCAATCCGTTTTTTAATAGCTCTTGTTGTTTCCGAGTTATTCGCGTTTATAGCTAAGTCCCCCTAACCGCGACCAAAAATGTGGATTTTTCAAAAGTGTCCGAAATAGGCAAACTATGGTATCATTAACGCGAGTTAGTCGCGTTTATAGCTAAGCACCGATTACAGTAACCAAAAATGTAGATTTTTCAAAAGTGTCCGAAATAGGCAAACTATGGTATCATTGGAAAGGTCTCATTGTGGGGAGTTGAACACTGCAATCCGTTTTTTGATAGCTCTTGTTGTTGGCGAGTTATTGGCGTTTATAGTTAAGCACCGATTACAGTAACCAAAAATGTGGATTTTTCAAAAGTGTCCGAAATAGGCAAACTATGGTATCATTGGAAAGTTCTCTTTGTGGGGAGTTGAACACTGCAATCCGTTTTTTAATAACTCTTGTTATAGGCGAGTGATTTGCGTTTAAAGTTAACCACATCTAACCTCAACTTAAAATGTAGATTTTTCAAAAGTGTCTGAATTAGGCAAACTATGGTATCATTAGAAAAGTCTCATTGTGGGGAGTTTAACACTGCAATCCGTTTTTTTTGATAGCTCTTGTTGTTGCCGAGTTATTCGCGTTTATACCTAAGTCCCCCTAACCGCGACCAAAAATGTGGATTTTTCAAAAGTGTCCGTTTTTAATAGCTCTTGTTGTTGCCGAGTTATTCGCGTTTATGGCTAAGTCCCCATAACCGCGACCAAAAATGTGGATTTTTCAAAAGTGTCCGAAATAGGCAAACTATGGTATCATTGGAAAGGTCTCTTTGTGGGGAGTTGAACACTGCAATCCGTTTTTTGATAGCTCGTGTTGTTGGCGAGTGATTCGCGTTTAAAGTTAACCACATCTAACCTCAACTTAAAATGTTGATTTTTAAAAAGTGTCCGAAATAGGCAAACTATGGTATCATTGGAAAGGTCTCTTTGTGGGGAGTTGAACACTGCAATCCGCTTTTAATAGCTCCTGTCGTTGGCGAGTTATTCGCGTTTATAGCTAAGTCCCCGTAACGGCGACCAAAATTGTAGATTTTTCAAAAGTGTCCGAAATAGGCAAACTATGGTATTATTGGAAAGGTCTCTTTGTGGGGAGTTTAACACTGCAATCCGTTTTTTGATAGCTCGTATTGTTGGGAGTGATTCGCGTTTAAAGTTAACCACATCTAACCTCAACTTAAAATGTTGATTTTTAAAAAGTGTCCGTTTTTAATAGCTCTTGTTGTTGCCGAGTTATTCGCGTTTATGGCTAAGTCCCCATAACCGCGACCAAAAATGTGGATTTTTCAAAAGTGTCCGAAATAGGCAAACTATGGTATCATTGGAAAGGTCTCATTGTGGGGAGTTTAACACTGCAATCCGTTTTTTGATAGCTCTTGTTGTTGCCGAGTTATTCGCGTTTATAGCTAAGTCCCCCTAACCGCGACCAAAAATGTAGATTTTTCAAAAGTGTTCGAAATAGGCAAACTATGGTATCATTGGAAAGGTCTCTTTGTGGGCAGTTGAACACTGCAATCCGTTTTTTACTAGCTCTTGTTGTTGCCGAGTTATTCACGTTTATAGCTAAGCACCGATTACAGTAACCAAAAATGTAGATTTTTCAAAAGTGTCCGAAATAAGCAAACTATGGTATCATTGGAAAGGTCTCTTTGTGGGGAGTTTAACACTGCAATCCGGTTTTTAATAGCTCTTGTTATAGGCGAGTGATTCGCGTTTAAAGTTTACCACATCTAACCTCAACATAAAATGTTGATTTTAAAAAAGTGTCCGAAATAGGCAAACTATGGTATCATTGGAAAGGTCTCTTTGTGGGCAGTTGAACACTGCAATCCGTTTTTTACTAGCTCTTGTTGTTGCCGAGTTATTCGCGTTTATAGCTAAGCACCGATTACAGTAACCAAAAATGTAGATTTTTCAAAAGTGTCCGAAATAGGCAAACTATGGTATCATTGGAAAGGTCTCATTGTGGGGAGTTGAACACTGCAATCCGCATTTTAATTGCTCTTGTTATAGGCGAGTGATTCGCGTTTAAAGTTAACCACATCTAACCTCAACATAAAATGTTGATTTTTAAAAAGTGTCCGAAATAGGCAAACTATGGTATCATTAGAAAGGTCTCTTTGTGGGGAGTTGAACACTGCAATCCGTTTTTTGATAGCTCGTGTTATAGGCGAGTTATTCGCGTTTATAGCTAAGTCCCCGTAACGGCGACCAAAATTGTAGATTTTTCAAAAGTGTCCGAAATAGGCAAACTATGGTATTATTGGAAAGGTCTCTTTGTGGGGAGTTTAACACTGCAATCCGTTTTTTGATAGCTCGTATTGTTGGCGAGTGATTCGCGTTTAAAGTTAACCACATCTAACCTCAACTTAAAATGTTGATTTTTAAAAAGTGTCCGAAATAGGCAAACTATGGTATCATTGGAAAGGTCTCTTTTTAAGGAGTTGAACACTGCAATCCGTTTTTAATAGCTCTTGTTGTTGCCGAGTTATTCGCGTTTATGGCTAAGTCCCCATAACCGCGACCAAAAATGTGGATTTTTCAAAAGTGTCCGAAATAGGCAAACTATGGTATCTTTGGAAAGGTCTCTTTGTGGGGAGTTCAACACTGCAATCCGTTTTCAATAGCTCTTGTTGTTGCCGAGTTATTCGCGTTTATAGCTAAGCACCGATTACAGTATCCAAAAATGTAGATTTTTCAAAAGTGTCCGAAATAGGCAAACTATGGTATCATTGGAAAGGTCTCTTTGTGGGGAGTTGAAGACTGCAATCCGTTTTTTAATAGCTCTTGTTATAGGCGAGTGATTCGCGTTTAAAGTTAACCACATCTAACCTCAACTTAAAATGTAGATTTTTCAAAAGTGTCCGAAATAGGCAAACTATGGTATCATTAAAAAGGTCTCTTCGTGGGGAGTTGAACACTACAATTCGGTTTTTGATAGCTCTTGTTGTTGCCGAGTTATTCGCGTTCATGGCTAAGCACCGATTACAGTAACCAAAAATGTGGATTTTTCAAAAGTGTTCGAAATAGGCAAACTATGGTATCATTGGAAAGGTCTCATTGTGGGGAGTTGAACACTGCAATCCGTTTTTTGATAGCTCTTGTTGTTGGCGAGTTATTTGCGTTTATAGCTAAGCACCGATTACAGTAACCAAAAATGTGGATTTTTCAAAAGTGTTCGAAATAGGCAAACTATGGTATCATTGGAAAGATCTCTTTGTGGGGAGTTGAACACTGCAATCCGTTTTTAATAGCTCTTGTTGTTGCCGAGTTATTCGCGTTTATAGCTAAGTCCCCCTAACCGCGACCAAAAATGTGGATTTTTCAAAAGTGTCCGAAATAGGCAAACTATGGTATCATTAACGCGAGTTAGTCGCGTTTATAGCTAAGCACCGATTACAGTAACCAAAAATGTAGATTTTTCAAAAGTGTCCGAAATAGGCAAACTATGGTATCATTGGAAAGGTCTCATTGTGGGGAGTTGAACACTGCAATCCGTTTTTTGATAGCTCTTGTTGTTGGCGAGTTATTTGCGTTTATAGCTAAGCACCGATTACAGTAACCAAAAATGTGGATTTTTCAAAAGTGTCCGAAATAGGCAAACTATGGTATCATTGGAAAGGTCTCTTTGTGGGCAGTTGAACACTGCAATCCGTTTTTTACTAGCTCTTGTTGTTGTCGAGTTATTCGCGTTTATAGCTAAGCACCGATTACAGTAACCAAAAATGTAGATTTTTCAAAAGTGTCCGAAATAGGCAAACTATGGTATCATTGGAAAGGTCTCATTGTGGGGAGTTGAACACTGCAATCCGCATTTTAATAGCTCTTGTTATAGGCGAGTGATTCGCGTTTAAAGTTAACCACATCTAACCTCAACATAAAATGTTGATTTTTAAAAAGTGTCCGAAATAGTTAAACTATGGTATCATTAGAAAGGCCTCTTTGTGGGGAGTTGAACACTGCAATCCGTTTTTTGATAGCTCGTGTTATAGGCGAGTTATTCGCGTTTATAGCTAAGTCCCCGTAACGGCGACCAAAATTGTAGATTTTTCAAAAGTGTCCGAAATAGGCAAACTATGGTATTATTGGAAAGGTCTCTTTGTGGGGAGTTTAACACTGCAATCCGTTTTTTGATAGCTCGTATTGTTGGCGAGTGATTCGCGTTTAAAGTTAACCACATCTAACCTCAACTTAAAATGTTGATTTTTAAAAAGTGTCCGAAATAGGCAAACTATGGTATCATTGGAAATGTCTCTTTTTAAGGAGTTGAACACTGCAATCCGTTTTTAATAGCTCTTGTTGTTGCCGAGTTATTCGCGTTTATGGCTAAGTCCCCATAACCGCGACCAAAAATGTGGATTTTTTCAAAAGTGTCCGAAATAGGCAAACTATGGTATCATTGGAAAGTTCTCTTTGTGGGGAGTTGAACACTGCAATCCGTTTTTTAATAACTCTTGTTATAGGCGAGTGATTTGCGTTTAAAGTTAACCACATCAAACCTCAACTTAAAATGTAGATTTTTCAAAAGTGTCTGAATTAGGCAAACTATGGTATCATTAGAAAAGTCTCATTGTGGGGAGTTTAACACTGCAATCCGTTTTTTTTGATAGCTCTTGTTGTTGCCGAGTTATTCGCGTTTATAGCTAAGTCCCCCCAGCCGCGACCAAAAATGTGGATTTTTCAAAAGTGTCCGAAATAGGCAAACTATGGTATCATTAGAAAGGTCTCTTTGTGGGGAGTTGAACACTGCAATCCGTTTTTTAATAGCTCTTGTTGTTTCCGAGTTATTCGCGTTTATAGCTAAGTCCCCCTAACCGCGACCAAAAATGTGGATTTTTCAAAAGTGTCCGAAATAGGCAAACTATGGTATCATTAACGCGAGTTAGTCGCGTTTATAGCTAAGCACCGATTACAGTAACCAAAAATGTAGATTTTTCAAAAGTGTCCGAAATAGGCAAACTATGGTATCATTGGAAAGGTCTCATTGTGGGGAGTTGAACTGCAATCCGTTTTTTCATAGCTCTTGTTGTTGGCGAGTTATTGGCGTTTATAGTTAAGCACCGATTACAGTAACCAAAAATGTGGATTTTTCAAAAGTGTCCGAAATAGGCAAACTATGGTATCATTGGAAAGTTCTCTTTGTGGGGAGTTGAACACTGCAATCCGTTTTTTAATAACTCTTGTTATAGGCGAGTGATTTGCGTTTAAAATTAACCACATCTAACCTCAACTTAAAATGTAGATTTTTCAAAAGTGTCTGAATTAGGCAAACTATGGTATCATTAGAAAAGTCTCATTGTGGGGAGTTTAACACTGCAATCCGTTTTTTTTGATAGCTCTTGTTGTTGCCGAGTTATTCGCGTTTATACCTAAGTCCCCCTAACCGCGACCAAAAATGTGGATTTTTCAAAAGTGTCCGAAATAGGCAAACTATGGTATCATTAACGCGAGTTATTCGCGTTTATAGCTAAGCACCGATTACAGTAACCAAAAATGTAGATTTTTCAAGTGTCCGAAATAGGCAAACTATGGTATCATTAGAAAGGTCTCTTTGTGGGGACTTGAACACTGCAATCAGTTTTTTGATAGCTCTTGTTGTTGCCAAGTTATTCGCGTTTATAGCTAAGTCCCCCTAACCGCGACCAAAAATGTGGATTTTTCAAAAGTGTCCGAAATAGGCAAACTATGGTATCATTAACGCGAGTTATTCGCGTTTATAGCTAAGCACCGATTACAGTAACCAAAAATGTAGATTTTTCAAGTGTCCGAAATAGGCAAACTATGGTATCATTAGAAAGGTCTCTCTGTGGGGACTTGAACACTGCAATCCGTTTTTTGATAGCTCTTGTTGTTGGCGAGTTATTCGCGTTTATAGCTAAGTCCCCCTAACCGCGAACAAAAATGTAGATTTTTCAAAAGTGTTCGAAATAGGCAAACTATGGTATCATTGGAAAGGTCTCTTTGTGGGGAGTTTAACACTGCAATCCGTTTTTTGATAGCTCTTGTTGTTGGCGAGTTATTTGCGTTTAAAGTTAACCACATCTAACCTCCACTTAAAATGTTGATTTTTAAAAAGTGTATGAAATAGGCAAACTATGGTATCATTGGAAAGATCTCTTTGTGGGGAGTTGAACACTGCAATCCGTTTTTAATAGCTCTTGTTGTTGCCGAGTTATTCGCGTTTATAGCTAAGCACCGATTACAGTAACCAAAAATGTAGATTTTTCAAAAGTGTCCGAAATAGGCAAACTATGGTATCATTGGAAAGGTCTCATTGTGGGGAGTTGAACACTGCAATCCGCATTTTAATAGCTCTTGTTATACGCGAGTGATTCGCGTTTAAAGTTAACCACATCTAACCTCAACATAAAATGTTGATTTTTAAAAAGTGTCCGAAATAGTTAAACTATGGTATCATTAGAAAGGCCTCTTTGTGGGGAGTTGAACACTGCAATCCGTTTTTTGATAGCTCGTGTTATAGGCGAGTTATTCGCGTTTATAGCTAAGTCCCCGTAACGGCGACCAAAATTGTAGATTTTTCAAAAGTGTCCGAAATAGGCAAACTATGGTATTATTGGAAAGGTCTCTTTGTGGGGAGTTTAACACTGCAATCCGTTTTTTGATAGCTCGTATTGTTGGCGAGTGATTCGCGTTTAAAGTTAACCACATCTAACCTCAACTTAAAATGTTGATTTTTAAAAAGTGTCCGAAATAGGCAAACTATGGTATCATTGGAAATGTCTCTTTTTAAGGAGTTGAACACTGCAATCCGTTTTTAATAGCTCTTGTTGTTGCCGAGTTATTCGCGTTTATGGCTAAGTCCCCATAACCGCGACCAAAAATGTGGATTTTTCAAAAGTGTCCGAAATAGGCAAACTATGGTATCATTGGAAAGGTCTCATTGTGGGGAGTTGAACACTGCAATCCGTTTTTTTATAGCTCTTGTTGTTGGCGAGTTATTTGCGTTTATAGCTAAGCACCGATTACAGTAACCAAAAATGTGGATTTTTCAAAAGTGTCCGAAATAGGCAAACTATGGTATCATTGGAAAGTTCTCTTTGTGGGGAGTTGAACACTGCGATCCGTTTTTTAATAACTCTTGTTATAGGCGAGTGATTTGCGTTTAAAGTTAACCACATCAAACCTCAACTTAAAATGTAGATTTTTCAAAAGTGTCTGAATTAGGCAAACTATGGTATCATTAGAAAAGTCTCATTGTGGGGAGTTTAACACTGCAATCCGTTTTTTTTGATAGCTCTTGTTGTTGCCGAGTTATTCGCGTTTATAGCTAAGTCCCCCCAGCCGCGACCAAAAATGTGGATTTTTCAAAAGTGTCCGAAATAGGCAAACTATGGTATCATTAGAAAGGTCTCTTTGTGGGGAGTTGAACACTGCAATCCGTTTTTTAATAGCTCTTGTTGTTTCCGAGTTATTCGCGTTTATAGCTAAGTCCCCCTAACCGCGACCAAAAATGTGGATTTTTCAAAAGTGTCCGAAATAGGCAAACTATGGTATCATTAACGCGAGTTAGTCGCGTTTATAGCTAAGCACCGATTACAGTAACCAAAAATGTAGATTTTTCAAAAGTGTCCGAAATAGGCAAACTATGGTATCATTAACGCGAGTTATTCGCGTTTATAGCTAAGCACCGATTACAGTAACCAAAAATGTAGATTTTTCAAGTGTCCGAAATAGGCAAACTATGGTATCATTAGAAAGGTCTCTTTCTGGGGACTTGAACACTGCAATCAGTTTTTTGATAGCTCTTGTTGTTGCCGAGTTATTCGCGTTTATACCTAAGTCCCCCTAACCGCGACCAAAAATGTGGATTTTTCAAAAGTGTCCGAAATAGGCAAACTATGGTATCATTAACGCGAGTTATTCGCGTTTATAGCTAAGCACCGATTACAGTAACCAAAAATGTAGATTTTTCAAGTGTCCGAAATAGGCAAACTATGGTATCATTAGAAAGGTCTCTTTGTGGGGACTTGAACACTGCAATCAGTTTTTTGATAGCTCTTGTTGTTGCCAAGTTATTCGCGTTTATAGCTAAGTCCCCCTAACCGCGACCAAAAATGTGGATTTTTCAAAAGTGTCCGAAATAGGCAAACTATGGTATCATTAACGCGAGTTATTCGCGTTTATAGCTAAGCACCGATTACAGTAACCAAAAATGTAGATTTTTCAAGTGTCCGAAATAGGCAAACTATGGTATCATTAGAAAGGTCTCTCTGTGGGGACTTGAACACTGCAATCCGTTTTTTGATAGCTCTTGTTGTTGGCGAGTTATTCGCGTTTATAGCTAAGTCCCCCTAACCGCGAACAAAAATGTAGATTTTTCAAAAGTGTTCGAAATAGGCAAACTATGGTATCATTGGAAAGGTCTCTTTGTGGGGAGTTTAACACTGCAATCCGTTTTTTGATAGCTCTTGTTGTTGGCGAGTTATTTGCGTTTAAAGTTAACCACATCTAACCTCCACTTAAAATGTTGATTTTTAAAAAGTGTCTGAAATAGGCAAACTATGGTATCATTGGAAAGATCTCTTTGTGGGGAGTTGAACACTGCAATTCGTTTTTAATAGCTCTTGTTGTTGCCGAGTTATTCGCGTTTATAGCTAAGTCCCCCTAACCGCGACCAAAAATGTGGATTTTTCAAAAGTGTCCGAAATAGGCAAACTATGGTATCATTAACGCGAGTTAGTCGCGTTTATAGCTAAGCACCGATTACAGTAACCAAAAATGTAGATTTTTCAAAAGTGTCCGAAATAGGCAAACTATGGTATCTTTGGAAAGGTCTCATTGTGGGGAGTTGAACACTGCAATCCGTTTTTTGATAGCTCTTGTTGTTGGCGAGTTATTTGCGTTTATAGCTAAGCACCGATTACAGTAACCAAAAATGTGGATTTTTCAAAAGTGTCCGAAATAGGCAAACTATGGTATCATTGGAAAGTTCTCTTTGTGGGGAGTTGAACACTGCAATCCGTTTTTTAATAGCTCTTGTTATAGGCGAGTGATTCGCGTTTAAAGTTAACCACATCTAACCTCAACTTAAAATGTTGATTTTTAAAAAGTGTCCGAAATAGGCAAACTATGGTATCATTGGAAAGGTCTCATTGTGGGGAGTTTAACACTGCAATCCGTTTTTTGATAGCTCTTGTTGTTGCCGAGTTATTCGCGTTTATAGCTAAGTCCCCCTAACCGCGACCAAAAATGTAGATTTTTCAAAAGTGTTCGAAATAGGCAAACTATGGTATCATTGGAAAGGTCTCTTTGTGGGCAGTTGAACACTGCAATCCGTTTTTTACTAGCTCTTGTTGTTGCCGAGTTATTCACGTTTATAGCTAAGCACCGATTACAGTAACCAAAAATGTAGATTTTTCAAAAGTGTCCGAAATAAGCAAACTATGGTATCATTGGAAAGGTCTCTTTGTGGGGAGTTTAACACTGCAATCCGGTTTTTAATAGCTCTTGTTATAGGCGAGTGATTCGCGTTTAAAGTTTACCACATCTAACCTCAACATAAAATGTTGATTTTAAAAAGTGTCCGAAATAGGCAAACTATGGTATCATTGGAAAGGTCTCTTTGTGGGCAGTTGAACACTGCAATCCGTTTTTTACTAGCTCTTGTTGTTGCCGAGTTATTCGCGTTTATAGCTAAGCACCGATTACAGTAACCAAAAATGTAGATTTTTCAAAAGTGTCCGAAATAGGCAAACTATGGTATCATTGGAAAGGTCTCATTGTGGGGAGTTGAACACTGCAATCCGCATTTTAATAGCTCTTGTTATAGGCGAGTGATTCGCGTTTAAAGTTAACCACATCTAACCTCAACATAAAATGTTGATTTTTAAAAAGTGTCCGAAATAGGCAAACTATGGTATCATTAGAAAGGTCTCTTTGTGGGGAGTTGAACACTGCAATCCGCATTTTGATAGCTCGTGTTATAGGCGAGTTATTCGCGTTTATAGCTAAGTCCCCGTAACGGCGACCAAAATTGTAGATTTTTCAAAAGTGTCTGAAATAGGCAAACTATGGTATTATTGGAAAGGTCTCTTTGTGGGGAGTTTAACACTGCAATCCGTTTTTTGATAGCTCGTATTGTTGGCGAGTGATTCGCGTTTAAAGTTAACCACATCTAACCTCAACTTAAAATGTTGATTTTTAAAAAGTGTCCGAAATAGGCAAACTATGGTATCATTGGAAAGGTCTCTTTTTAAGGAGTTGAACACTGCAATCCGTTTTTAATAGCTCTTGTTGTTGCCGAGTTATTCGCGTTTATGGCTAAGTCCCCATAACCGCGACCAAAAATGTGGATTTTTCAAAAGTGTCCGAAATAGGCAAACTATGGTATCTTTGGAAAGGTCTCTTTGTGGGGAGTTCAACACTGCAATCCGTTTTCAATAGCTCTTGTTGTTGCCGAGTTATTCGCGTTTATAGCTAAGCACCGATTACAGTATCCAAAAATGTAGATTTTTCAAAAGTGTCCGAAATAGGCAAACTATGGTATCATTGGAAAGGTCTCTTTGTGGGGAGTTGAAGACTGCAATCCGTTTTTTAATAGCTCTTGTTATAGGCGAGTGATTCGCGTTTAAAGTTAACCACATCTAACCTCAACTTAAAATGTAGATTTTTCAAAAGTGTCCGAAATAGGCAAACTATGGTATCATTAAAAAGGTCTCTTCGTGGGGAGTTGAACACTACAATTCGGCTTTTGATAGCTCTTGTTGTTGCCGAGTTATTCGCGTTCATGGCTAAGCACCGATTACAGTAACCAAAAATGTGGATTTTTCAAAAGTGTTCGAAATAGGCAAACTATGGTATCATTGGAAAGGTCTCATTGTGGGGAGTTGAACACTGCAATCCGTTTTTTGATAGCTCTTGTTGTTGGCGAGTTATTTGCGTTTATAGCTAAGCACCGATTACAGTAACCAAAAATGTGGATTTTTCAAAAGTGTCCGAAATAGGCAAACTATGGTATCATTGGAAAGTTCTCTTTGTGGGGAGTTGAACACTGCAATCCGTTTTTTAATAGCTCTTGTTATAGGCGAGTGATTCGCGTTTAAAGTTAACCACATCTAACCTCAACTTAAAATGTTGATTTTTAAAAAGTGTCCGAAATAGGCAAACTATGGTATCATTGGAAAGGTCTCATTGTGGGGAGTTTAACACTGCAATCCGTTTTTTGATAGCTCTTGTTGTTGCCGAGTTATTCGCGTTTATAGCTAAGTCCCCCTAACCGCGACCAAAAATGTAGATTTTTCAAAAGTGTTCGAAATAGGCAAACTATGGTATCATTGGAAAGGTCTCTTTGTGGGCAGTTGAACACTGCAATCCGTTTTTTACTAGCTCTTGTTGTTGCCGAGTTATTCACGTTTATAGCTAAGCACCGATTACAGTAACCAAAAATGTAGATTTTTCAAAAGTGTCCGAAATAAGCAAACTATGGTATCATTGGAAAGGTCTCTTTGTGGGGAGTTTAACACTGCAATCCGGTTTTTAATAGCTCTTGTTATAGGCGAGTGATTCGCGTTTAAAGTTTACCACATCTAACCTCAACATAAAATGTTGATTTTAAAAAGTGTCCGAAATAGGCAAACTATGGTATCATTGGAAAGGTCTCTTTGTGGGCAGTTGAACACTGCAATCCGTTTTTTACTAGCTCTTGTTGTTGCCGAGTTATTCGCGTTTATAGCTAAGCACCGATTACAGTAACCAAAAATGTAGATTTTTCAAAAGTGTCCGAAATAGGCAAACTATGGTATCATTGGAAAGGTCTCATTGTGGGGAGTTGAACACTGCAATCCGCATTTTAATAGCTCTTGTTATAGGCGAGTGATTCGCGTTTAAAGTTAACCACATCTAACCTCAACATAAAATGTTGATTTTTAAAAAGTGTCCGAAATAGGCAAACTATGGTATCATTAGAAAGGTCTCTTTGTGGGGAGTTGAACACTGCAATCCGCATTTTGATAGCTCGTGTTATAGGCGAGTTATTCGCGTTTATAGCTAAGTCCCCGTAACGGCGACCAAAATTGTAGATTTTTCAAAAGTGTCCGAAATAGGCAAACTATGGTATTATTGGAAAGGTCTCTTTGTGGGGAGTTTAACACTGCAATCCGTTTTTTGATAGCTCGTATTGTTGGCGAGTGATTCGCGTTTAAAGTTAACCACATCTAACCTCAACTTAAAATGTTGATTTTTAAAAAGTGTCCGAAATAGGCAAACTATGGTATCATTGGAAAGGTCTCTTTTTAAGGAGTTGAACACTGCAATCCGTTTTTAATAGCTCTTGTTGTTGCCGAGTTATTCGCGTTTATGGCTAAGTCCCCATAACCGCGACCAAAAATGTGGATTTTTCAAAAGTGTCCGAAATAGGCAAACTATGGTATCTTTGGAAAGGTCTCTTTGTGGGGAGTTCAACACTGCAATCCGTTTTCAATAGCTCTTGTTGTTGCCGAGTTATTCGCGTTTATAGCTAAGCACCGATTACAGTATCCAAAAATGTAGATTTTTCAAAAGTGTCCGAAATAGGCAAACTATGGTATCATTGGAAAGGTCTCTTTGTGGGGAGTTGAAGACTGCAATCCGTTTTTTAATAGCTCTTGTTATAGGCGAGTGATTCGCGTTTAAAGTTAACCACATCTAACCTCAACTTAAAATGTAGATTTTTCAAAAGTGTCCGAAATAGGCAAACTATGGTATCATTAAAAAGGTCTCTTCGTGGGGAGTTGAACACTACAATTCGGCTTTTGATAGCTCTTGTTGTTGCCGAGTTATTCGCGTTCATGGCTAAGCACCGATTACAGTAACCAAAAATGTGGATTTTTCAAAAGTGTTCGAAATAGGCAAACTATGGTATCATTGGAAAGGTCTCATTGTGGGGAGTTGAACACTGCAATCCGTTTTTTGATAGCTCTTGTTGTTGGCGAGTTATTTGCGTTTATAGCTAAGCACCGATTACAGTAACCAAAAATGTGGATTTTTCAAAAGTGTTCGAAATAGGCAAACTATGGTATCATTGGAAAGATCTCTTTGTGGGGAGTTGAACACTGCAATCCGTTTTTAATAGCTCTTGTTGTTGCCGAGTTATTCGCGTTTATAGCTAAGTCCCCCTAACCGCGACCAAAAATGTGGATTTTTCAAAAGTGTCCGAAATAGGCAAACTATGGTATCATTAACGCGAGTTAGTCGCGTTTATAGCTAAGCACCGATTACAGTAACCAAAAATGTAGATTTTTCAAAAGTGTCCGAAATAGGCAAACTATGGTATCATTGGAAAGGTCTCATTGTGGGGAGTTGAACACTGCAATCCGTTTTTTGATAGCTCTTGTTGTTGGCGAGTTATTTGCGTTTATAGCTAAGCACCGATTACAGTAACCAAAAATGTGGATTTTTCAAAAGTGTCCGAAATAGGCAAACTATGGTATCATTGGAAAGGTCTCTTTGTGGGCAGTTGAACACTGCAATCCGTTTTTTACTAGCTCTTGTTGTTGTCGAGTTATTCGCGTTTATAGCTAAGCACCGATTACAGTAACCAAAAATGTAGATTTTTCAAAAGTGTCCGAAATAGGCAAACTATGGTATCATTGGAAAGGTCTCATTGTGGGGAGTTGAACACTGCAATCCGCATTTTAATAGCTCTTGTTATAGGCGAGTGATTCGCGTTTAAAGTTAACCACATCTAACCTCAACATAAAATGTTGATTTTTAAAAAGTGTCCGAAATAGTTAAACTATGGTATCATTAGAAAGGCCTCTTTGTGGGGAGTTGAACACTGCAATCCGTTTTTTGATAGCTCGTGTTATAGGCGAGTTATTCGCGTTTATAGCTAAGTCCCCGTAACGGCGACCAAAATTGTAGATTTTTCAAAAGTGTCCGAAATAGGCAAACTATGGTATTATTGGAAAGGTCTCTTTGTGGGGAGTTTAACACTGCAATCCGTTTTTTGATAGCTCGTATTGTTGGCGAGTGATTCGCGTTTAAAGTTAACCACATCTAACCTCAACTTAAAATGTTGATTTTTAAAAAGTGTCCGAAATAGGCAAACTATGGTATCATTGGAAATGTCTCTTTTTAAGGAGTTGAACACTGCAATCCGTTTTTAATAGCTCTTGTTGTTGCCGAGTTATTCGCGTTTATGGCTAAGTCCCCATAACCGCGACCAAAAATGTGGATTTTTTCAAAAGTGTCCGAAATAGGCAAACTATGGTATCATTGGAAAGGTCTCATTGTGGGGAGTTGAACACTGCAATCCGTTTTTTTATAGCTCTTGTTGTTGGCGAGTTATTTGCGTTTATAGCTAAGCACCGATTACAGTAACCAAAAATGTGGATTTTTCAAAAGTGTCCGAAATAGGCAAACTATGGTATCATTGGAAAGTTCTCTTTGTGGGGAGTTGAACACTGCAATCCGTTTTTTAATAACTCTTGTTATAGGCGAGTGATTTGCGTTTAAAGTTAACCACATCAAACCTCAACTTAAAATGTAGATTTTTCAAAAGTGTCTGAATTAGGCAAACTATGGTATCATTAGAAAAGTCTCATTGTGGGGAGTTTAACACTGCAATCCGTTTTTTTTGATAGCTCTTGTTGTTGCCGAGTTATTCGCGTTTATAGCTAAGTCCCCCCAGCCGCGACCAAAAATGTGGATTTTTCAAAAGTGTCCGAAATAGGCAAACTATGGTATCATTAGAAAGGTCTCTTTGTGGGGAGTTGAACACTGCAATCCGTTTTTTAATAGCTCTTGTTGTTTCCGAGTTATTCGCGTTTATAGCTAAGTCCCCCTAACCGCGACCAAAAATGTGGATTTTTCAAAAGTGTCCGAAATAGGCAAACTATGGTATCATTAACGCGAGTTAGTCGCGTTTATAGCTAAGCACCGATTACAGTAACCAAAAATGTAGATTTTTCAAAAGTGTCCGAAATAGGCAAACTATGGTATCATTGGAAAGGTCTCATTGTGGGGAGTTGAACTGCAATCCGTTTTTTGATAGCTCTTGTTGTTGGCGAGTTATTGGCGTTTATAGTTAAGCACCGATTACAGTAACCAAAAATGTGGATTTTTCAAAAGTGTCCGAAATAGGCAAACTATGGTATCATTGGAAAGTTCTCTTTGTGGGGAGTTGAACACTGCAATCCGTTTTTTAATAACTCTTGTTATAGGCGAGTGATTTGCGTTTAAAATTAACCACATCTAACCTCAACTTAAAATGTAGATTTTTCAAAAGTGTCTGAATTAGGCAAACTATGGTATCATTAGAAAAGTCTCATTGTGGGGAGTTTAACACTGCAATCCGTTTTTTTTGATAGCTCTTGTTGTTGCCGAGTTATTCGCGTTTATACCTAAGTCCCCCTAACCGCGACCAAAAATGTGGATTTTTCAAAAGTGTCCGAAATAGGCAAACTATGGTATCATTAACGCGAGTTATTCGCGTTTATAGCTAAGCACCGATTACAGTAACCAAAAATGTAGATTTTTCAAGTGTCCGAAATAGGCAAACTATGGTATCATTAGAAAGGTCTCTTTGTGGGGACTTGAACACTGCAATCAGTTTTTTGATAGCTCTTGTTGTTGCCAAGTTATTCGCGTTTATAGCTAAGTCCCCCTAACCGCGACCAAAAATGTGGATTTTTCAAAAGTGTCCGAAATAGGCAAACTATGGTATCATTAACGCGAGTTATTCGCGTTTATAGCTAAGCACCGATTACAGTAACCAAAAATGTAGATTTTTCAAGTGTCCGAAATAGGCAAACTATCGTATCATTAGAAAGGTCTCTCTGTGGGGACTTGAACACTGCAATCCGTTTTTTGATAGCTCTTGTTGTTGGCGAGTTATTCGCGTTTATAGCTAAGTCCCCTAACCGCGAACAAAAATGTAGATTTTTCAAAAGTGTTCGAAATAGGCAAACTATGGTATCATTGGAAAGGTCTCTTTGTGGGGAGTTTAACACTGCAATCCGTTTTTTGATAGCTCTTGTTGTTGGCGAGTTATTTGCGTTTAAAGTTAACCACATCTAACCTCCACTTAAAATGTTGATTTTTAAAAAGTGTATGAAATAGGCAAACTATGGTATCATTGGAAAGATCTCTTTGTGGGGAGTTGAACACTGCAATCCGTTTTTAATAGCTCTTGTTGTTGCCGAGTTATTCGCGTTTATAGCTAAGCACCGATTACAGTAACCAAAAATGTAGATTTTTCAAAAGTGTCCGAAATAGGCAAACTATGGTATCATTGGAAAGGTCTCATTGTGGGGAGTTGAACACTGCAATCCGCATTTTAATAGCTCTTGTTATACGCGAGTGATTCGCGTTTAAAGTTAACCACATCTAACCTCAACATAAAATGTTGATTTTTAAAAAGTGTCCGAAATAGTTAAACTATGGTATCATTAGAAAGGCCTCTTTGTGGGGAGTTGAACACTGCAATCCGTTTTTTGATAGCTCGTGTTATAGGCGAGTTATTCGCGTTTATAGCTAAGTCCCCGTAACGGCGACCAAAATTGTAGATTTTTCAAAAGTGTCCGAAATAGGCAAACTATGGTATTATTGGAAAGGTCTCTTTGTGGGGAGTTTAACACTGCAATCCGTTTTTTGATAGCTCGTATTGTTGGCGAGTGATTCGCGTTTAAAGTTAACCACATCTAACCTCAACTTAAAATGTTGATTTTTAAAAAGTGTCCGAAATAGGCAAACTATGGTATCATTGGAAATGTCTCTTTTTAAGGAGTTGAACACTGCAATCCGTTTTTAATAGCTCTTGTTGTTGCCGAGTTATTCGCGTTTATGGCTAAGTCCCCATAACCGCGACCAAAAATGTGGATTTTTCATAAGTGTCCGAAATAGGCAAACTATGGTATCATTGGAAAGGTCTCATTGTGGGGAGTTGAACACTGCAATCCGTTTTTTTATAGCTCTTGTTGTTGGCGAGTTATTTGCGTTTATAGCTAAGCACCGATTACAGTAACCAAAAATGTGGATTTTTCAAAAGTGTCCGAAATAGGCAAACTATGGTATCATTGGAAAGTTCTCTTTGTGGGGAGTTGAACACTGCGATCCGTTTTTTAATAACTCTTGTTATAGGCGAGTGATTTGCGTTTAAAGTTAACCACATCAAACCTCAACTTAAAATGTAGATTTTTCAAAAGTGTCTGAATTAGGCAAACTATGGTATCATTAGAAAAGTCTCATTGTGGGGAGTTTAACACTGCAATCCGTTTTTTTTGATAGCTCTTGTTGTTGCCGAGTTATTCGCGTTTATAGCTAAGTCCCCCCAGCCGCGACCAAAAATGTGGATTTTTCAAAAGTGTCCGAAATAGGCAAACTATGGTATCATTAGAAAGGTCTCTTTGTGGGGAGTTGAACACTGCAATCCGTTTTTTAATAGCTCTTGTTGTTTCCGAGTTATTCGCGTTTATAGCTAAGTCCCCCTAACCGCGACCAAAAATGTGGATTTTTCAAAAGTGTCCGAAATAGGCAAACTATGGTATCATTAACGCGAGTTAGTCGCGTTTATAGCTAAGCACCGATTACAGTAACCAAAAATGTAGATTTTTCAAAAGTGTCCGAAATAGGCAAACTATGGTATCATTGGAAAGGTCTCATTGTGGGGAGTTGAACTGCAATCCGTTTTTTGATAGCTCTTGTTGTTGGCGAGTTATTGGCGTTAATAGTTAAGCACCGATTACAGTAACCAAAAATGTGGATTTTTCAAAAGTGTCCGAAATAGGCAAACTATGGTATCATTGGAAAGTTCTCTTTGTGGGGAGTTGAACACTGCAATCCGTTTTTTAATAACTCTTGTTATAGGCGAGTGATTTGCGTTTAAAGTTAACCACATCTAACCTCAACTTAAAATGTAGATTTTTCAAAAGTGTCTGAATTAGGCAAACTATGGTATCATTAGAAAAGTCTCATTGTGGGGAGTTTAACACTGCAATCCGTTTTTTTTGATAGCTCTTGTTGTTGCCGAGTTATTCGCGTTTATACCTAAGTCCCCCTAACCGCGACCAAAAATGTGGATTTTTCAAAAGTGTCCGAAATAGGCAAACTATGGTATCATTAACGCGAGTTATTCGCGTTTATAGCTAAGCACCGATTACAGTAACCAAAAATGTAGATTTTTCAAGTGTCCGAAATAGGCAAACTATGGTATCATTAGAAAGGTCTCTTTGTGGGGACTTGAACACTGCAATCAGTTTTTTGATAGCTCTTGTTGTTGCCAAGTTATTCGCGTTTATAGCTAAGTCCCCCTAACCGCGACCAAAAATGTGGATTTTTCAAAAGTGTCCGAAATAGGCAAACTATGGTATCATTAACGCGAGTTATTCGCGTTTATAGCTAAGCACCGATTACAGTAACCAAAAATGTAGATTTTTCAAGTGTCCGAAATAGGCAAACTATGGTATCATTAGAAAGGTCTCTCTGTGGGGACTTGAACACTGCAATCCGTTTTTTGATAGCTCTTGTTGTTGGCGAGTTATTCGCGTTTATAGCTAAGTCCCCCTAACCGCGAACAAAAATGTAGATTTTTCAAAAGTGTTCGAAATAGGCAAACTATGGTATCATTGGAAAGGTCTCTTTGTGGGGAGTTTAACACTGCAATCCGTTTTTTGATAGCTCTTGTTGTTGGCGAGTTATTTGCGTTTAAAGTTAACCACATCTAACCTCCACTTAAAATGTTGATTTTTAAAAAGTGTCTGAAATAGGCAAACTATGGTATCATTGGAAAGATCTCTTTGTGGGGAGTTGAACACTGCAATCCGTTTTTAATAGCTCTTGTTGTTGCCGAGTTATTCGCGTTTATAGCTAAGTCCCCCTAACCGCGACCAAAAATGTGGATTTTTCAAAAGTGTCCGAAATAGGCAAACTATGGTATCATTAACGCGAGTTAGTCGCGTTTATAGCTAAGCACCGATTACAGTAACCAAAAATGTAGATTTTTCAAAAGTGTCCGAAATAGGCAAACTATGGTATCTTTGGAAAGGTCTCATTGTGGGGAGTTGAACACTGCAATCCGTTTTTTGATAGCTCTTGTTGTTGGCGAGTTATTTGCGTTTATAGCTAAGCACCGATTACAGTAACCAAAAATGTGGATTTTTCAAAAGTGTCCGAAATAGGCAAACTATGGTATCATTGGAAAGTTCTCTTTGTGGGGAGTTGAACACTGCAATCCGTTTTTTAATAGCTCTTGTTATAGGCGAGTGATTCGCGTTTAAAGTTAACCACATCTAACCTCAACTTAAAATGTAGATTTTTCAAAAGTGTCTGAATTAGGTAAACTATGGTATCATTAGAAAAGTCTCATTGTGGGGAGTTTAACACTGCAATCCGTTTTTTTTTATAGCTCTTGTTGTTGGCGAGTTATTCGCGTTTATAGCTAAGCACCGATTAAAGTAACCAAAAATGTAGATTTTTCAAAAGTGTCCGAAATAGGCAAACTATGGTATCATTGGAAAGGTCTCATTGTGGGGAGTTGAACACTGCAATCCGTTTTTTGATAGCTCTTGTTGTTGGCGAGTTATTCGCGTTTATAGCTAAGCACCGATTACAGTAACCAAAAATGTGGATTTTTCAAAAGTGTCCGAAATAGGCAAACTATGGTATCAGTAGAAAGGTCTCATTGTGGGGAGTTTAACACTGCAATCCGTTTTTTTTTATAGCTCTTGTTGTTGCCGAGTTATTCACGTTTATAGCTAAGTCCCCCTAGCCGCGACCAAAAATGTGGATTTTTCAAAAGTGTCCGAAATAGGCAAACTATGGTATCATTGGAAAGTTCTCTTTGTGGGAAGTTGAACACTGCAATCCGTTTTTTAATAGCTCTTGTTGTAGGCGAGTGATTCGCGTTTAAATTTAACCACATCTAACCTCAACATAAAATGTTAATTTTTAAAAAGTGTCCGAAATAGGCAAACTATGGTATCATTAGAAAGTTCTCTTTGTGGGGGGTTTAACACTGCAATCCGTTTTTTGATAGCTCGTGTTGTTGGCGAGTGATTCGCGTTTAAAGTTAACCACATCTAACCTCCACTTAAAATGTTGATTTTTAAAAAGTGTCCGAAATAGGCAAACTATGGTATCATTAACGCGAGTTATTCGCGTTTATAGCTAAGCACCGATTACAGTAACCAAAAATGTAGATTTTTCAAGTGTCCGAAATAGGCAAACTATGGTATCATTAGAAAGGTCTCTTTGTGGGGACTTGAACACTGCCATCAGTTTTTTGATAGCTCTTGTTGTTGCCAAGTTATTCGCGTTTATAGCTAAGTCCCCCTAACCGCGACCAAAAATGTGGATTTTTCAAAAGTGTCCGAAATAGGCAAACTATGGTATCATTAACGCGAGTTATTCGCGTTTATAGCTAAGCACCGATTACAGTAACCAAAAATGTAGATTTTTCAAGTGTCCGAAATAGGCAAACTATGGTATCATTAGAAAGGTCTCTCTGTGGGGACTTGAACACTGCAATCCGTTTTTTGATAGCTCTTGTTTTTGGCGAGTAATTCGCGTTTATAGCTAAGTCCCCCTAACCGCGAACAAAAATGTAGATTTTTCAAAAGTGTTCGAAATAGGCAAACTATGGTATCATTGGAAAGGTCTCTTTGTGGGGAGTTTAACACTGCAATCCGTTTTTTGATAGCTCTTGTTGTTGGCGAGTTATTTGCGTTTATAGCTAAGCACCGATTACAGTAACCAAAAATGTGGATTTTTCAAAAGTGTCCGAAATAGGCAAACTATGGTATCATTGGAAAGTACTCTTTGTGGGGAGTTGAACACTGCAATCCGTTTTTTGATAGCTCTTGTTGTTGCCGAGTTATTCGCGTTTATAGCTAAGCACCGATTACAGTAACCAAAAATGTGGATTTTTCAAAAGTGTCCGAAATAGGCAAACTATGGTATCAGTAGAAAGGTCTCATTGTGGGGAGTTTAACACTGCAATCCGTTTTTTGATAGCTCTTGTTGTTTCCGAGTTATTCGCGTTTATAGCTAAGTCCCCCTAGCCGCGACCAAAAATGTGGATTTTTCAAAAGTGTCCGAAATAGGCAAACTATGGTATCATTGGAAAGTTCTCTTTGTGGGGAGTTGAACACTGCAATCCGTTTTTTAATAGCTCTTGTTGTTTCCGAGTTATTCGCGTTTATAGCTAAGTCCCCCTAACCGCGACCAAAAATGTGGATTTTTCAAAAGTGTCCGAAATAGGCAAACTATGGTATCATTGGAAAGTTCTCTTTGTGGGGAGTTGAACACTGCAATCCGTTTTTTAATAGCTCTTGTTGTAGGCGAGTGATTCGCGTTTAAATTTAACCACATCTAACCTCAACATAAAATGTTAATTTTTAAAAAGTGTCCGAAATAGGCAAACTATGGTATCATTAGAAAGTTCTCTTTGTGGGGAGTTGAACACTGCAATCCGTTTTTTGATAGCTCGTGTTGTTGGCGAGTGATTCGCGTTTAAAGTTAACCACATCTAACCTCCACTTAAAATGTTGATTTTTAAAAAGTGTCCGAAATAGGCAAACTATGGTATCATTAACGCGAGTTATTCGCGTTTATAGCTAAGCACCGATTACAGTAACCAAAAATGTAGATTTTTCAAGTGTCCGAAATAGGCAAACTATGGTATCATTAGAAAGGTCTCTCTGTGGGGACTTGAACACTGCAATCCGTTTTTTGATAGCTCTTGTTGTTGGCGAGTTATTTGCGTTTATAGCTAAGTCCCCCTAACCGCGAACAAAAATGTAGATTTTTCAAAAGTGTTCAAAATAGGCAAACTATGGTATCATTGGAAAGGTCTCTTTGTGGGGAGTTTAACACTGCAATCCGTTTTTTGATAGCTCGTGTTGTTGGCGAGTGATTCGCGTTTAAAGTTAACCACATCTAACCTCCACTTAAAATGTTGATTTTTAAAAAGTGTCTGAAATAGGCAAACTATGGTATCATTGGAAAGATCTCTTTGTGGGGAGTTGAACACTGCAATCCGTTTTTAATAGCTCTTGTTGTTGCCGAGTTATTCGCGTTTATAGCTAAGTCCCCCTAACCGCGACCAAAAATGTGGATTTTTCAAAAGTGTCCGAAATAGGCAAACTATGGTATCATTAACGCGAGTTAGTCGCGTTTATAGCTAAGCACCGATTACAGTAACCAAAAATGTAGATTTTTCAAAAGTGTCCGAAATAGGCAAACTATGGTATCATTGGAAAGGTCTCATTGTGGGGAGTTGAACACTGCAATCCGTTTTTTGATAGCTCTTGTTTTTGGTGAGTTATTTGCGTTCATAGCTAAGCACCGATTACAGTAACCAAAAATGTGGATTTTTCAAAAGTGTCCGAAATAGGCAAACTATGGTATCATTGGAAAGTTCTCTTTGTGGGGAGTTGAACACTGCAATCCGTTTTTTAATAGCTCTTGTTGTTTCCGAGTTATTCGCGTTTATAGCTAAGTCCCCCTAACCGCGACCAAAAATGTGGATTTTTCAAAGTGTCCGAAATAGGCAAACTATGGTATCATTGGAAAGGTCTCATTGTGGGGAGTTGAACACTGCAATCCGTTTTTTAATAGCTCTTGTTATAGGCGAGTGATTAGCGTTTAAAGTTAACCACATCTAACCTCAACTTAAAATGTAGATTTTTCAAAAGTGTCCGAAACAGGCAAACTATTGTATCAGTAGAAAGGTCTCATTGTGGGGAGTTTAACACTGCAATCCGTTTTTTGATAGCTCTTGTTGTTGCCGAGTTATTCGCGTTAATAGCTAAGTCCCCCTAGCCGCGACCAAAAATGTGGATTTTTCAAAAGTGTCCGAAATAGGCAAACTATGGTATCATTGGAAAGGTCTCTTTGTGGGGAGTTTAAAACTGCAATCCGTTTTTTAATAGCTCTTGTTATAGGCGAGTGATTTGCGTTTAAAGTTAACCACATTTAACCTCAACTTAAAATGTAGATTTTTCAAAAGTGTCCGAAATAGGCAAACTATGGTATCTTTGGAAAGGTCTCATTGTGGGGAGTTGAACACTGCAATCCGTTTTTTGATAGCTCTTGTTGTTGGCGAGTTATTTGCGTTTATAGCTAAGCACCGATTACAGTAACCAAAAATGTGGATTTTTCAAAAGTGTCCGAAATAGGCAAACTATGGTATCATTGGAAAGTTCTCTTTGTGGGGAGTTGAACACTGCAATCCGTTTTTTAATAGCTCTTGTTGTTTCCGAGTTATTCGCGTTTATAGCTAAGTCCCCCTAACCGCGACCAAAAATGTGGATTTTTCAAAGTGTCCGAAATAGGCAAACTATGGTATCATTGGAAAGGTCTCATTGTGGGGAGTTGAACACTGCAATCCGTTTTTTAATAGCTCTTGTTATAGGCGAGTGATTAGCGTTTAAAGTTAACCACATCTAACCTCAACTTAAAATGTAGATTTTTCAAAAGTGTCCGAAACAGGCAAACTATTGTATCAGTAGAAAGGTCTCATTGTGGGGAGTTTAACACTGCAATCCGTTTTTTGATAGCTCTTGTTGTTGCCGAGTTATTCGCGTTAATAGCTAAGTCCCCCTAGCCGCGACCAAAAATGTGGATTTTTCAAAAGTGTCCGAAATAGGCAAACTATGGTATCATTGGAAAGGTCTCTTTGTGGGGAGTTTAAAACTGCAATCCGTTTTTTAATAGCTCTTGTTATAGGCGAGTGATTTGCGTTTAAAGTTAACCACATTTAACCTCAACTTAAAATGTAGATTTTTCAAAAGTGTCCGAAATAGGCAAACTATGGTATCAGTAGAAACGTCTCATTGTGGGGAGTTTAACACTGCAATCCGTTTTTTGATAGCTCTTGTTGTTGGCGAGTTATTCGCGTTTATAGCTAAGCACCGATTACAGTATCCGAAAATGTTGATTTTTAAAAAGTGTCCGAAATAGGCAAACTATGGTATCATTAGAAAGGTCTCATTGTGGGGAGTTGAACACTGTAATCCGTTTTTTACTAGCTCTTGTTGTTGCCGAGTTATTCGCGTTTATAGCTAAGCACCGATTACAGTAACCAAAAATGTAGATTTTTCAAAAGTGTCCTAAATAGGTAAACTATGGTTTCATTGGAAAGGTCTCATTGTGGGGAGTTGAACACTGCAATCCGCATTTTAATAGCTCTTGTTATAGGCGACTGATTCGCGTTTAAAGTATACACATCTAACCTCAACATAAAATGTTGATTTTTCAAAAGTGTCCGAAATAGGCAAACTATGGTATCATTAGACAGGTCTCTTTGTGGGGAGTTGAACACTTCAATCCGTTTTTTGATAGCTCTTGTTGTTGCCGAGTTATTCACGTTTATAGCTAAGTCCCCCTAACCGCGACCAAAAATGTAGATTTTTCAAAAGTGTCCGAAATAGGCAAACTATGGTATCATTGGAAAGGTCTCTTTGTGGGGAGTTTAACACTGCAATCCGCTTTTTAATAGCTCTTGTTATAGGCGAGTGATTCGCGTTTAAAGTTAACCACATCTAACCTCAACATAAAATGTTGATTTTTAAAAAGTGTCCAAAATAGGCAAACTATGGTATCATGAGAAAGGTCTCTTTGTGGGGAGTTGAACACTTCAATCCGTTTTTTGATAGCTCTTGTTGTTGCCGAGTTATTCGCGTTTATAGCTAAGTCCCCATAACCGCGACCAAAAATGTGGATTTTTCAAAAGTGTCCGAAATAGGCAAACTATGGTATCATTAGAAAGGTCTCTTTGTGGGGAGTTGAACACTTCAATCCGTTTTTTGATAGCTCTTGTTGTTGCCGAGTTATTCACGTTTATAGCTAAGTCCCCCTAACCGCGACCAAAAATGTAGATTTTTCAAAAGTGTCCGAAATAGGCAAACTATGGTATCATTGGAAAGGTCTCTTTGTGGGGAGTTTAACACTGCAATCCGCTTTTTAATAGCTCTTGTTATAGGCGAGTGATTCGCGTTTAAAGTTAACCACATCTAACCTCAACTTAAAATTTGGATTTTTTAAAAGTGTCCGAAATAGGCAAACTATTGTATCATTGGAAAGTTCTCTTTGTGGGGAGTTTAACACTGCAATCCGTTTTTTGATAGCTCTTGTTGTTGCCGAGTTATTCGCGTTAATAGTTAAGTCCCCCTAACCGCGACCAGAAATATAGATTTTTCAAAAGTGTCCGAAATAGGCAAACTATGGTATCATTAACGCGAGTTAGTCGCGTTTATAGCTAAGCACCGATTACAGTAACCAAAAATGTGGATTTTTCAAAAGTGTCCGAAATAGGCAAACTATGGTATCAGTAGAAAGGTCTCATTGTGGGGAGTTTAACACTGCAATCCGTTTTTGATAGCTCTTGTTGTTGCCGAGTTATTCGCGTTTATAGCTAAGTCCCCCTAGCCGCGACCAAAAATGTGGATTTTTCAAAAGTGTCCGAAATAGGCAAACTATGGTATCATTAGAAAGGTCTCTTTGTGGGGAGTTGAACACTGCAATCCGTTTTTGATAGCTCTTGTTGTTGGCGAGTTATTCGCGTTTATAGCTAAGTCCCCCTAACCGCGACCAGAAATGTTGATTTTTCAAAAGTGTCCGAAATAGGCAAACTATGGTTTCATTAACGCGAGTTATTCGCGTTTATAGCTAAGCACCGATTACAGTAACCAAAAATGTAGATTTTTCAAAAGTGTCCTAAATAGGTAAACTATGGTTTCATTGGAAAGGTCTCATTGTGGGGAGTTGAACACTGCAATCTGCATTTTAATAGCTCTTGTTATAGGCGACTGATTCGCGTTTACAGTATACACATCTAACCTCAACATAAAATGTTGATTTTTCAAAAGTGTCCGAAATAGGCAAACTATGGTATCATTAGAAAGGTCTCTTTGTGGGGAGTTGAACACTTCAATCCGTTTTTTGATAGCTCTTGTTGTTGGCGAGTTATTCGCGTTTATAGCTAAGTCCCCCTAACCGCGACCAGAAATGTTGATTTTTCAAAAGTGTCCGAAATAGGCAAACTATGGTTTCATTAGCAAGGTCTCTTTGTGGGGAGTTCATTACTGCAATCCGTTTTTTAATAGCTCTTGTTATAGGCGAGTTATTCGCGTTTAAAGTTAACCACATCTAACCTCAACTTAAAATGTTGATTTTCTAAAAGTGTCCGAAGTAGGCAAACTATGGTATCATTAGAAAGGTCTCTTTTTGGGGAGTTGAACACTTCAATCCGTTTTTTGATAGCTCTTGTTGTTGCCGAGTTATTCGCGGTTATAGCTAAGCACCGATTACAGTAACCAAAAATGTAGATTTTTCAAAAGTGTCCGAAATAGGCAAACTATGGTATCATTAGAAAGGTCTCTTTGTGGGGAGTTCAACGCTGCAATCCGTTTTCAATAGCTCTTGTTGTTGCCGAGTTATTCGCGTTAATAGCTAAGCACCGATTACAGTATCCAAAAATGTAGATTTTTCAAAAGTGTCCGAAATAGGCAAACTATGGTATCAGTAGAAAGGTCTCATTGTGGGGAGTTGAACACTGCAATCCGTTTCTTGATAGCTCTTGTTGTTGCCGAGTTATTCGCGTTTATAGCTAAGTCCCCATAACCGCGACCAAAAATGTGGATTTTTCAAAAGTGTCCGAAATAGGCAAACTATGGTATCATTGGAAAGGTCTCTTTGTGGGGAGTTTAAAACTGCAATCCGTTTTTTAATAGCTTTTGTTATAGGCGAGTGATTCGCGTTTAAAGTTAACCACATCTAACCTCAACTTAAAATTTGGATTTTTCAAAAGTGTCCGAAATAGGCAAACTATTGTTTCATTGGAAAGTTCTCTTTGTGGGGAGTTTAACACTGCAATCCGTTTTTTGATAGCTCTTGTTGTTGCCGAGTTATTCGCTTTTATAGCTAAGTCCCCCTAACCGCGACCAAAAATGTGGATTTTTCAAAAGTGTCCGAAATAGGCAAACTATGGTATCACTGGAAAGGTCTCATTGTGGGGAGTTGAACACTGCAATCCGTTTTTTGATAGCTTTTGTTATAGGCGAGTGATTCGCGTTTAAAGTTAACCACATCTAACCTCAACTTAAAATTTGGATTTTTCAAAAGTGTCCGAAATAGGCAAACTATTGTATCATTGGAAAGTTCTCTTTGTGGGGAGTTTAACACTGCAATCCGTTTTTTGATAGCTCTTGTTGTTGGCGAGTTATTCGCGTTTATAGCTAAGTCCCCCTAACCGCGACCAAAAATGTGGATATTTCAAAAGTGTCCGAAATAGGCAAACTATGGTATCACTGGAAAGGTCTCATTGTGGGGAGTTGAACACTGCAATCCGTTTTTTGATAGCTATTGTTGTTGGCGAGTTATTCGCGTTTATAGCTAAGCACCGATTACAGTAACCAAAAATGTGGATTTTTCAAAATTGTCCGAAATAGGCAGACTATGGTATCATTAGAAAGGTCTCTTTGTGGGGAGTTTAACACTGCAATCCGTTTTTTGATAGCTCTTGTTGTTGGCGAGTGATTAGCGTTTATAGCTAAGCACCGATTACAGTAACCAAAAATGTGGATTTTTCGAAAGTGTCCGAAATAGGCAAACTATGGTATCATTGGAAAGGTCTCTTTGTGGGGAGTTGAACACCGCAGTCTGTTTTATGATAGCTCTTGTTTTTGGCGAGTTATTGGCGTTTATAGCTAAGCACCGATTACAGTAACCAAAAATGTGGATTTTTCAAAAGTGTCCGAAATAGGCAAACTATGGTATCATTGGAAGGGTCTCATTGTGGGGAGTTGAACACTGCAATCCGTTTTTTAATAGCTCTTGTTGTTTCCGAGTTATTCGCGTTTATAGCTAAGTCCCCCTAACCGCGAACAAAAATGTAGATTTTTCAAAAGTGTTTGAAATAGGCAAACTATGGTATCATTGGAAAGGTCTCTTTGTGGGGAGTTTAACACTGCAATCCGTTTTTTGATAGCTCGTGTTGTTAGCGAGTGATTCGCGTTTAAAGTTAACCACATCTAACCTCCACTTAAAATGTTGATTTTTAAAAAGTGTCTGAAATAGGCAAACTATGGTATCATTGGAAAGATCTCTTTGTGGGGAGTTGAACACTGCAATCCGTTTTTAATAGCTCTTGTTGTTGCCGAGTTATTCGCGTTTATAGCTAAGTCCCCCTAACCGCGACCAAAAATGTGGATTTTTCAAAAGTGTCCGAAATAGGCAAACTATGGTATCATTAACGCGAGTTAGTCGCGTTTATAGCTAAGCACCGATTACAGTAACCAAAAATGTAGATTTTTCAAAAGTGTCCTAAATAGGTAAACTATGGTTTCATTGGAAAGGTCTCATTGTGGGGAGTTGAACACTGCAATCCGCATTTTAATAGCTCTTGTTATAGGCGACTGATTCGCGTTTAAAGTATACACATCTAACCTCAACATAAAATGTTGATTTTTCAAAAGTGTCCGAAATAGGCAAACTATGGTATCATTAGAAAGGTCTCTTTGTGGGGAGTTGAACACTTCAATCCGTTTTTTGATAGCTCTTGTTGTTGCCGAGTTATTCACCTTTATAGCTAAGTCCCCCTAACCGCGACCAAAAATGTAGATTTTTCAAAAGTGTCCGAAATAGGCAAACTATGGTATCATTGGAAAGGTCTCTTTGTGGGGAGTTTAACACTGCAATCCGCTTTTTAATAGCTCTTGTTATAGGCGAGTGATTCGCGTTTAAAGTTAACCACATCTAACCTCAACATAAAATGTTGATTTTTAAAAAGTGTCCAAAATAGGCAAACTATGGTATCATGAGAAAGGTCTCTTTGTGGGGAGTTGAACACTTCAATCCGTTTTTTGATAGCTCTTGTTGTTGCCGAGTTATTCGCGTTTATAGCTAAGTCCCCCTAACCGCGACCAAAAATGTGGATTTTTCAAAAGTGTCCGAAATAGGCAAACTATGGTATCACTGGAAAGGTCTCATTGTGGGGAGTTGAACACTGCAATCCGTTTTTTGATAGCTTTTGTTATAGGCGAGTGATTCGCGTTTAAAGTTAACCACATCTAACCTCAACTTAAAATTTGGATTTTTCAAAAGTGTCCGAAATAGGCAAACTATTGTATCATTGGAAAGTTCTCTTTGTGGGGAGTTTAACACTGCAATCCGTTTTTTGATAGCTCTTGTTGTTGCCGAGTTATTCGCGTTAATAGTTAAGTCCCCCTAACCGCTACCAGAAATATAGATTTTTCAAAAGTGTCCGAAATAGGCAAACTATGGTATCATTAACGCGAGTTAGTCGCGTTTATAGCTAAGCACCGATTACAGTAACCAAAAATGTAGATTTTTCAAAAGTGTCCGAAATAGGCAAACTATGGTATCATTGGAAAGTTCTCTTTGTGGGGAGTTGAACACTGCAATCCGTTTTTTAATAACTCTTGTTATAGGCGAGTGATTTGCGTTTAAAGTTAACCACATCAAACCTCAACTTAAAATGTAGATTTTTCAAAAGTGTCTGAATTAGGCAAACTATGGTATCATTAGAAAAGTCTCATTGTGGGGAGTTTAACACTGGAATCCGTTTTTTTTATAGCTCTTGTTGTTTCCGAGTTATTCGCGTTTATAGCTAAGTCCCCCTAACCGCGACCAAAAATGTGGATTTTTCAAAAGTGTCCGAAATAGGCAAACTATTGTATCATTGGAAAGTTCTCTTGGTGGGGAGTTTAACACAGCAATCCGTTTTTTGATAGCTCTTGTTGTTGCCGAGTTATTCGCGTTTATAGCTAAGTCCCCCTAACCGCGACCAAAAATGTGGATTTTTCAAAAGTGTCCGAAATAGGCAAACTATGGTATCATTGGAAAGGTCTCTTTGTGGGGAGTTGAACACCGCAATCTGTTTTAAAATAGCTCTTGTTATAGGCGAGTGATTCGCCTTTAAAGTTAACCACATCTTAAAATGTTGATTTTTCAAAAGTGTCCAAAATAGCAAACTATGGTATCAGTAGAAAGGTCTCATTGTGGGGAGTTTAACACAGCAATCCGTTTTTTGATAGCTCTTGTTGTTGCCGAGTTATTCGCGTTCATAGCTAAGTCCCCCTAACCGCGACCAAAAATGTGGATTTTTCAAAAGTGTCCGAAATAGGCAAACTATGGTATCATTAGAAAGGTCTCTTTGTGGGGAGTTCAACGCTGCAATCCGTTTTCAATAGCTCTTGTTGTTGCCGAGTTATTCGCGTTAATAGCTAAGCACCGATTACAGTATCCAAAAATGTAGATTTTTCAAAAGTGTCCGAAATAGGCAAACTATGGTATCATTGGAAAGTTCTCATTGTGGGGAGTTGAACACTGCAATCCGTTTTTTGATAGCTATTGTTGTTGGCGAGTTATTCGCGTTTATAGCTAAGCACCGATTACAGTAACCAAAAATGTGGATTTTTCAAAAGTGTCCGAAATAGGCAAACTATGGTATCATTGGAAAGGTCTCTTTGTGGGGAGTTTAACACTGCAATCCGTTTTTTGATAGCTCTTGTTGTTGCCGAGTTATTCGCGTTTATAGCTAAGTCCCCCTAACCGCGACCAAAAATGTGGATTTTTCAAAAGTGTCCGAAATAGGCAAACTATGGTATCACTGGAAAGGTCTCATTGTGGGGAGTTGAACACTGCAATCCGTTTTTTGATAGCTATTGTTGTTGGCGAGTTATTCGCGTTTATAGCTAAGCACCGATTACAGTAACCAAAAATGTGGATTTTTCAAAAGTGTCCGAAATAGGCAAACTATGGTATCATTGGAAAGGTCTCTTTGTAGGGAGTTGAACACTGCAATCCGTTTTTTGATAGCTCTTGTTGTTGGCGAGTGATTCGCGTTAATTTTAAGTTAACCACATCTAACCTCAACTTAAAATGTTGATTTTTCAAAAGTGTCCGAAATAGGCAAACTATGGTATCAGTAGAAAGGTCTCATTGTGGGGAGTTTAACACTGCAATCCGTTTTTTGATAGTTCTTGTTGTTGCCGAGTTATTTGCGTTTATAGCTAAGTCCCCCTAACCGCGACCAAAAATTTGGATTTTTCAAAAGTGTCCGAAATAGGCAAACTATGGTATCATTGGAAAGGTCTCATTGTGGGGAGTTGAACACTGCAATCCGTTTTTTGATAGCTCTTGTTGTTGGCGAGTTATTGGCGTTTATAGCTAAGCACCGATTACAGTAACCAAAAATGTGGATTTTTCAAAAGTGTCCGAAATAGGCAAACTATGGTATCATTGGAAGGGTCTCATTGTGGGGAGTTTAACACTGCAATCCGTTTTTTAATAGCTCTTGTTGTTTCCGAGTTATTCGCGTTTATAGCTAAGTCCCCCTAACCGCGACCAAAAATGTGGATTTTTCAAAAGTGTCCGAAATAGGCAAACTATTGTATCATTGGAAAGTTCTCTTGGTGGGGAGTTTAACACAGCAATCCGTTTTTTGATAGCTCTTGTTGTTGCCGAGTTATTCGCGTTTATAGCTAAGTCCCCCTAACCGTGACCAAAAATGTGGATTTTTCAAAAGTGTCCGAAATAGGCAAACTATGGTATCATTGGAAAGGTCTCTTTGTGGGGAGTTGAACACCGCAATCCGTTTTTAAATAGCTCTTGTTATAGGCGAGTGATTCGCGTTTAAAGTTAACCACATCTTAAAATGTGGATTTTTCAAAAGTGTCCAAAATAGCAAACTATGGTATCAGTAGAAAGGTCTCATTGTGGGGAGTTTAACACAGCAATCCGTTTTTTGATAGCTCTTGTTGTTGCCGAGTTATTCGCGTTTATAGCTAAGTCCCCCTAACCGCGACCAAAAATGTGGATTTTTCAAAAGTTTCCGAAATAGGCAAACTATGGTATCATTGGAAAGGTCTCATTGTGGGGAGTTGAACACAGCAATCCGTTTTTTGATAGCTCTTGTTGTTGGCGAGTGATTCGCGTTTATAGCTAAGCATCGATTACAGTAACCAAAACTGTGGATTTTTCAAAAGTGTCCGAAATAGGCAAACTATGGTATCATTGGAAAGGTCTCTTTGTGGGGAGTTGAACATGAGACCTTTCTACTGATACCATAGTTTGCCTATTTCGGACACTTTTGAAAAATCCACATTTTTGGTCGCGGTTAGGGGGACTTAGCTATAAACGCGAATAACTCGGAAACAACAAGAGCTATTAAAAAACGGATTGCAGTGTTCAACTCCCCACAAAGAGACCTTTCTAATGATACCATAGTTTGCCTATTTCGGACACTTTTTAAAAATCTACATTTTGGGTGGCGGTTAGGGGGACTTAGCTATAAACGCTAATAACTCGCCAACAACACGAGCTATTAAAAACGGATTGCAGTGTTCAACTCCCCACAAAGAGACCTTTCCAATGATACCATAGTTTGCCTTTTTCCGACACTTTTGAAAAATCTACATTTTTGGCCGTGGTTAGGGGGACTTAGCTATAAACGCGAATAACTCGCCAACGAAACGAGCTATTAAAAAACGGATTGCAGTGTTCAACTCCCCACAAAGAGACCTTTCCAATGATATCATAGTTTGCCTATTTCGAACACTTTTGAAAAATCTACATTTTTGGCCGCGGTTAGGGGGACTTAGCTAAAAGCGCGAATAACTCGCCAACGACACGAGCTATTAAAAAACGGATTGCAGTGTTCAACTCCCCACAAAGAGACCTTTCTAATGATACCATAGTTTGCCTATTTCGGACACTTTTGAAAAATCAACATTTTTGGTCGCGGTTAGGGGGACTTAGCTATAAACGCAAATCACTCGCCAACAACAAGAGCTATTAAAAAAACGGATTGCAGTGTTCAACTCCCCACAATGAGACCTTTCCAATGATATCATAGTTTGCCTATTTCGAACACTTTTGAAAAATCTACATTTTTGGTCGCGGTTAGGGGGACTTAGCTATAAATGCTAATAACTCGCCAACAACACGAGATATTAAAAACGGATTGCAGTGTTCAACTCCCCACAAAGAGACCTTTCCAATGATACCATAGTTTGCCTATTTCCGACACTTTTGAAAAATCTACATTTTTGGCCGTGGTTAGGGGGACTTAGCTATAAACGCGAATAACTCGCCAACGAAACGAGCTATTAAAAAAACGGATTGCAGTGTTCAACTCCCCACAAAGAGACCTTTCCAATGATACCATAGTTTGCCTATTTTGGACAATTTTGAAAAATCCACATTTTTGGTTACTGTTATCGGTGCTTAGAAAACGCAAATAACTCGCCAACGAAACGAGCTATTAAAAAAACGGATTGCAGTGTTCAGCTCCCCACAAAGAGACCTTTCTAATGATACCATAGTTTGCCTATTTCGGACACTTTTGAAAAATCCACATTTTTGGTCGCGGTTAGGGGGACTTAGCTATAAACGCCAATAACTCGCCAACAACAAGAGCTATCAAAAAACGGATTGCAGTGTTCAACTCCCCACAAAGAGACCTTTCCATTGATACCAGAGTTTGCCTATTTCGGACACTTTTGAAAAATCCACATTTTTGGCCGCGGTTAGGGGGACTTAGCTATAAACGCGAATAAATCGCCAACAACAAGAGCTATCAAAAAACGGATTGCAATGTTCAACTCCTCACAAAGAGACCTTTCTAATGATGCCATAGTTTGCCTATTTTGGACACTTTTGAAAAATCTACATTTTTGGTCGCGGTTAGGGGGACTTAGCTATAAACGCGAATAAATCGCCAACAACAAGAGCTATCAAAAAACGGATTGCAGTGTGCAACCCCCCACAAAGAGACCTTTCTAATGATACCATAGTTTGCCTATTTCGGACACTTTTGCAAAATCTACATTTTTGGTTACTGTAATCGGTGCTTAGCTATGAACGCGAATAACTCGGCAACAACAAGAGCTATTTAAAAACGGATTGCAGTGTTCAACTCCCCACAAAGAGACCTTTCTAATGATACCATAGTTTGCCTATTTCGGACACTTTTTAAAAATCAACATTTTTGGTCGCGGTTAGGGGGACTTAGCTATAAACGCTAATAACTCGCCAACAACACGAGCTATTAAAAACGGATTGCAGTGTTCAACTCCCCACAAAGAGACCTTTCCAATGATACCATAGTTTGCCTATTTCCGACACTTTTGAAAAATCTACATTTTTGGCCGTGGTTAGGGGGACTTAGCTATAAACGCGAATGACTCGCCAACGAAATGAGCTATTAAAAAACGGATTGCAGTGTTAAACTCCCCACAAAGAGACCTTTCCAATGATACCATAGTTTGCCTATTTCGAACACTTTTGAAAAATCTACATTTTTGGCCGCGGTTAGGGGGACTTAGCTAAAAGCGCCAATAACTCGCCAACGACACGAGCTATTAAAAAACGGATTGCAGTGTTCAACTCCCCACAAAAAGACCTTTCTAATGATACCATAGTTTGCCTATTTCGGACACTTTTTAAAAATCAACATTTTTGGTCGCGGTTAGGGGGACTTAGCTATAAACGCGAATCACTCGCCAACAACAAGAGCTATTAAAAAACGGATTGCAGTGTTCAACTCCCCACAATGAGACCTTTCCAATGATATCATAGTTTGCCTATTTCGAACACTTTTGAAAAATCTACATTTTTGGTCGCGGTTAGGGGGACTTAGCTATAAACGCTAATAACTCGCCAACAACACGAGCTATTAAAAACGGATTGCAGTGTTCAACTCCCCACAAAGAGACCTTTCTAATGATACCATAGTTTGCCTATTTCCGACACTTTTGAAAAATCTACATTTTTGGCCGTGGTTAGGGGGACTTAGCTATAAACGCGAATAACTCGCCAACGAAACGAGCTATTAAAAAAACGGATTGCAGTGTTCAACTCCCCACAAAGAGACCTTTCTAATGATACCATAGTTTGCCTATTTTGAACACTTTTGAAAAATCCACATTTTTGGTCGCGGTTAGGGGGACTAAGCTATAAACGCGAATAAATCGCCAACAACAAGAGCTATCAAAAAACGGATTGCAGTGTGCAACCCCCAACAAAGAGACCTTTCTAATGATACCATAGTTTGCCTATTTCGGACACTTTTGTAAAATCTACATTTTTGGTCGCGGTTAGGGGGACTTAGCTATAAACGCCAATAACTCGCCAACAAAAAGAGCTATCAAAAACGGACTGCAGTGTGCAACTCCCCACAAAGAGACCTTTCTAATGATACCATAGTTTGCCTATTTTGGACACTTTTGAAAAATCCACATTTTTGGTCGCGGTTAGGGGGACTTAGCTATAAACGCGAATCACTCGCCAACAACAAGAGCTATTAAAAAACGGATTGCAGTGTTCAACTCCCCACAATGAGACCTTTCCAATGATATCATAGTTTGCCTATTTCGAACACTTTTGAAAAATCTACATTTTTGGTCGCGGTTAGGGGGACTTAGCTATAAACGCTAATAACTCGCCAACAACACGAGCTATTAAAAACGGATTGCAGTGTTAAACTCCCCACAAAGAGACCTTTCCAATGATACCATAGTTTGCCTATTTCGGACACTTTTGAAAAATCCACATTTTTGGTCGCGGTTAGGGGGACTTAGCTATAAACGCGAATAAATCGCCAACAACAAGAGCTATCAAAAAACGGATTGCAGTGTGCAACCCCCCACAAAGAGACCTTTCTAATGATACCATAGTTTGCCTATTTCGGACACTTTTGTAAAATCTACATTTTTGGTCGCTGTTAGGGGGACTTAGCTATAAACGCCAATAACTCGCCAACAAAAAGAGCTATCAAAAAACGGATTGCAGTGTGCAACTCCCCACAAAGAGACCTTTCCAATGATACCATAGTTTGCCTATTTTGAACACTTTTGAAAAATCCACATTTTTGGTCGCGGTTAGGGGACTAAGCTATAAACGCGAATAAATCGCCAACAACAAGAGCTATCAAAAAACGGATTGCAGTGTGCAACCCCCAACAAAGAGACCTTTCTAATGATACCATAGTTTGCCTATTTCGGACACTTTTGTAAAATCTACATTTTTGGTCGCGGTTAGGGGGACTTAGCTATAAACGCCAATAACTCGCCAACAAAAAGAGCTATCAAAAACGGACTGCAGTGTGCAACTCCCCACAAAGAGACCTTTCTAATGATACCATAGTTTGCCTATTTTGGACACTTTTGAAAAATCCACATTTTTGGTCGCGGTTAGGGGGACTTAGCTATAAACGCGAATCACTCGCCAACAACAAGAGCTATTAAAAAACGGATTGCAGTGTTCAACTCCCCACAATGAGACCTTTCCAATGATATCATAGTTTGCCTATTTCGAACACTTTTGAAAAATCTACATTTTTGGTCGCGGTTAGGGGGACTTAGCTATAAACGCTAATAACTCGCCAACAACACGAGCTATTAAAAACGGATTGCAGTGTTAAACTCCACACAAAGAGACCTTTCCAATGATACCATAGTTTGCCTATTTCGGACACTTTTTAAAAATCTACATTTTTGGCCGTGGTTAGGGGGACTTAGCTATGAACGCGAATAACTCGCCAACGAAGCGAGCTATTAAAAAACGGATTGCAGTGTTCAACTCCCCACAAAGAGACCTTTCTAATGATACCATAGTTTGCCTATTTCGGACACTTTTGAAAAATCCACATTTTTGGTCGCGGTTAGGGGGACTTAGCTATAAACGCCAATAACTCGCCAACAACAACAGCTATCAAAAAACGGATTGCAGTGTTCAACTCCCCACAAAGAGACCTTTCCATTGATACCATAGTTTGCCTATTTTGGACACTTTTGAAAAATCCACATTTTTGGTTACTGTAATCGGTGCTTAGAAAACGCAAATAACTCGGCAACAACAAGAGCTCTTAAAAAACGGATTGCAGTGTTCAACTCCCCACAAAGAGACCTTTCTAATGATACCATAGTTTGCCTATTTCGGACACTTTTGAAAAATCCACATTTTTGGTCGCGGTTAGGGGGACTTAGCTATAAACGCGAATAACTCGCCAACAACAAAAGCTATTAAAAAACGGATTGCAGTGTGCAACTCCCCACAAAGAGACCTTTCCAATGATACCAGAATTTGCCTATTTCGGACACTTTTGAAAAATCCACATTTTTGGTCGCGGTTAGGGGGACTTAGCTATAATCGCGAATCACTCGCCAACAACACGAGCTATTAAAAAACGGATTGCAGTTTTCAACTCCCCACAAAGAGACCTTTTTAATGATACCATAGTTTGCCAATTTCGGACACTTTTGGAAAATCAACATTTTAAGTTGAGGTTAGATGTGGTTAACTTTAAACGCGAATCACTCGCCTATAACAAGAGCTATTAAAAAACGTATTGCAGTGTTAAACTCCCCACAAAGAGACCTTTCTAATGATACCATAGTTTGCCTATTTCGGACACTTTTGAAAAATCTACATTTTTGGTCGCGGTTAGGGGGACTTAGCTATAAACGCGAATAACTCACCAACAACAAGAGCTATTAAAAAACGGATTGCAGTGTGTAACTCCCCACAAAGAGACCTTTCCAATGATACCATAGTTTGCCTATTTCGGACACTTTTGTAAAATCTACATTTTTGGTCGCGGTTAGGGGGACTTAGCTATAAACGCCAATAACTCGCCAACAAAAAGAGCTATCAAAAACGGACTGCAGTGTGCAACTCCCCACAAAGAGACCTTTCTAATGATACCATAGTTTGCCTATTTTGGACACTTTTGAAAAATCCACATTTTTGGTCGTTGTTAGGGGGACTTAGCTATAAACGCGAATCACTCGCCAACAACAAGAGCTATTAAAAAACGGATTGCAGTGTTCAACTCCCCACAATGAGACCTTTCCAATGATATCATAGTTTGCCTATTTCGAACACTTTTGAAAAATCTACATTTTTGGTCGCGGTTAGGGGGACTTAGCTATAAACGCTAATAACTCGCCAACAACACGAGCTATTAAAAACGGATTGCAGTGTTAAACTCCCCACAAAGAGACCTTTCCAATGATACCATAGTTTGCCTATTTCGGACACTTTTGAAAAATCCACATTTTTGGTCGCGGTTAGGGGGACTTAGCTATAAACGCGAATAAATCGCCAACAACAAGAGCTATCAAAAAACGGATTGCAGTGTGCAACCCCCCACAAAGAGACCTTTCTAATGATACCATAGTTTGCCTATTTCGGACACTTTTGTAAAATCTACATTTTTGGTCGCTGTTAGGGGGACTTAGCTATAAACGCTAATAACTCGCCAACAACACGAGCTATTAAAAACGGATTGCAGTGTTAAACTCCCCACAAAGAGACCTTTCCAATGATACCATAGTTTGCCTATTTCGGACACTTTTTAAAAATCTACATTTTTGGCCGTGGTTAGGGGGACTTAGCTATGAACGCGAATAACTCGCCAACGAAGCGAGCTATCAAAAAACGGATTGCAGTGTGCAACTCCCCACAAAGAGACCTTTCCAATGATACCATAGTTTGCCTATTTTGAACACTTTTGAAAAATCCACATTTTTGGTCGCGGTTAGGGGACTAAGCTATAAACGCGAATAAATCGCCAACAACAAGAGCTATCAAAAAACGGATTGCAGTGTGCAACCCCCAACAAAGAGACCTTTCTAATGATACCATAGTTTGCCTATTTCGGACACTTTTGTAAAATCTACATTTTTGGTCGCGGTTAGGGGGACTTAGCTATAAACGCCAATAACTCGCCAACAAAAAGAGCTATCAAAAACGGACTGCAGTGTGCAACTCCCCACAAAGAGACCTTTCTAATGATACCATAGTTTGCCTATTTTGGACACTTTTGAAAAATCCACATTTTTGGTCGCGGTTAGGGGGACTTAGCTATAAACGCGAATCACTCGCCAACAACAAGAGCTATTAAAAAACGGATTGCAGTGTTCAACTCCCCACAATGAGACCTTTCCAATGATATCATAGTTTGCCTATTTCGAACACTTTTGAAAAATCTACATTTTTGGTCGCGGTTAGGGGGACTTAGCTATAAACGCTAATAACTCGCCAACAACACGAGCTATTAAAAACGGATTGCAGTGTTAAACTCCCCACAAAGAGACCTTTCCAATGATACCATAGTTTGCCTATTTCGGACACTTTTTAAAAATCTACATTTTTGGCCGTGGTTAGGGGGACTTAGCTATGAACGCGAATAACTCGCCAACGAAGCGAGCTATTAAAAAACGGATTGCAGTGTTCAACTCCCCACAAAGAGACCTTTCTAATGATACCATAGTTTGCCTATTTCGGACACTTTTGAAAAATCCACATTTTTGGTCGCGGTTAGGGGGACTTAGCTATAAACGCCAATAACTCGCCAACAACAACAGCTATCAAAAAACGGATTGCAGTGTTCAACTCCCCACAAAGAGACCTTTCCATTGATACCATAGTTTGCCTATTTTGGACACTTTTGAAAAATCCACATTTTTGGTTACTGTAATCGGTGCTTAGAAAACGCAAATAACTCGGCAACAACAAGAGCTCTTAAAAAACGGATTGCAGTGTTCAACTCCCCACAAAGAGACCTTTCTAATGATACCATAGTTTGCCTATTTCGGACACTTTTGAAAAATCCACATTTTTGGTCGCGGTTAGGGGGACTTAGCTATAAACGCGAATAACTCGCCAACAACAAAAGCTATTAAAAAACGGATTGCAGTGTGCAACTCCCCACAAAGAGACCTTTCCAATGATACCAGAATTTGCCTATTTCGGACACTTTTGAAAAATCCACATTTTTGGTCGCGGTTAGGGGGACTTAGCTATAATCGCGAATCACTCGCCAACAACACGAGCTATTAAAAAACGGATTGCAGTTTTCAACTCCCCACAAAGAGACCTTTTTAATGATACCATAGTTTGCCAATTTCGGACACTTTTGGAAAATCAACATTTTAAGTTGAGGTTAGATGTGGTTAACTTTAAACGCGAATCACTCGCCTATAACAAGAGCTATTAAAAAACGTATTGCAGTGTTAAACTCCCCACAAAGAGACCTTTCTAATGATACCATAGTTTGCCTATTTCGGACACTTTTGAAAAATCTACATTTTTGGTCGCGGTTAGGGGGACTTAGCTATAAACGCGAATAACTCACCAACAACAAGAGCTATTAAAAAACGGATTGCAGTGTGTAACTCCCCACAAAGAGACCTTTCCAATGATACCATAGTTTGCCTATTTCGGACACTTTTGAACAATCTACATTTTTGGCCGCGCTTAGGGGGACTTAGCTATAAACGCGAATAACTCGCCAACAACAAGAGCTATCAAAAAACGGATTACAGTGTTCAACTCCCCACAAAGAGACCTTTCTAATGATACCATAGTTTGCCTATTTCGGACACTTTTTAAAAATCAACATTTTAAGTTGAGGTTAGATGTGGTTAACTTTAAAGGCAAATCACTCGCCTATAACAAGAGCTATTAAAAAACGGATTGCAGTGTTCAACTCCCCACAAAGAGACCTTTCTAATGATACCATAGTTTGCCTATTTCGGACACTTTTGGAAAATCAACATTTTAAGTTGAGGTTAGATGTGGTTAACTTTAAACGCAAATCACTCGCCTATAACAAGAGCTATCAAAAAACGGATTGCAGTGTTAAACTCCCCACAAAGAGACTTTTCTACTGATACCATAGTTTGCCTATTTCGGACACTTTTGAAAAATCCACATTTTTGGCCGCGGTTAGGGGGACTTAGCTATAAACGCGAATAACTCGCCAACAACAAAAGCTATTAAAAAACGGATTGCAGTGTTCAACTCCCCACAAAGAGACCTTTCCAATGATACCATAGTTTGCCTATTTCGGACACTTATGAAAAATCCACATTTTTGGTCGCGGTTAGGGGGACTTAGCTATAAACGCGAATAACTCGCCAACAACACGAGCTATTAAAAAACGGATTGCAGTTTTCAACTCCCCACAAAGAGACCTTTCCAATGATACCATAGTTTGCCAATTTCGGACACTTTTGGAAAATCAACATTTTAAGTTGAGGTTAGATGTGGTTAACTTTAAACGCAAATCACTCGCCTATAACAAGAGCTATCAAAAAACGGATTGCAGTGTTAAACTCCCCACAAAGAAACTTTTCTACTGATACCATAGTTTGCCTATTTCGGACACTTTTGAAAAATCCACATTTTTGGCCGCGGTTAGGGGGACTTAGCTATAAAGGCAAATAACTCGCCAACAACAAAAGCTATTAAAAAACGGATTGCAGTGTTCAACTCCCCACAAAGAGACCTTTCCAATGATACCATAGTTTGCCTATTTCGGACACTTTTGAAAAATCTACATTTTTGGTCGCGGTTAGGGGGACTTAGCTATAAACGCGAATAACTCACCAACAACAAGAGCTATTAAAAAACGGATTGCAGTGTGCAACTCCCCACAAAGAGACCTTTCCAATGATACCATAGTTTGCCTATTTCGGACACTTTTGAAAAATCTACATTTTTGGCCGCGGTTAGGGGGACTTAGCTATAAACGCGAATAACTCGCCAACAACAAGAGCTATCAAAAAACGGATTGCAGTGTTCAACTCCCCACAAAGAGACCTTTCTAATGATACCATAGTTTGCCTATTTCGGACACTTTTGAAAAATCTACATTTTAAGTTGAGGTTAGATGTGGTTAACTTTAAACGCAAATCACTCGCCTATAACAAGAGCTATTAAAAAACGGATTGCAGTGTTAAACTCCCCACAAACAGACCTTTCCAATGATACCATAGTTTGCCTATTTTGGACACTTTTGAAAAATCTACATTTTAAGTTGAGGTAAGATGTGGTTAACTTTAAACGCGAATAACTCGCCTATAACAAGAGCTATTAAAAAACGGATTGCAGTGTTAAACTCCCCAAAAACAGACCTTTCCAATGATACCATAGTTTGCCTATTTCGGACACTTTTGAAAAATCTACATTTTTGGTCGCGGTTAGGGGGACTTAGCTATAAACGCGAATAACTCGCCAACAACACGAGCTATTAAAAAACGGATTGCAGTGTTCAACTCCCCATAAAGAGATCTTTCCAATGATACCATAGTTTGCCTATTTCGGACACTTTTGAAAAATCTACATTTTTGGCCGCGGTTAGGGGGACTTAGCTATAAACGCGAATAACTCGCCAACAACTAAAGCTATTAAAAAACGGATTGCAGTTTTCAACTCCCCACAAAGAGACCTTTCCAATGATACCATAGTTTGCCTATTTCGGACACTTTTGAAAAATCCACATTTTTGGTCGCGGTTAGGGGGACTTAGCTATAAACGCGAATAACTCGCCAACAACACGAGCTATTAAAAAACGGATTGCAGTGTTCAACTCCCCATAAAGAGACCTTTCCAATGATACCATAGTTTGCCTATTTTGGACACTTTTGAAAAATCTACATTTTTGGCCGCGGTTAGGGGGACTTAGCTATAAACGCGAATAACAAAAATCAACATTTTAAGTTGAGGTTAGATGTGGTTAACTTTAAGCGCGAATCACTCGCATATAACAAGAGCTATTAAAAAACGGATTGCATTGTTCAACACCCCACAATGAGACCTTTCCAATGATACCATAGTTTGCCTATTTCGGACACTTTTGAAAAATCCACATTTTTGGTTACTGTAATCGGTGCTTAGCTATGAACGCGAATAACTCGGCAACAACAAGAGCTATAAAAAAACGGATTGCATTGTTCAACTCCCCACAAAGAGACCTTTCTAATGATACCATAGTTTGCCAATTTCGGACACTTTTTAAAAATCAACATTTGAAGTTGAGGTTAGATGTGGTTAACTTTAAACGCGAATAACTCGCCTATAACAAGAGCTATTAAAAACGGATTGCAGTGTTCAACTCCCCACAAAGAGACCTTTCTAATGATACCATAGTTTGCCTATTTCGGACACTTTTGAAAAATCAACATTTTAAGTTGAGGTTAGATGTGGTTAACTTTAAACGCGAATCACTCGCCTATAACAAGAGCTATCAAAAAACGGATTGCAGTGTTAAACTCCCCACAAAGAGACCTTTCTACTGATACCATAGTTTGCCTATTTCGGAAACTTTTGAAAAATCTACATTTTTGGTCACGGTTAGGGGGACTTAGCTATAAACGCGAATAACTCACCAACAACAAGAGCTATTAAAAAACGGATTGCAGTGTGCAACTCCCCACAAAGAGACCTTTCCAATGATACCATAGTTTGCCTATTTCGGACACTTTTGAAAAATCTACATTTTTGGCCGCGGTTAGGGGGACTTAGCTATAAACGCGAATAAATCGCCAACAACAAGAGCTATCAAAAAACGGATTGCAGTGTTCAACTCCCCACAAAGAGACCTTTCTAATGATACCATAGTTTGCCTATTTCGGACACTTTTTAAAAATCAACATTTCAAGTTGAGGTTAGATGTGGTTAACTTTAAACGCGAATAACTCGCCAACAACACGAGCTATTAAAAAACGGATTGCAGTGTTCAACTCCCCATAAAGAGACCTTTCCAATGATACCATAGTTTGCCTATTTCGGACACTTTTTAAAAATCAACATTTTAAGTTGAGGTTAGATGTGGTTAACTTTAAACGCGAATCACTCGCCTATAACAAGAGCTATCAAAAAACGGATTGCAGTGTTAAACTCCCCACAAAGAGACCTTTCCAATGATACCATAGTTTGCCTATTTCGGACACTTTTGAAAAATCTACATTTTTGGCCGCGGTTAGGGGGACTTAGCTATAAACGCAAATAACTCGCCAACAACAAGAGCTATCAAAAAACGGATTGCAGTGTTCAACTCCCCACAAAGAGACCTTTCTAATGATACCATAGTTTGCCTATTTCGGACACTTTTTAAAAATCTACATTTTAAGTTGAGGTTAGATGTGGTTAACTTTAAACGCAAATCACTCGCCTATAGCAAGAGCTATTAAAAAACGGATTGCAGTGTTAAACTCCCCACAAACAGACCTTTCCAATGATACCATAGTTTGCCTATTTCGGACACTTTTGAAAAATCTACATTTTAAGTTGAGGTAAGATGTGGTTAACTTTAAACGCGAATAACTCGCCTATAACAAGAGCTATTAAAAAACGGATTGCAGTGTTAAACTCCCCAAAAACAGACCTTTCCAATGATACCATAGTTTGCCTATTTCGGACACTTTTGAAAAATCTACATTTTTGGTCGCGGTTAGGGGGACTTAGCTATAAACGCGAATAACTCGCCAACAACACGAGCTATTAAAAAACGGATTGCAGTGTTCAACTCCCCATAAAGAGACCTTTCCAATGATACCATAGTTTGCCTATTTCGGACACTTTTGAAAAATCTACATTTTTGGCCGCGGTTAGGGGGACTTAGCTATAAACGCGAATAATTCGCCAACAACAAGAGCTATTAAAAAACGGATTGCAGTTTTCAACTCCCCACAAAGAGACCTTTCCAATGATACCATAGTTTGCCTATTTCGGAAACTTTTGAAAAATCCACATTTTTGGTCGCGGTTAGGGGGACTTAGCTATAAACGCGAATAACTCGCCAACAACACGAGCTATTAAAAAACGGATTGCAGTTTTCAACTCCCCACAAAGAGACCTTTCCAATGATACCATAGTTTGCCTATTTCGGACACTTTTGAAAAATCTACATTTTTGGCCGCGGTTAGGGGGACTTAGCTATAAACGCGAATAACTCGCCAACAACAAGAGCTATTAAAAAACGGATTGCAGTGTTCAACTCCCCACAAAGAGACCTTTCCAATGATACCATAGTTTGCCTATTTCGGACACTTTTGAAAAATCTACATTTTTGGTCGCGGTTAGGGGGACTTAGCTATAAACGCGAATAACTCACCAACAACAAGAGCTATTAAAAAACGGATTGCAGTGTTCAACTCCCCACAAAGAGACCTTTCTAATGATACCATAGTTTGCCTATTTCGGACACTTTTTAAAAATCAACATTTTAAGTTGAGGTTAGATGTGGTTAACTTTAAACGCGAATCACTCGCCTATAACAAGAGCTATTAAAAAACGGATTGCAGTGTTCAACTCCCCACAAAGATACCTTTCTAATGATACCATAGTTTGCCTATTTCGGACACTTTTTAAAAATCAACATTTTAAGTTGAGGTTAGATGTGGTTAACTTTAAACGCGAATCACTCGCCTATAACAAGAGCTATCAAAAAACGGATTGCAGTGTTCAACTCCCCACAATAGTCCATGGGCCAGCACCCCAAATTTCACATATCGGTACCCTCCGGGGTGGCAAATTCTCCTTGTTATTTTTGAATAGTAGAAGGCCTGTGGCATATATTTTGACGTGATAGCCATTCTGGTATGGTAGCTTTCTACCGGCTATCACCCTTCAAACCTATCACCACCTAAATGATCTGGAAATTTCGTGTCTTCAATAAGGGGGAGGGGCAAAAAATTAAACATCAATATTTTTCCACGAAAATTACACAGGCTGGTAGAACCTGTTAAGAGGATCATAAAAATATCAATTGATTTTTGATATTGTGATTCAACACGAAATTATGACGGCCTAAAATCATATTTTTTGGTGATTTTCTGGTGAAAAATATATACTTTACTTTCCAATATCGTTCATTTATTCTCATTACCTATGGGGCCTTGCCTGATGAGTTAGACTTACCATACGTATCCTTCTCTGCATATTAAGCTTTAAATGATCGAAATCCATCAATGAAATCCGGAGATATGAATGTGTTAAGAATGACACATCTGCCAGCTTTTAGTGACAATATCGTTGCTAAGGCCGTTGCTAAGGCTGTTGTTAAGGAGGTTTCAGATCGTACTCCACAACAAAACTGATGCAAAGAACTTACTTTTCTGTAGTATTTTACTTTGATTACATCAGTAGAAGTACAAGGAATCGTGTTAAAATGTTTAACATGTAACAGATGCAGAAATGTGTTTTTTTACGTCATTTCTTGCAGAATTGTTAGCAAAACTGTTGCTAAGGCAGTTGCTAAGGGTGTACTCAGTCATGTTTCAAGCCAAAACAGCAGAGAGTCAAGTTCTCTGACACGTGATTTTGCTCCTGTCATCTTGCAAGTCATACTTAAATGTGAAAAATATCATAATTGATTGGAAATGTTAATTTGGGCTCTACATGGGGGTTATAAGGATACCTGAAAATGAATTTCACACATTTTTTTACAAATCTTTTGCTCTTTTTCGTCATTTAGTAGATACCTTACTAAAATTCACAGCGTATATCTAGTATGTCGTACACAATGAAAAAGGCTCTGCATGGGGGTTACCGGGGCACCACATATGTGACACAGGATATGTGGATGCAGGACTGCGTCATGCATGTTAACAATTTATCTAGAAACAAGACCATAACATAAGGTCAAGAACAAGGCTACTCTGGGATGAATACAAGTATATTGTACTTTTCTTGATCAATGATGGTATACATTATAAAGGAGGTTATATCGACATATATAGGCATATCTAGACATGTCTATATAACCTCATTGACTATATGTCAGGTACAGTGCAGGTTTGCTGCGTTGGACAAACTGCAACACACTTAGTCTAATGGTGTGTTATTATGCCTGACCATTCATTTGTTAACTAACACAAGGGCAAACCAAAAACAAAGTCTATAACAAAATTTTCATGTATGGAGACCAGTTAGAATGGAGCAGTGTAATATCTGGTGTAAAACGTAGCTAACTGAAGATTCTGGCAGGCTTGTAAAACTTGACACACTGGATACAAAACTACCGATGTATTTTTCTACACTGTTGTAAAGATTACAAAACTTACAACCTACAAGTTTCCACATGTGCATGTGCCTAGAACTAGGATGGTCTCCAATGCCTAAGGGAATTTTCTTTGTCATTGAGCCTGTAGGCTCGTTCTCATTTAAATGTCGAAATGCTGTCGCCTGACTTTACGCCTTGATATGGAGCAAATTATAGACAACATCACTGGTTCCTTCACTTTTCCACAACCCCTGTAATGTTTTACAAAAGATGCACAACAACATTCGTATTGGTTGATGGCTTAGAAGATTATTATAGCCACGGGTGGGATTTCACCCCCTAAAATATGGCTGTCGCCTGAGAAGAAACGAAGAATTCAAATAGTAGCCAAAAATGTAACAATTCAGTTCCCAGAATGATAGTTCGGTAGGTGTAACTAGCTGTCCAGGCCCTCTGACCGATCACGTCTGCCACTGATCTTGGAGGCTGTGTGAGGTGGTTCATGCCTGTCGCCAGATTCTGTAACAAACGTTACCACCACGAGTACGATGGTTGCCACGGTTATATCATCCACGTATAAGACTAGAAATGATCGTTTTTGTGACGCTGTACAGTTTTTCTGGCTTTTTAAAGAAACAAGAAAGGGTTGTTGACTGTCATTTGTATCCCACCTTGCTTAACAAAATGTTGTACAGAAATGACTGTAACAAACGTTACCATTGTTCGATGCTGTCTAAGCTTTCTTTTTTACCTGGTGTAAAAAAGCTGCCCAATTTTTAAATGTTCCTCTGAGGGACGCCCACTTATACCTAAATGATGTAGTCAATAAGGTGAGTCCTTTCGAAGAAAACAGGGTAAAGTCTACTGTTGTAACAAACGTTACCGGTAGCGTTTGTTACATGCCCTGTAATGCATTACCAATGGGGCCGAAAATAATAAGTTGCCATTTTTGGCTATGGTTAAAAGAGGAATTTTCCTAAACAACCACGTAGTTTTCACTGAAAATAAAGACGATTTATTTTTCGACCAAAAAATGCCATATTCGACATTTCAATGAGAACGAGTGTGTAACGGGCATATGAAAATGGTCTGATATACGTTTTAGTTGCCTTTAATAGCTTTGACGATTTGAGGCCTTAGGTTTTTGCCAGTTCGCAAAAATTGAAGTCTTCAAACATTACAACAAGATGACTGTAGTCAATATGTTAGTGTATACATATTTCACAGTGCCTGCCATGCAAGAACATAACGTCCTTGGTCGGAATGAACTGACATTTTGAATCAAGTGTGGAAGTCACAAGTCGGACTTCCTCTGGTTTAATGTTGGGCATGTCTGAGATACTGGTCAGAGGGAACGATCATACATACATTAGATATTTCATACAATGTTGTAAGAAAATGGGCAGAAAGGAGGTGATGTGACTTGTGTGTTACCGACCGGTGTTGCGATTGTCCTAATGTTGGAAGGTCATTAGTCTGTGGCACTGTGGTAAAGGTCACCACTTCTCTGACCACAACACCAAAAGCTTTTTAGGCTCGCATGTCTTCATCAGGTTAAAACAAGAAATTGTTCCATGATTTGGCATCTTCCTATTTTTGTCTTGCATTACCTGCTTGTTTTGTCTGTTGGGCTATTCTACAGCCCTTAGGCCACACCAATTTAATTTCTTGGTTCACGGATTTTTTCATAAAAAATATGGAGCGAGAGGGCGAAATAAAAATAAAAATTGTAAAATGGTTGGGGTAAAGGTAACGGCTAATCCAAAACATAAAGAAAAAAAGTTTTCAGCTTGAAAAAAGTACAAAAACACTATCTTTGTACAGTAACAGCACCTGTAACCACACTTTAAGGAGCTTATAATATAAAGGCCAATTTGCTACACCAGAAAGTTGGTGAATGGTTTCATTAATGGTGAAAATTTGCTGAGTGGTAATTTTTATTTTTATTTTTTTTTTCCAAAAAATAGGAGCGAGCGAATCCGTGAACCAAGAAATTAAATCGGTGTAGCCTTATGCCTCCATATGACGGTATGCCTTCAATGGTTTAGACTCCATGTTTTTCATAACATACTATGTGACTCTTCATTGATACTATCAATTTTGCAGCAGTTGGAACACTGCTTTTCCCCCACCTACTTGCATGAGCTTTTGCATTTATTTCTTGATACAGCAGAAGCCGCTTAATTGCACATCCCATTTGCCAGCATATTTTGTGCAATTATTCGCATGGTGCAATAATGCGAAGTTATCCAGCTGGACTGCAAATTTAAAGGTTTGGGATTTGGGGATTCCGTGCAATTAACTAGAATTATTCAAAACTATCGGTAAATATAGTCGACGCTTGTGTTCCTTTGTGACAATGCCCTTCTTCTCAAACATCTTGTACGTAGATAATAAACATCTTTTGTACTTTTGTAATGGCTACAGTAGAAGCCAGTTAATCGTACAAGGTATTACCGCACACTTCTGTTAATTGCACGGAATACCAAAATCCCGAACTGATGAGGTCCAGCTGGATAACTTCGCATATCATTGCACCACACGGTTAATTGGCGAATGGGGTGTGCAATTAAGCGGCTTCTACTGTATTTCACAGTCCTTGCTTGATTTCCAATGATGTATTTGCATCTGTAAGTAGCAACGACTATAGCTGTAGTACAGTGCACCAGTCAGAATTGCCCTGAGGATTGTGAGAGACAATCACCGAAACGGGGTGAAAATAAAACAAGGGTTGTGAAATAAAAGATCTGTATCTTATACATGTATGTCCATACAGATCCCTTCTCATTATTGTGACCATATTAAGTTTACACGATGGTTTATGTGTGGTTTTCACTTCTATACCAAAAGTCTCCATAACTTACCTCCTCTCAGTACCCAATTTATCATGGTCCCAAACCCCCCAAAGCCGCCAATACCCTGATCTGGCTCGTCTTCTGTGTGGCCCAATAAGACAACAAGTAATATTTCTTCATTAAGTAGATTTTCCTTTTTCCATCAACAATAATACATACACCAGGTGCATTACCTTCAATGTAAAGATGAAGCATGGGAGGTATTACGCCTGACTAAAATTCTGAGAGATTGAAACTCTGCTTTTAGTCAATCAGGTAACCCCCTATTACATCCTCTCAAATCCAATCAAATCCTCTTTATCCTCACCTGTAAAAGAAAGGATCCATTTCCTATGTGGAAATACAAAACTTCTTCACATCTTCATTTATTATATTAATTTAGATCTATGAGGGTAGCCATCGTAATTTCAGTAATTTTCGGCAATAAATTGTTTGATTTTTAAGGGCCTCTTAGGGCGGCCCAGGCCTCAATAACGGAAACACTCGAGGGTTTATCATATGGCTGTTCATAGTTCCACATACCTATCACAAAGGATTACTCAATTTGGCCGACTTTGATCTTCCGACCTCAGCATAGTATGCCTGGTTTCTCATACAATCATATTTTTGAAGGTGCTCATATGTACAAATTAAAGTGAAAAAGACTGTCACAATTCTATCAAGACAAGAGTAGCAAAATTATGTGTCAAAGAACTTGATCAAGAAAAGTACAATATACTTGTGTTCATCCCAGAGTAGCCTTGTTCTTGACCTTTTTTTGTGGTCTTGTTTCTAGATACATTTTCAATATGCATGACACAGTCCTGCAGCTACGTATCCTGTGTATTAAAGGGGCATTCCACTTCACACGGGAGTGTTATTTTCCGATAGATATTGATTTTAGGAAGTAATAAATGCATACGTTTTCACATTATATGATAAAGTACCCAGTTGCTTCACGTGCCTCAAAAGCATTCAGTCTTCTACCAAACTCCCCAAGTACCCTCTAATTGAATTAATCCTATGGCTGAATACAATGCAAAACTTTTAGGTGAGGTTACAAAACTAATTTCAGGATTGCTAAGAAATCTCGCCTTGTTATGTGTTCTTTGCTATCTTATGAGCAATTTGCATTCTCGGTGTGCTTAGCGATCCTCATTTATTCCAAAATATGCACGATAAACAAAGTGTCTATGCGTATAGGGAATGCATGTCTAGGGTCTGCATTGGTTTACTGAGTGTCATATTGTTTTCCAAAACACATATCGCGCAATTCATCCCAAGGTGAATTCCACAAAATTCGGCTGATTATGTATTCATTGACACATTATCTATTGGAAAACACCACCCCCTTTTGGAGTGGAATGCCCTTTTAAACGGTGTCACATATGTGGTGCCCTGGTAACCCCCATGCAGAGCCTTTTTCATTGTGTACGACATACTAGATATACGCTGTGAATTTTAGTAAGGTATCTACTAAATGACGAAAAAGAGCAAAAGATTTGTAAAAAAATGTGTGAAATCAAGGTAATTCATTTTCAGGTATCCTTATAACCCCCATGTAAAGCCCAAATTAACATTTCCAATCAATTATGATATTTTTCACATTTAAGTATGACTTACAAGATGACAGGAGCAAAATCACGCGTCAGAGAACTTGACTCTCTGCTGTTTTGGCTTGAAACATGACTGAGTACACCCTTAGCAACTGCCTTAGCAACAGTTTTGCTAACGATTCTGCAAGAAATGACGTAAAAAACACATTTCTGCATCTGTTACATGTTAAACATTTTAACACGATTCCTTGTACTTCTACTGATGTAATCAAAGTAAAATACTACAGAAAAGTAAGTTCTTTGCAACAGTTTTGTTGTGGAGTACGATCTGAAACCTCCTTAACAACAGCCTTAGCAACGGCCTTAGCAACGATATTGTCACTATAAGCTGGCAGATGTGTCATTCTTAACACATTCATATCTCCGGATTTCATTGATGGATTTCGATCATTTAAAGCTTAATATGCAGAGAAGGATACGTACGGTAAGTCCAACTCATCAGGCAAGGCCCCATAGGTAATGAAAATAAATGAACGATATTGGAAAGTAAAGTATATATTTTTCACCAGAAAATCACCAAAAAATATGATTTTAGGCCGTCATAATTTCGTGTTGAATCACAATATCAAAAATCAATTGATATTTTTATGATCCTCTTAACAGGTTCTACCAGCCTGTGTAATTTTCGTGGAAAAATATTGATGTTTAATTTTTTGCCCCTCCCCCTTATTGAAGACACGAAATTTCCAGATCATTTAGGTGGTGATAGGTTTGAAGGGTGATAGCCGGTAGAAAGCTACCATACCAGAATGGCTATCACGTCAAAATATATGCCACAGGCCTTCTACTATTCAAAAATAACAAGGAGAATTTGCCACCTCGGAGGTACCGATTTTTCCTCTGGCCCATGGACTACAAAGAGACCTTTCTACTGATACCAGAGTTTGCCTATTTCGGACACTTTTGAAAAATCTACATTTTAAGTTGAGGTTAGATGTGGTTAACTTTAAACGCAAATCACTCGCCTATAACAAGAGCTATCAAAAAACGGATTGCAGTGTTAAACTCCCCACAAAGAGACTTTTCTACTGATACCATAGTTTGCCTATTTCGGACACTTTTGAAAAATCCACATTTTTGGCCGCGGTTAGGGGGACTTAGCTATAAACGCGAATAACTCGCCAACAACAAAAGCTATTAAAAAACGGATTGCAGTGTTCAACTCCCCACAAAGAGACCTTTCCAATGATACCATAGTTTGCCTATTTCGGACACTTATGAAAAATCCACATTTTTGGTCGCGGTTAGGGGGACTTAGCTATAAACGCGAATAACTCGCCAACAACACGAGCTATTAAAAAACGGATTGCAGTTTTCAACTCCCCACAAAGAGACCTTTCCAATGATACCATAGTTTGCCAATTTCGGACACTTTTGGAAAATCAACATTTTAAGTTGAGGTTAGATGTGGTTAACTTTAAACGCAAATCACTCGCCTATAACAAGAGCTATCAAAAAACGGATTGCAGTGTTAAACTCCCCACAAAGAAACTTTTCTACTGATACCATAGTTTGCCTATTTCGGACACTTTTGAAAAATCCACATTTTTGGCCGCGGTTAGGGGGACTTAGCTATAAAGGCAAATAACTCGCCAACAACAAAAGCTATTAAAAAACGGATTGCAGTGTTCAACTCCCCACAAAGAGACCTTTCCAATGATACCATAGTTTGCCTATTTCGGACACTTTTGAAAAATCTACATTTTTGGTCGCGGTTAGGGGGACTTAGCTATAAACGCGAATAACTCACCAACAACAAGAGCTATTAAAAAACGGATTGCAGTGTGCAACTCCCCACAAAGAGACCTTTCCAATGATACCATAGTTTGCCTATTTCGGACACTTTTGAAAAATCTACATTTTTGGCCGCGGTTAGGGGGACTTAGCTATAAACGCGAATAACTCGCCAACAACAAGAGCTATCAAAAAACGGATTGCAGTGTTCAACTCCCCACAAAGAGACCTTTCTAATGATACCATAGTTTGCCTATTTCGGACACTTTTGAAAAATCTACATTTTAAGTTGAGGTTAGATGTGGTTAACTTTAAACGCAAATCACTCGCCTATAACAAGAGCTATTAAAAAACGGATTGCAGTGTTAAACTCCCCACAAACAGACCTTTCCAATGATACCATAGTTTGCCTATTTTGGACACTTTTGAAAAATCTACATTTTAAGTTGAGGTAAGATGTGGTTAACTTTAAACGCGAATAACTCGCCTATAACAAGAGCTATTAAAAAACGGATTGCAGTGTTAAACTCCCCAAAAACAGACCTTTCCAATGATACCATAGTTTGCCTATTTCGGACACTTTTGAAAAATCTACATTTTTGGTCGCGGTTAGGGGGACTTAGCTATAAACGCGAATAACTCGCCAACAACACGAGCTATTAAAAAACGGATTGCAGTGTTCAACTCCCCATAAAGAGATCTTTCCAATGATACCATAGTTTGCCTATTTCGGACACTTTTGAAAAATCTACATTTTTGGCCGCGGTTAGGGGGACTTAGCTATAAACGCGAATAACTCGCCAACAACAAGAGCTATTAAAAAACGGATTGCAGTTTTCAACTCCCCACAAAGAGACCTTTCCAATGATACCATAGTTTGCCTATTTCGGACACTTTTGAAAAATCCACATTTTTGGTCGCGGTTAGGGGGACTTAGCTATAAACGCGAATAACTCGCCAACAACACGAGCTATTAAAAAACGGATTGCAGTGTTCAACTCCCCATAAAGAGACCTTTCCAATGATACCATAGTTTGCCTATTTTGGACACTTTTGAAAAATCTACATTTTTGGCCGCGGTTAGGGGGACTTAGCTATAAACGCGAATAACAAAAATCAACATTTTAAGTTGAGGTTAGATGTGGTTAACTTTAAGCGCGAATCACTCGCATATAACAAGAGCTATTAAAAAACGGATTGCATTGTTCAACACCCCACAATGAGACCTTTCCAATGATACCATAGTTTGCCTATTTCGGACACTTTTGAAAAATCCACATTTTTGGTTACTGTAATCGGTGCTTAGCTATGAACGCGAATAACTCGGCAACAACAAGAGCTATAAAAAAAACGGATTGCATTGTTCAACTCCCCACAAAGAGACCTTTCTAATGATACCATAGTTTGCCAATTTCGGACACTTTTTAAAAATCAACATTTGAAGTTGAGGTTAGATGTGGTTAACTTTAAACGCGAATAACTCGCCTATAACAAGAGCTATTAAAAACGGATTGCAGTGTTCAACTCCCCACAAAGAGACCTTTCTAATGATACCATAGTTTGCCTATTTCGGACACTTTTGAAAAATCAACATTTTAAGTTGAGGTTAGATGTGGTTAACTTTAAACGCGAATCACTCGCCTATAACAAGAGCTATCAAAAAACGGATTGCAGTGTTAAACTCCCCACAAAGAGACCTTTCTACTGATACCATAGTTTGCCTATTTCGGACACTTTTGAAAAATCTACATTTTTGGTCACGGTTAGGGGGACTTAGCTATAAACGCGAATAACTCACCAACAACAAGAGCTATTAAAAAACGGATTGCAGTGTGCAACTCCCCACAAAGAGACCTTTCCAATGATACCATAGTTTGCCTATTTCGGACACTTTTGAAAAATCTACATTTTTGGCCGCGGTTAGGGGGACTTAGCTATAAACGCGAATAACTCGCCAACAACAAGAGCTATCAAAAAACGGATTGCAGTGTTCAACTCCCCACAAAGAGACCTTTCTAATGATACCATAGTTTGCCTATTTCGGACACTTTTTAAAAATCAACATTTCAAGTTGAGGTTAGATGTGGTTAACTTTAAACGCGAATAACTCGCCAACAACACGAGCTATTAAAAAACGGATTGCAGTGTTCAACTCCCCATAAAGAGACCTTTCCAATGATACCATAGTTTGCCTATTTCGGACACTTTTAAAAATCAACATTTTAAGTTGAGGTTAGATGTGGTTAACTTTAAACGCGAATCACTCGCCTATAACAAGAGCTATCAAAAAACGGATTGCAGTGTTAAACTCCCCACAAAGAGACCTTTCCAATGATACCATAGTTTGCCTATTTCGGACACTTTTGAAAAATCTACATTTTTGGCCGCGGTTAGGGGGACTTAGCTATAAACGCAAATAACTCGCCAACAACAAGAGCTATCAAAAAACGGATTGCAGTGTTCAACTCCCCACAAAGAGACCTTTCTAATGATACCATAGTTTGCCTATTTCGGACACTTTTAAAAATCTACATTTTAAGTTGAGGTTAGATGTGGTTAACTTTAAACGCAAATCACTCGCCTATAGCAAGAGCTATTAAAAAACGGATTGCAGTGTTAAACTCCCCACAAACAGACCTTTCCAATGATACCATAGTTTGCCTATTTCGGACACTTTTGAAAAATCTACATTTTAAGTTGAGGTAAGATGTGGTTAACTTTAAACGCGAATAACTCGCCTATAACAAGAGCTATTAAAAAACGGATTGCAGTGTTAAACTCCCCAAAAACAGACCTTTCCAATGATACCATAGTTTGCCTATTTCGGACACTTTTGAAAAATCTACATTTTTGGTCGCGGTTAGGGGGACTTAGCTATAAACGCGAATAACTCGCCAACAACACGAGCTATTAAAAAACGGATTGCAGTGTTCAACTCCCCATAAAGAGACCTTTCCAATGATACCATAGTTTGCCTATTTCGGACACTTTTGAAAAATCTACATTTTTGGCCGCGGTTAGGGGGACTTAGCTATAAACGCGAATAACTCGCCAACAACAAGAGCTATTAAAAAACGGATTGCAGTTTTCAACTCCCCACAAAGAGACCTTTCCAATGATACCATAGTTTGCCTATTTCGGACACTTTTGAAAAATCCACATTTTTGGTCGCGGTTAGGGGGACTTAGCTATAAACGCGAATAACTCGCCAACAACACGAGCTATTAAAAAACGGATTGCAGTTTTCAACTCCCCACAAAGAGACCTTTCCAATGATACCATAGTTTGCCTATTTCGGACACTTTTGAAAAATCTACATTTTTGGCCGCGGTTAGGGGGACTTAGCTATAAACGCGAATAACTCGCCAACAACAAGAGCTATTAAAAAACGGATTGCAGTGTTCAACTCCCCACAAAGAGACCTTTCTAATGATACCATAGTTTGCCTATTTCGGACACTTTTGAAAAATCCACATTTTTGGCCGCGGTTAGGGGGACTTAGCTATAAACGCGAATAACTCGCCAACAACAAGAGCTATTAAAAAACGGATTGCAGTGTTCAACTCCCCACAAAGAGACCTTTCCAATGATACCATAGTTTGCCTATTTCGGACACTTTTGAAAAATCTACATTTTTGGTCGCGGTTAGGGGGACTTAGCTATAAACGCGAATAACTCACCAACAACAAGAGCTATTAAAAAACGGATTGCAGTGTGCAACTCCCCACAAAGAGACCTTTCCAATGATACCATAGTTTGCCTATTTCGGACACTTTTGAAAAATCTACATTTTTGGCCGCGGTTAGGGGGACTTAGCTATAAACGCGAATAACTCGCCAACAACAAGAGCTATCAAAAAACGGATTGCAGTGTTCAACTCCCCACAAAGAGACCTTTCTAATGATACCATAGTTTGCCTATTTCGGACACTTTTTAAAAATCTACATTTTAAGTTGAGGTTAGATGTGGTTAACTTAAAACGCAAATCACTCGCCTATAACAAGAGCTATTAAAAAACGGATTGCAGTGTTCAACTCCCCACAAACAGACCTTTCCAATGATACCATAGTTTGCCTATTTCGGACACTTTTGAAAAATCTACATTTTAAGTTGAGGTAAGATGTGGTTAACTTTAAACGCGAATAACTCGCCTATAACAAGAGCTATTAAAAAACGGATTGCAGTGTTCAACTCCCCACAAACAGACCTTTCCAATGATACCATAGTTTGCCTATTTCGGACACTTTTTAAAAATCAACATTTTAAGTTGAGGTTAGATGTGGTTAACTTTAAACGCAAATCACTCGCCTATAACAAGAGCTATCAAAAAACGGATTGCAGTGTTAAACTCCCCACAAAGAGACCTTTCCAATGATACCATAGTTTGCCTATTTCGGACACTTTTGAAAAATCCACATTTTTGGCCGCGGTTAGGGGGACTTAGCTATAAACGCGAATAACTCGCCAACAACAAAAGCTATTAAAAAACGGATTGCAGTGTTCAACTCCCCACAAAGAGACCTTTCCAATGATACCATAGTTTGCCTATTTCGGACACTTTTGAAAAATCCACATTTTTGGTCGCGGTTAGGGGGACTTAGCTATAAACGCGAATAACTCGCCAACAACACGAGCTATTAAAAAACGGATTGCAGTGTTCAACTCCCCATAAAGAGACCTTTCCAATGATACCATAGTTTGCCTATTTCGGACACTTTTGAAAAATCTACATTTTTGGCCGCGGTTAGGGGGACTTAGCTATAAACGCGAATAACTCGCCAACAACAAGAGCTATTAAAAAACGGATTGCAGTGTTCAACTCCCCACAAAGAGACCTTTCCAATGATACCATAGTTTGCCTATTTCGGACACTTTTGAAAAATCCACATTTTTGGTCGCGGTTAGGGGGACTTAGCTATAAACGCGAATAACTCGCCAACAACACGAGCTATTAAAAAACGGATTGCAGTTTTCAACTCCCCACAAAGAGACCTTTCCAATGATACCATAGTTTGCCAATTTCGGACACTTTTGGAAAATCAACATTTTTAGTTGAGGTTAGATGTGGTTAACTTTAAACGCGAATCACTCGCCTATAACAAGAGCTATTAAAAACGGATTGCAGTGTTAAACTCCCCAAAAACAGACCTTTCCAATGATACCATAGTTTGCCTATTTCGGACACTTTTGAAAAATCTACATTTTTGGTCGCGGTTAGGGGGACTTAGCTATAAACGCGAATAACTCGCCAACAACACGAGCTATTAAAAAACGGATTGCAGTGTTCAACTCCCCATAAAGAGACCTTTCCAATGATACCATAGTTTACCTATTTCGGACACTTTTGAAAAATCTACATTTTTGGCCGCGGTTAGGGGGACTTAGCTATAAACGCGAATAACTCGCCAACAACAAGAGCTATTAAAAAACGGATTGCAGTGTTCAACTCCCCACAAAGAGACCTTTCCAATGATACCATAGTTTGCCTATTTCGGACACTTTTGAAAAATCCACATTTTTGGTCGCGGTTAGGGGGACTTAGCTATAAACGCGAATAACTCACCAACAACAAGAGCTATTAAAAAACGGATTGCAGTGTGCAACTCCCCACAAAGAGACCTTTCCAATGATACCATAGTTTGCCTATTTCGGACACTTTTGAAAAATCTACATTTTTGGCCGCGGTTAGGGGGACTTAGCTATAAACGCGAATAACTCGCCAACAACAAGAGCTATCAAAAAACGGATTGCAGTGTTCAACTCCCCACAAAGAGACCTTTCTAATGATACCATAGTTTGCCTATTTCGGACACTTTTTAAAAATCTACATTTTAAGTTGAGGTTAGATGTGGTTAACTTAAAACGCAAATCACTCGCCTATAACAAGAGCTATTAAAAAACGGATTGCAGTGTTCAACTCCCCACAAACAGACCTTTCCAATGATACCATAGTTTGCCTATTTCGGACACTTTTGAAAAATCTACATTTTAAGTTGAGGTAAGATGTGGTTAACTTTAAACGCGAATAACTCGCCTATAACAAGAGCTATTAAAAAACGGATTGCAGTGTTCAACTCCCCACAAACAGACCTTTCCAATGATACCATAGTTTGCCTATTTCGGACACTTTTTAAAAATCAACATTTTAAGTTGAGGTTAGATGTGGTTAACTTTAAACGCAAATCACTCGCCTATAACAAGAGCTATCAAAAAACGGATTGCAGTGTTAAACTCCCCACAAAGAGACCTTTCCAATGATACCATAGTTTGCCTATTTCGGACACTTTTGAAAAATCCACATTTTTGGCCGCGGTTAGGGGGACTTAGCTATAAACGCGAATAACTCGCCAACAACAAAAGCTATTAAAAAACGGATTGCAGTGTTCAACTCCCCACAAAGAGACCTTTCCAATGATACCATAGTTTGCCTATTTCGGACACTTTTGAAAAATCCACATTTTTGGTCGCGGTTAGGGGGACTTAGCTATAAACGCGAATAACTCGCCAACAACACGAGCTATTAAAAAACGGATTGCAGTGTTCAACTCCCCATAAAGAGACCTTTCCAATGATACCATAGTTTGCCTATTTCGGACACTTTTGAAAAATCTACATTTTTGGCCGCGGTTAGGGGGACTTAGCTATAAACGCGAATAACTCGCCAACAACAAGAGCTATTAAAAAACGGATTGCAGTGTTCAACTCCCCACAAAGAGACCTTTCCAATGATACCATAGTTTGCCTATTTCGGACACTTTTGAAAAATCCACATTTTTGGTCGCGGTTAGGGGGACTTAGCTATAAACGCGAATAACTCGCCAACAACACGAGCTATTAAAAAACGGATTGCAGTTTTCAACTCCCCACAAAGAGACCTTTCCAATGATACCATAGTTTGCCAATTTCGGACACTTTTGGAAAATCAACATTTTTAGTTGAGGTTAGATGTGGTTAACTTTAAACGCGAATCACTCGCCTATAACAAGAGCTATTAAAAACGGATTGCAGTGTTAAACTCCCCAAAAACAGACCTTTCCAATGATACCATAGTTTGCCTATTTCGGACACTTTTGAAAAATCTACATTTTTGGTCGCGGTTAGGGGGACTTAGCTATAAACGCGAATAACTCGCCAACAACACGAGCTATTAAAAAACGGATTGCAGTGTTCAACTCCCCATAAAGAGACCTTTCCAATGATACCATAGTTTACCTATTTCGGACACTTTTGAAAAATCTACATTTTTGGCCGCGGTTAGGGGGACTTAGCTATAAACGCGAATAACTCGCCAACAACAAGAGCTATTAAAAAACGGATTGCAGTGTTCAACTCCCCACAAAGAGACCTTTCCAATGATACCATAGTTTGCCTATTTCGGACACTTTTGAAAAATCCACATTTTTGGTCGCGGTTAGGGGGACTTAGCTATAAACGCGAATAACTCACCAACAACAAGAGCTATTAAAAAACGGATTGCAGTGTGCAACTCCCCACAAAGAGACCTTTCCAATGATACCATAGTTTGCCTATTTCGGACACTTTTGAAAAATCTACATTTTTGGCCGCGGTTAGGGGGACTTAGCTATAAACGCGAATAACTCGCCAACAACAAGAGCTATCAAAAAACGGATTGCAGTGTTCAACTCCCCACAAAGAGACCTTTCTAATGATACCATAGTTTGCCTATTTCGGACACTTTTTAAAAATCTACATTTTAAGTTGAGGTTAGATGTGGTTAACTTAAAACGCAAATCACTCGCCTATAACAAGAGCTATTAAAAAACGGATTGCAGTGTTCAACTCCCCACAAACAGACCTTTCCAATGATACCATAGTTTGCCTATTTCGGACACTTTTGAAAAATCTACATTTTAAGTTGAGGTAAGATGTGGTTAACTTTAAACGCGAATAACTCGCCTATAACAAGAGCTATTAAAAAACGGATTGCAGTGTTCAACTCCCCACAAACAGACCTTTCCAATGATACCATAGTTTGCCTATTTCGGACACTTTTTAAAAATCAACATTTTAAGTTGAGGTTAGATGTGGTTAACTTTAAACGCAAATCACTCGCCTATAACAAGAGCTATCAAAAAACGGATTGCAGTGTTAAACTCCCCACAAAGAGACCTTTCCAATGATACCATAGTTTGCCTATTTCGGACACTTTTGAAAAATCCACATTTTTGGCCGCGGTTAGGGGGACTTAGCTATAAACGCGAATAACTCGCCAACAACAAAAGCTATTAAAAAACGGATTGCAGTGTTCAACTCCCCACAAAGAGACCTTTCCAATGATACCATAGTTTGCCTATTTCGGACACTTTTGAAAAATCCACATTTTTGGTCGCGGTTAGGGGGACTTAGCTATAAACGCGAATAACTCGCCAACAACACGAGCTATTAAAAAACGGATTGCAGTGTTCAACTCCCCATAAAGAGACCTTTCCAATGATACCATAGTTTGCCTATTTCGGACACTTTTGAAAAATCTACATTTTTGGCCGCGGTTAGGGGGACTTAGCTATAAACGCGAATAACTCGCCAACAACAAGAGCTATTAAAAAACGGATTGCAGTGTTCAACTCCCCACAAAGAGACCTTTCCAATGATACCATAGTTTGCCTATTTCGGACACTTTTGAAAAATCCACATTTTTGGTCGCGGTTAGGGGGACTTAGCTATAAACGCGAATAACTCGCCAACAACACGAGCTATTGAAAAACGGATTGCAGTTTTCAACTCCCCACAAAGAGACCTTTCCAATGATACCATAGTTTGCCAATTTCGGACACTTTTGGAAAATCAACATTTTTAGTTGAGGTTAGATGTGGTTAACTTTAAACGCGAATCACTCGCCTATAACAAGAGCTATTAAAAACGGATTGCAGTGTTAAACTCCCCAAAAACAGACCTTTCCAATGATACCATAGTTTGCCTATTTCGGACACTTTTGAAAAATCTACATTTTTGGTCGCGGTTAGGGGGACTTAGCTATAAACGCGAATAACTCGCCAACAACACGAGCTATTAAAAAACGGATTGCAGTGTTCAACTCCCCATAAAGAGACCTTTCCAATGATACCATAGTTTACCTATTTCGGACACTTTTGAAAAATCTACATTTTTGGCCGCGGTTAGGGGGACTTAGCTATAAACGCGAATAACTCGCCAACAACAAGAGCTATTAAAAAACGGATTGCAGTGTTCAACTCCCCACAAAGAGACCTTTCCAATGATACCATAGTTTGCCTATTTCGGACACTTTTGAAAAATCCACATTTTTGGTCGCGGTTAGGGGGACTTAGCTATAAACGCGAATAACTCACCAACAACAAGAGCTATTAAAAAACGGATTGCAGTGTGCAACTCCCCACAAAGAGACCTTTCCAATGATACCATAGTTTGCCTATTTCGGACACTTTTGAAAAATCTACATTTTTGGCCGCGGTTAGGGGGACTTAGCTATAAACGCGAATAACTCGCCAACAACAAGAGCTATCAAAAAACGGATTGCAGTGTTCAACTCCCCACAAAGAGACCTTTCTAATGATACCATAGTTTGCCTATTTCGGACACTTTTAAAAATCTACATTTTAAGTTGAGGTTAGATGTGGTTAACTTAAAACGCAAATCACTCGCCTATAACAAGAGCTATTAAAAAACGGATTGCAGTGTTCAACTCCCCACAAAGAGACCTTTCCAATGATACCATAGTTTGCCTATTTCGGACACTTTTGAAAAATCTACATTTTAAGTTGAGGTAAGATGTGGTTAACTTTAAACGCGAATAACTCGCCTATAACAAGAGCTATTAAAAAACGGATTGCAGTGTTCAACTCCCCACAAACAGACCTTTCCAATGATACCATAGTTTGCCTATTTCGGACACTTTTTAAAAATCAACATTTTAAGTTGAGGTTAGATGTGGTTAACTTTAAACGCAAATCACTCGCCTATAACAAGAGCTATCAAAAAACGGATTGCAGTGTTAAACTCCCCACAAAGAGACCTTTCCAATGATACCATAGTTTGCCTATTTCGGACACTTTTGAAAAATCCACATTTTTGGCCGCGGTTAGGGGGACTTAGCTATAAACGCGAATAACTCGCCAACAACAAAAGCTATTAAAAAACGGATTGCAGTGTTCAACTCCCCACAAAGAGACCTTTCCAATGATACCATAGTTTGCCTATTTCGGACACTTTTGAAAAATCCACATTTTTGGTCGCGGTTAGGGGGACTTAGCTATAAACGCGAATAACTCGCCAACAACACGAGCTATTAAAAAACGGATTGCAGTGTTCAACTCCCCATAAAGAGACCTTTCCAATGATACCATAGTTTGCCTATTTCGGACACTTTTGAAAAATCTACATTTTTGGCCGCGGTTAGGGGGACTTAGCTATAAACGCGAATAACTCGCCAACAACAAGAGCTATTAAAAAACGGATTGCAGTGTTCAACTCCCCACAAAGAGACCTTTCCAATGATACCATAGTTTGCCTATTTCGGACACTTTTGAAAAATCCACATTTTTGGTCGCGGTTAGGGGGACTTAGCTATAAACGCGAATAACTCGCCAACAACACGAGCTATTAAAAAACGGATTGCAGTTTTCAACTCCCCACAAAGAGACCTTTCCAATGATACCATAGTTTGCCAATTTCGGACACTTTTGGAAAATCAACATTTTTAGTTGAGGTTAGATGTGGTTAACTTTAAACGCGAATCACTCGCCTATAACAAGAGCTATTAAAAACGGATTGCAGTGTTAAACTCCCCAAAAACAGACCTTTCCAATGATACCATAGTTTGCCTATTTCGGACACTTTTGAAAAATCTACATTTTTGGTCGCGGTTAGGGGGACTTAGCTATAAACGCGAATAACTCGCCAACAACACGAGCTATTAAAAAACGGATTGCAGTGTTCAACTCCCCATAAAGAGACCTTTCCAATGATACCATAGTTTACCTATTTCGGACACTTTTGAAAAATCTACATTTTTGGCCGCGGTTAGGGGGACTTAGCTATAAACGCGAATAACTCGCCAACAACAAGAGCTATTAAAAAACGGATTGCAGTGTTCAACTCCCCACAAAGAGACCTTTCCAATGATACCATAGTTTGCCTATTTCGGACACTTTTGAAAAATCCACATTTTTGGTCGCGGTTAGGGGGACTTAGCTATAAACGCGAATAACTCGCCAACAACAAGAGCTATTAAAAAACGGATTGCAGTGTGCAACTCCCCACAAAGAGACCTTTCCAATGATACCATAGTTTGCCTATTTCGGACACTTTTGAAAAATCTACATTTTTGGCCGCGGTTAGGGGGACTTAGCTATAAACGCGAATAACTCGCCAACAACAAGAGCTATCAAAAAACGGATTGCAGTGTTCAACTCCCCACAAAGAGACCTTTCTAATGATACCATAGTTTGCCTATTTCGGACACTTTTTAAAAATCTACATTTTAAGTTGAGGTTAGATGTGGTTAACTTAAAACGCGAATCACTCGCCTATAACAAGAGCTATTAAAAAACGGATTGCAGTGTTCAACTCCCCACAAAGAGACCTTTCCAATGATACCATAGTTTGCCTATTTCGGACACTTTTGAAAAATCTACATTTTAAGTTGAGGTTAGATGTGGTTAACTTTAAACGCGAATAACTCGCCTATAACAAGAGCTATTAAAAAACGGATTGCAGTGTTCAACTCCCCACAAAGAGACCTTTCCAATGATACCATAGTTTGCCTATTTCGGACACTTTTTAAAAATCAACATTTTAAGTTGAGGTTAGATGTGGTTAACTTTAAACGCGAATCACTCGCCTATAACAAGAGCTATCAAAAAACGGATTGCAGTGTTAAACTCCCCACAAAGAGACCTTTCCAATGATACCATAGTTTGCCTATTTCGGACACTTTTGAAAAATCCACATTTTTGGCCGCGGTTAGGGGGACTTAGCTATAAACGCGAATAACTCGCCAACAACAAAAGCTATTAAAAAACGGATTGCAGTGTTCAACTCCCCACAAAGAGACCTTTCCAATGATACCATAGTTTGCCTATTTCGGACACTTTTGAAAAATCCACATTTTTGGTCGCGGTTAGGGGGACTTAGCTATAAACGCGAATAACTCGCCAACAACAAGAGCTATTAAAAAACGGATTGCAGTGTTCAACTCCCCACAAAGAGACCTTTCCAATGATACCATAGTTTGCCTATTTCGGACACTTTTGAAAAATCTACATTTTTGGCCGCGGTTAGGGGGACTTAGCTATAAACGCGAATAACTCGCCAACAACAAGAGCTATTAAAAAACGGATTGCAGTGTTCAACTCCCCACAAAGAGACCTTTCCAATGATACCATAGTTTGCCTATTTCGGACACTTTTGAAAAATCCACATTTTTGGTCGCGGTTAGGGGGACTTAGCTATAAACGCGAATAACTCGCCAACAACAGAGCTATTAAAAAACGGATTGCAGTTTTCAACTCCCCACAAAGAGACCTTTCCAATGATACCATAGTTTGCCAATTTCGGACACTTTTGGAAAATCAACATTTTTAGTTGAGGTTAGATGTGGTTAACTTTAAACGCGAATCACTCGCCTATAACAAGAGCTATTAAAAACGGATTGCAGTGTTAAACTCCCCAAAAACAGACCTTTCCAATGATACCATAGTTTGCCTATTTCGGACACTTTTGAAAAATCTACATTTTTGGTCGCGGTTAGGGGGACTTAGCTATAAACGCGAATAACTCGCCAACAACACGAGCTATTAAAAAACGGATTGCAGTGTTCAACTCCCCATAAAGAGACCTTTCCAATGATACCATAGTTTGCCTATTTCGGACACTTTTGAAAATCTACATTTTTGGCCGCGGTTAGGGGGACTTAGCTATAAACGCGAATAACTCGCCAACAACAAGAGCTATTAAAAAACGGATTGCAGTGTTCAACTCCCCACAAAGAGACCTTTCCAATGATACCATAGTTTGCCTATTTCGGACACTTTTGAAAAATCCACATTTTTGGTCGCGGTTAGGGGGACTTAGCTATTAACGCGAATAACTCGCCAACAACACGAGCTATTAAAAAACGGATTGCAGTTTTCAACTCCCCACAAAGAGACCTTTCCAATGATACCATAGTTTGCCAATTTCGGACACTTTTGGAAAATCAACATTTTTAGTTGAGGTTAGATGTGGTTAACTTTAAACGCGAATCACTCGCCTATAACAAGAGCTATTAAAAACGGATTGCAGTGTTAAACTCCCCACAAACAGACCTTTCCAATGATACCATAGTTTGCCTATTTCGGACACTTTTGAAAAATCTACATTTTTGGTCGCGGTTAGGGGGACTTAGCTATAAACGCGAATAACTCGCCAACAACACGAGCTATTAAAAAACGGATTGCAGTGTTCAACTCCCCACAAAGAGACCTTTCCAATGATACCATAGTTTGCCTATTTCGGACACTTTTGAAAAATCTACATTTTTGGCCGCGGTTAGGGGGACTTAGCTATAAACGCGAATAACTCACCAACAACAAGAGCTATTAAAAAACGGATTGCAGTGTGCAACTCCCCACAAAGAGACCTTTCCAATGATACCATAGTTTGCCTATTTCGGACACTTTTGAAAAATCTACATTTTTGGCCGCGGTTAGGGGGACTTAGCTATAAACGCGAATAACTCGCCAACAACAAGAGCTATTAAAAACGGATTGCAGTGTTCAACTCCCCACAAAGAGACCTTTCCAATGATACCATAGTTTGCCTATTTCGGACACTTTTGAAAAATCTACATTTTTGGCCGCGGTTAGGGGGACTTAGCTATAAACGCGAATAACTCGCCAACAACAAGAGCTATTAAAAAACGGATTGCAGTGTTCAACTCCCCACAAAGAGACCTTTCCAATGATACCATAGTTTGCCTATTTCGGACACTTTTGAAAAATCTACATTTTTGGCCGCGGTTAGGGGGACTTAGCTATAAACGCGAATAACTCGCCAACAACAAAAGCTATTAAAAAACGGATTGCAGTGTTCAACTCCCCACAAAGAGACCTTTCCAATGATACCATAGTTTGCCTATTTCGGACACTTTTGAAAAATCCACATTTTTGGTCGCGGTTAGGGGGACTTAGCTATAAACGCGAATAACTCGCCAACAACACGAGCTATTAAAAAACGGATTGCAGTTTTCAACTCCCCATAAAGAGACCTTTCCAATGATACCATAGTTTGCCTATTTCGGACACTTTTGAAAAATCTACATTTTTGGCCGCGGTTAGGGGGACTTAGCTATAAACGCGAATAACTCACCAACAACAAGAGCTATTAAAAAACGGATTGCAGTGTGCAACTCCCCACAAAGAGACCTTTCCAATGATACCATAGTTTGCCTATTTCGGACACTTTTGAAAAATCTACATTTTTGGCCGCGGTTAGGGGGACTTAGCTATAAACGCGAATAACTCGCCAACAACAAGAGCTATCAAAAAACGGATTGCAGTGTTCAACTCCCCACAAAGAGACCTTTCTAATGATACCATAGTTTGCCTATTTCGGACACTTTTTAAAAATCAACATTTTAAGTTGAGGTTAGATGTGGTTAACTTTAAACGCGAATCACTCGCCTATAACAAGAGCTATTAAAAAACGGATTGCAGTGTTCAACTCCCCACAAAGAGACCTTTCTAATGATACCATAGTTTGCCTATTTCGGACACTTTTAAAAATCAACATTTTAAGTTGAGGTTAGATGTGGTTAACTTTAAACGCGAATCACTCCCCTATAACAAGAGCTATTAAAAAACGGATTGCAGTGTTAAACTACCCACAAACAGACCTTTCCAATGATACCATAGTTTGCCTATTTCGGACACTTTTGAAAAATCTACATTTTTGGCCGCGGTTAGGGGGACTTAGCTATAAACGCGAATAACTCGCCAACAACAAGAGCTATTAAAAAACGGATTGCAGTTTTCAACTCCCCACAAAGAGACCTTTCCAATGATACCATAGTTTGCCAATTTCGGACACTTTTGGAAAATCAACATTTTAAGTTGAGGTTAGATGTGGTTAACTTTAAACGCGAATCACTCGCCTATAACAAGAGCTATTAAAAAACGGATTGCAGTGTTCAACTCCCCACAAAGAGACCTTTCTAATGATACCATAGTTTGCCTATTTCGGACACTTTTTAAAAATCAACATTTTAAGTTGAGGTTAGATGTGGTTAACTTTAAACGCGAATCACTCGCCTATAACAAGAGCTATCAAAAAACGGATTGCAGTGTTCAACTCCCCACAAAGAGACCTTTCTAATGATACCATAGTTTGCCTATTTCGGACACTTTTGAAAAATCTACATTTTTGGTCGCGGTTAGGGGGACTTAGCTATAAACGCGAATAACTCACCAACAACAAGAGCTATTAAAAAACGGATTGCAGTGTGCAACTCCCCACAAAGAGACCTTTCCAATGATACCATAGTTTGCCTATTTCGGACACTTTTGAAAAATCTACATTTTTGGCCGCGGTTAGGGGGACTTAGCTATAAACGCGAATAACTCGCCAACAACAAGAGCTATTAAAAAACGGATTGCAGTTTTCAACTCCCCACAAAGAGACCTTTCCAATGATACCATAGTTTGCCATTTCGGACACTTTTGGAAAATCAACATTTTAAGTTGAGGTTAGATGTGGTTAACTTTAAACGCGAATCACTCGCCTATAACAAGAGCTATTAAAAAACGGATTGCAGTGTTCAACTCCCCACAAAGAGACCTTTCCAATGATACCATAGTTTGCCTATTTCGGACACTTTTAAAAATCAACATTTTAAGTTGAGGTTAGATGTGGTTAACTTTAAACGCGAATCACTCGCCTATAACAAGAGCTATTAAAAACGGATTGCAGTGTTAAACTCCCCACAAACAGACCTTTCCAATGATACCATAGTTTGCCTATTTCGGACACTTTTGAAAAATCTACATTTTAAGTTCAGGTTAGATGTGGTTAACTTTAAACGCGAATAACTCGCCTATAACAAGAGCTATTAAAAACGGATTGCAGTGTTAAACTCCCCACAAAGAGACCTTTCCAATGATACCATAGTTTGCCTATTTCGGACACTTTTGAAAAATCTACATTTTTGGCCGCGGTTAGGGGGACTTAGCTATAAACGCGAATAACTCGCCAACAACAAGAGCTATTAAAAAACGGATTGCAGTTTTCAACTCCCCACAAAGAGACCTTTCCAATGATACCATAGTTTGCCAATTTCGGACACTTTTGGAAAATCAACATTTTAAGTTGAGGTTAGATGTGGTTAACTTTAAACGCAAATCACTCGCCTATAACAAGAGCTATTAAAAAACGGATTGCAGTGTTCAACTCCCCACAAAGAGACCTTTCTAATGATACCATAGTTTGCCTATTTCGGACACTTTTTAAAAATCAACATTTTAAGTTGAGGTTAGATGTGGTTAACTTTAAACGCGAATCACTCGCCTATAACAAGAGCTATCAAAAAACGGATTGCAGTGTTAAACTCCCCACAAAGAGACCTTTCTAATGATACCATAGTTTGCCTATTTCGGACACTTTTGAAAAATCACATTTTTGGCCGCGGTTAGGGGGACTTAGCTATAAACGCGAATAACTCGCCAACAACAAGAGCTATCAAAAAACGGATTGCAGTGTTCAACTCCCCACAAAGAGACCTTTCCAATGATACCATAGTTTGCCTATTTCGGACACTTTTTAAAAATCTACATTTTTGGTCGCGGTTAGGGGACTTAGCTATAAACGCGAATAACTCGCCAACAACAAGAGCTATTAAAAAACGGATTGCAGTGTTCAACTCCCCACAAAGAGACCTTTCCAATGATACCATAGTTTGCCTATTTCGGACACTTTTGAAAAATCTACATTTTTGGCCGCGGTTAGGGGGACTTAGCTATAAACGCGAATAACTCGCCAACAACAAGAGCTATTAAAAAACGGATTGCAGTGTTCAACTCCCCACAAAGAGACCTTTCCAATGATACCATAGTTTGCCTATTTCGGACACTTTTGAAAATCTACATTTTTGGCCGCGGTTAGGGGGACTTAGCTATAAACGCGAATAACTCGCCAACAACAAGAGCTATCAAAAAACGGATTGCAGTGTTCAACTCCCCACAAAGAGACCTTTCTAATGATACCATAGTTTGCCTATTTCGGACACTTTTTAAAAATCAACATTTTAAGTTGAGGTTAGATGTGGTTAACTTTAAACGCGAATCACTCGCCTATAACAAGAGCTATTAAAAAACGGATTGCAGTGTTCAACTCCCCACAAAGAGACCTTTCTAATGATACCATAGTTTGCCTATTTCGGACACTTTTTAAAAATCAACATTTTAAGTTGAGGTTAGATGTGGTTAACTTTAAACGCGAATCACTCGCCTATAACAAGAGCTATTAAAAAACGGATTGCAGTGTTAAACTACCCACAAAGAGACCTTTCCAATGATACCATAGTTTGCCTATTTCGGACACTTTTGAAAAATCTACATTTTTGGCCGCGGTTAGGGGGACTTAGCTATAAACGCGAATAACTCGCCAACAACAAGAGCTATCAAAAAACGGATTGCAGTGTTCAACTCCCCACAAAGAGACCTTTCCAATGATACCATAGTTTGCCTATTTCGGACACTTTTGGAAAATCAACATTTTAAGTTGAGGTTAGATGTGGTTAACTTTAAACGCGAATCACTCGCCTATAACAAGAGCTATTAAAAAACGGATTGCAGTGTTCAACTCCCCACAAAGAGACCTTTCTAATGATACCATAGTTTGCCTATTTCGGACACTTTTTAAAAATCAACATTTTAAGTTGAGGTTAGATGTGGTTAACTTTAAACGCGAATCACTCGCCTATAACAAGAGCTATCAAAAAACGGATTGCAGTGTTCAACTCCCCACAAAGAGACCTTTCTAATGATACCATAGTTTGCCTATTTCGGACACTTTTGAAAAATCTACATTTTGGTCGCGGTTAGGGGGACTTAGCTATAAACGCGAATAACTCACCAACAACAAGAGCTATTAAAAAACGGATTGCAGTGTGCAACTCCCCACAAAGAGACCTTTCCAATGATACCATAGTTTGCCTATTTCGGACACTTTTGAAAAATCTACATTTTTGGCCGCGGTTAGGGGGACTTAGCTATAAACGCAAATAACTCGCCAACAACAAGAGCTATTAAAAAACGGATTGCAGTGTTCAACTCCCCACAAAGAGACCTTTCCAATGATACCATAGTTTGCCTATTTCGGACACTTTTGGAAAATCAACATTTTAAGTTGAGGTTAGATGTGGTTAACTTTAAACGCGAATCACTCGCCTATAACAAGAGCTATTAAAAAACGGATTGCAGTGTTCAACTCCCCACAAAGAGACCTTTCTAATGATACCATAGTTTGCCTATTTCGGACACTTTTGAAAAATCCACATTTTTGGCCGCGGTTAGGGGGACTTAGCTATAAACGCGAATAACTCGCCAACAACAAAAGCTATTAAAAAACGGATTGCAGTGTTCAACTCCCCACAAAGAGACCTTTTTAATGATACCATAGTTTGCCTATTTCGGACACTTTTGAAAAATCTACATTTTTGGCCGCGGTTAGGGGGACTTAGCTATAAACGCGAATAACTCGCCAAACACACGAGCTATTAAAAACGGATTGCAGTGTTCAACTCCCCACAAAGAGACCTTTCCAATGATACCATAGTTTGCCTATTTCGGACACTTTTGAAAAATCTACATTTTTGGCCGCTGTTAGGGGACTTAGCTATAAACGCGAATAACTCGCCAACAAAAGAGCTATTAAAAAACGGATTGCAGTGTTCAACTCCCCACAAAGAGACCTTTCTAATGATACCATAGTTTGCCTATTTCGGACACTTTTGAAAAATCAACATTTTAAGTTGAGGTTAGATGTGGTTAACTTTAAACGCGAATCACTCGCCTATAACAAGAGCTATTAAAAAACGGATTGCAGTGTTCAACTCCCCACAAAGAGACCTTTCCAATGATACCATAGTTTGCCTATTTCGGACACTTTTTAAAAATCAACATTTTAAGTTGAGGTTAGATGTGGTTAACTTTAAACGCGAATCACTCGCCTATAACAAGAGCTATCAAAAAACGGATTGCAGTGTTAAACTCCCCACAAAGAGACCTTTCTACTGATACCATAGTTTGCCTATTTCGGACACTTTTGAAAAATCTACATTTTTGGTCGCGGTTAGGGGACTTAGCTATAAACGCGAATAACTCACCAACAACAAGAGCTATTAAAAAACGGATTGCAGTGTGCAACTCCCCACAAAGAGACCTTTCCAATGATACCATAGTTTGCCTATTTCGGACACTTTTGAAAAATCTACATTTTTGGTCGCGGTTAGGGGGACTTAGCTATAAACGCGAATAACTCGCCAACAACAAGAGCTATTAAAAAACGGATTGCAGTGTGCAACTGCCCACAAAGAGACCTTTCCAATGATACCATAGTTTGCCAATTTCGGACACTTTTGAAAATCAACATTTTAGTTGAGGTTAGATGTGGTTAACTTTAAACGCGAATCACTCGCCTATAACAAGAGCTATTAAAAACGGATTGCAGTGTTAAACTCCCCAAAAACAGACCTTTCCAATGATACCATAGTTTGCCTATTTCGGACACTTTTGAAAAATCAACATTTTAAGTTGAGGTTAGATGTGGTTAACTTTAAACGCGAATAACTCGCCTATAACAAGAGCTATTAAAAAACGGATTGCAGTGTTAAACTCCCCACAAACAGACCTTTCCAATGATACCATATAGTTTGCCTATTTCGGACACTTGTGAAAAATCTATATTTTTGGCCGCTGTTAGGGGGACTTAGCTATAAACGCGAATAACTCGCCAACAACAAGAGCTATCAAAAAACGGATTGCAGTGTTCAACTCCCCACAAAGAGACCTTTACTGATACCATAGTTTGCCAATTTCGGACACTTTTGAAAAATCAACATTTTAAGTTGAGGTTAGATGTGGTTAACTTTAAACGCGAATCACTCGCCTATAACAAGAGCTATTAAAAAACGGATTGCAGTGTTCAACTCCCCACAAAGAGACCTTTCCAATGATACCATAGTTTGCCTATTTCGGACACTTTTGAAAAATCTACATTTTTGCCGCGGTTAGGGGACTTAGCTATAAACGCGAATAACTCGCCAACAACAAAAGCTATTAAAAAACGGATTGCAGTGTTCAACTCCCCACAAAGAGACCTTTCTAATGATACCATAGTTTGCCTATTTCGGACACTTTTGAAAAATCCACATTTTTGGTCGCGGTTAGGGGGACTTAGCTATAAACGCGAATAACTCGCCAACAACACGAGCTATTAAAAAACGGATTGCAGTTTTCAACTCCCCACAAAGAGACCTTTCCAATGATACCATAGTTTGCCATTTCGGACACTTTTGAAAATCAACATTTTTAGTTGAGGTTAGATGTGGTTAACTTTAAACGCGAATCACTCGCCTATAACAAGAGCTATTAAAAACGGATTGCAGTGTTAAACTCCCCAAAACAGACCTTTCCAATGATACCATAGTTTGCCTATTTCGGACACTTTTGAAAAATCTACATTTTTGGTCGCGGTTAGGGGGACTTAGCTATAAACGCGAATAACTCGCCAACAACACAGAGCTATTAAAAAACGGATTGCAGTGTTCAACTCCCCACAAAGAGACCTTTCCAATGATACCATAGTTTGCCTATTTCGGACACTTTTGAAAAATCTACTTTTTGGCCGCGGTTGGGGGACTTAGCTATAAACGCGAATAACTCGCCAACAACAAGAGCTATTAAAAAACGGATTGCAGTGTTCAACTCCCCACAAAGAGACCTTTCCAATGATACCATAGTTTGCCTATTTCGGACACTTTTGAAAAATCCACATTTTGGTCGCGGTTAGGGGGACTTAGCTATAAACGCGAATAACTCGCCAACAACACGAGCTATTAAAAAACGGATTGCAGTTTTCAACTCCCCACAAAGAGACCTTTCCAATGATACCATAGTTTGCCTATTTCGGACACTTTTGAAAAATCAACATTTTTAGTGAGGTTAGATGTGGTTAACTTTAAACGCGAATCACTCGCCTATAACAAGAGCTATTAAAAACGGATTGCAGTGTTAAACTCCCCACAAACAGACCTTTCCAATGATACCATAGTTTGCCTATTTCGGACACTTTTGAAAAATCTACATTTTTGGTCGCGGTTAGGGGGACTTAGCTATAAACGCGAATAACTCGCCAACAACAAGAGCTATTAAAAAACGGATTGCAGTGTTCAACTCCCCATAAAGAGACCTTCCAATGATACCATAGTTTGCCTATTTCGGACACTTTTGAAAAATCTACATTTTTGGCCGCGGTTAGGGGTACTTAGCTATAAACGCGAATAACTCACCAACAACAAGAGCTATTAAAAACGGATTGCAGTGTGCAACTCCCCACAAAGAGACCTTTCCAATGAAACCATAGTTTGCTATTTTGGACACTTTTGAAAATCACATTTTAAGATGTGGTTAACTTTAAACGCGAATCACTCGCCTATAACAAGAGCTATTAAAAACGGATTGCGGTGTTCAACTCCCCACAAAGAGACCTTTCCAATGATACCATAGTTTGCCTATTTCGGACACTTTTGAAAAATCCACATTTTTGGTCGCGGTTAGGGGGACTTAGCTATAAACGCGAATAACTCGCAACAACAAGAGCTATCAAAAACGGATTGCAGTGTTAAACTCCCCACCAGAGAACTTTCCAATGATACCATAGTTTGCCTATTTCGGACACTTTTGTAAAATCAACATTTTTAGTTGAGGTTAGATGTGGTTAACTTTAAACGCGAATCACTCGCCTATAACAAGAGCTATTAAAAAACGGATTGCAGTGTTAACTCCCCACAACAGACCTTTCCAATGATACCATAGTTTGCCTATTTCGGACACTTTTGAAAAATCTACATTTTTGGTCGCGGTTAGGGGGACTTAGCTATAAACGCGAATAACTCGCCAACAACACGAGCTATTAAAAAACGGATTGCAGTGTTCAACTCCCCACAGAGACCTTTCCAATGATACCATAGTTTGCCTATTTCGGACACTTTTGAAAAATCTACATTTTTGGCCGCGGTTAGGGGACTTAGCTATAAACGCGAATAACTCCACCAACCAAGAGCTATTAAAAAACGGATTGCAGTGTGCAACTCCCCACAAAGAGACCTTCCAATGATACCATAGTTTGCCTATTTCGGACACTTTTGAAAAATCTACATTTTTGGCCGCGGTTAGGGGGACTTAGCTATAAACGCGAATAACTCGCCAACACAAGAGCTATCAAAAACGGATTGCAGTGTTTCAACTCCCCACAAGAGACCTTTCTAATGATACCATAGTTTGCCTATTTCGGACATTTTTAAAAAATCAACATTTTAAGTCGAGGTTAGATGTGGTTAACTTTAAACGCGAATCACTCGCCTATAACAAGAGCTATTAAAAACGGATTGCAGTGTTCAACTCCCCACAAAGAGACCTTTCTAATGATACCATAGTTTGCCTATTTCGGACACTTTTTAAAAATCAACATTTTAAGTTGAGGTTAGATGTGGTTAACTTTAAACGCCAATCACTCGCCTATAACAAGAGCTATTAAAAAACGGATTGCAGTGTTAACTCCCCACAAACAGACCTTTCAATGATACCATAGTTTGCCTATTTCGGACACTTTTGAAAATCTACATTTTTGGCCGCGGTTAGGGGGACTTAGCTATAAACGCGAATAACTCGCCAACAACAAGAGCTATCAAAAACGGATTGCAGTGTTCAACTCCCCACAAAGAGACCTTTCCAATGATACCATAGTTTGCCAATTTCGGACACTTTTGGAAATCACATTTAAGTTGAGGTTAGATGTGGTTACTTTAAACGCGAATCACTCGCCTATAACAAGAGCTATTAAAAAACGGATTGCAGTGTTCAACTCCCCACAAAGAGACCTTTCTAATGATACCATAGTTTGCCTATTTCGGACACTTTTAAAAATCACATTTTAAGTTGAGGTTAGATGTGGTTAACTTTAAACGCGAATCACTCGCCTATAACAAGAGCTATCAAAAAACGGATTGCAGTGTTCAACTCCCACAAAGAGACCTTTCTAATGATACCATAGTTTGCCTATTTCGGACACTTTTGAAAAATCTACATTTTTGGTCGCGGTTAGGGGGACTTAGCTATAAACGCGAATAACTCACCAACAACAAGAGCTATTAAAAAACGGATTGCAGTGTGCAACTCCCCACAAAGAGACCTTTCCAATGATACCATAGTTTGCCTATTTCGGACACTTTTGAAAATCTACATTTTTGGCCGCGGTTAGGGGGACTTAGCTATAAACGCAAATAACTCGCCAACAACAAGAGCTATTAAAAAACGGATTGCAGTTTTCAACTCCCCACAAAGAGACCTTTCCAATGATACCATAGTTTGCATTTCGGACACTTTTGGAAAATCAACATTTAAGTTGAGGTTAGATGTGGTTAACTTTAAACGCGAATCACTCGCCTATAACAAGAGCTATAAAAACGGATTGCAGTGTTCAACTCCCCACAAAGAGACCTTTCTAATGATACCATAGTTTGCCTATTTCGGACACTTTTGAAAAATCCACATTTTTGGCCGCGGTTAGGGGTTAACTATAAACGCGAATAACTCGCCACACAAAAGCTATTAAAAACGGATTGCAGTGTTCAACTCCCCACAAAGAGACCTTTTACTGATACCATAGTTTGCCTATTTCGGACACTTTGAAAAATCTACATTTTTGGCCGCGGTTAGGGGGACTTAGCTATAAACGCGAATAACTCGCAAACAACAGAGCTATTAAAAAACGGATTGCAGTGTTCAACTCCCCACAAAGAGACCTTTCCAATGATACCATAGTTTGCCTATTTCGGACACTTTTGAAAAATCTACATTTTTGGCCGCTGGTATGGGGACTTAGCTATAAACGCGAATAACTCGCCAACAACAAGAGCTATCAAAAAAACGGATTGCAGTGTTCAACTCCCCACAAAGAGACCTTTCTACTGATACCATAGTTTGCCTATTTCGGACACTTTTGAAAAATCAACATTTTAAGTTGAGGTTAGATTGGTTAACTTTAAACGCGAATCACACTCGCCTATAACAAGAGCTATTAAAAAACGGATTGCAGTGTTCAACTCCCCACAAAGAGACCTTTCCAATGATACCATAGTTTGCCTATTTCGGACACTTTTTAAAAATCAACATTTTTGTTGCGGTTAGGGGGTTTAGCTTTAAACGCGAATCACTCGCCTATACAAGAGCTATCAAAAAACGGATTGCAGTGTTCAACTCCCCACAGAGACCTTTCTAATGATACCATAGTTTGCCTATTTCGGACACTTTGAAAATCTACATTTTTGGTCGCGGTTAGGGGACTTAGCTATAAACGCGAATAACTCACCACAACAAGAGCTATTAAAAAACGGATTGCAGTGTTCAACTCCCCACAAAGAGACCTTTCCAATGATACCATAGTTTGCCTATTTCGGACACTTTTGAAAAATCTACATTTTTGGCCGCGTTAGTGGGACTTAGCTATAAACGCGAATAACTCGCCAACAACAAGAGCTATTAAAAAACGGATTGCAGTTTTCAACTCCCCACAAAGAGACCTTTCCAATGATACCATAGTTTGCCAATTTCGGACACTTTTGGAAAATCAACATTTTTAGTTGAGGTTAGATGTTTACTTTAAACGCGAATCACTCGCCTATAACAAGAGCTATTAAAAAACGGATTGCAGTGTTAAACTCCCCAAAAACAGACCTTTCAATGATACCATAGTTTGCCTATTTCGGACACTTTTGAAAATCAACATTTTAAGTTGAGTTAGATGTGGTTAACTTTAAACGCGAATAACTCGCCTATAACAAGAGCTATTAAAAAACGGATTGCAGTGTTAAAACTCCCCACAAAGAGACCTTTCCAATGATACCATATAGTTTGCCTATTTCGGACACTTTGAAAAATCTATATTTTTGGCCGCTGTTAGGGGACTTAGCTATAAACGCGAATAACTCGCCAACAACAAGAGCTATCAAAAACGGATTGCAGTGTTCAACTCCCACAAAGAGACCTTTCTACTGATACCATAGTTTTGCCAATTTCGGACACTTTTGAAAAATCAACATTTTAAGTTGAGTTAGATGTGGTTAACTTTAAAACGCGAATCACTCGCCTATAACAAAGCTATTAAAAAACGGATTGCAGTGTTCAACTCCCCACAAAGAGACCTTTCCAATGATCCATAGTTTGCCTATTTCGGACACTTTTAAAATCAACATTTTAAGTTGAGGTTGGATGTGGTTAATTTTAAAACGCGAATCACTCGCCTATAACAGAGCTATCAAAACAAAAAACGGATTGCAGTGTTAACTCCCCACAAGAGACCTTTCTAATGATACCATATAGTTTGCCTATTTCGGACACTTTTGAAAAATCTACATTTTTGGTCGCGGTTAGGGAGACTTAGCTATAAACGCGAATAACTCGCCACCAACAAGAGCTATTAAAAACGGATTGCAGTTTTCCAACTCCCACAAAGAGACCTTTCCAATGATACCATATTTGCCTATTTCGGACACTTTTGGAAAATCAACATTTTAAGTTGAGGTTATGTGGTTAGCTTTAAACGCGAATCACTCGCCTATAACAAGAGCTATCAAAACGGATTGCAGTGTTCAACACTCCCACAAAGAGACCTTACTAATGATACCATAGTTTGCCTATTTCGGACACTTTTTGAAAAATCTACATTTTGGTCGCGTTAGATGGACGTAGCTTTAAACGCGAATAACTCACCACAACAAGAGCTATTAAAAAACGGATTGCAGTGTTCAACCCCCAGAAAGAGACCTTTCCAATGATACCATAGTTTGCCTATTTCGGACACCTTTGAAAAATCTACATTTTGGCCGCGGTAGGGGGACTTAGCTATAAACGCGAATAACTCGCCAACAACAAGAGCTATCAAAAAACGGATTGCAGTGTTCAACTCCCCACAAAGAGACCCTTCTAATGATACCATAGTTTGCCTATTTCGGACACTTTTTAAAAAATCACATTTTATTTGAGGTTAGATGTGGTTAACTTTAAACGCGAATAACTCGCCTATAACAAGAGCTATTAAAAAACGGATTGCAGTGTTAAACTCCCCACACAGACCTTTCCAATGATACCATATAGTTTTGCCTATTTCGGACACTTTTAAAAATCTCACCTTTTTGGCCGCGGTTAGGGGGACTTAGCTATAAACGCGATAACTCGCCAACAACAAGAGCTATTAAATAACGGATTGCAGTGTTTTCAACTCCCCACAAAGAGACATTTCCATGATACCATAGTTTGCCAATTTCGGACACTTTTGGAAAATCAACATTTTAAGTTGAGTTAGATGTGGTTAACTTTAAACGCGAATCACTCGCCTATAACAAGAGCTATTAAAAAACGGATTGCAGTGTTCAACTCCCCACAAAGAGATCTTACTAATGATACCATAGTTGCCGATTTCGGACACTTTTTAAAAATCAACATTTTAAGTTGAGGTTAGATGGGGTTTAACTTTAAACGCGAATAACTCGCCTATAACAAGAGCTATTAAAAAACGGATGCAGTGTTAAACTCCCCACAACAAGAGACCTTTCTAAAATACCATTAGTTTGCCTATTTCGGACACTTTTGAAAAATCTACATTTTTGGCCGCGGTTAGGGGGACTTAGCTATAACGCGAATACTCGCCAACAACAAGAGCTATTAAAAACGGATTGCAGTTTTTCACTCCCCACAAAGAGACCTTTCAATGATACATAGTTTGCCTATTTCGGACACTTTGGAAAATCAACATTTAAGTTGAGGTTAGATGTGTTAAGTTTAAACGCGAAATCACTCGCCTAACAAGAGCTATTAAAACCGGATTGCAGTGTTCAACTCCCCACAAAGAGACCTTTCCAATGATACCATAGTTTGCCTATTTCGGACACTTTTTTTAAAATCAACATTTTAAGTTGAGGTTAGATGTGGTAACTTTAAACGCGAATCACTCGCCTATACAAGAGCGATTAAAAAACGGATTGCAGTGTTAAACTCCCCACAAAGAGACCTTTCTACTGATACCATAGTTTGCCTATTTCGGACACTTTTGAAAAATCTACATTTTTGGTCGCGGGTTAGGGGGACTAGCTATAAACGCGAATACCGCCAACAAAAGAGCTATTAAAAACTGATTGCAGTGTGCAACTCCCCACAAAGAGACCTTTCCAATGATACCATAGTTTGCCTATTTCGGACACTTTTGAAATATCACATTTTTGGCCGCGGTTAGGGGACTTAGCTATAACGCGAATAACTCGCCAACAACAAGAGCTATCAAAAAACGGATTGCAGTTGTTCAACTCCCCACAAAGAGACCTTTGACGGATACCATATTTGTTGTGCCTATTTCGGACACTTTTAAAAATCTACTTTTTTAAGTTGAGATTAGATGTGGTTAACTTTAAAACGCGAATCACTCGCCTATACAAGAGCTATTAAAAACGGATTGCAGTGTTAAACTCCCCACAAAGAACCTTTCCAATGATACCATATTTTTGCCTATTTCGGACACTTTTGAAAAATCTACATTTTTGGCCGCGTTAGGGGACTTAGCTATAAACGCGAATAACTCGCCAACAACAAGAGCTATTAAAAACCGGATTGCAGTTTTCAACTCCCCACAAAGAGACC